>VWZU01002428.1:40622-52012 GCA_013397095.1 Sterrhoptilus dennistouni
TGGCACTGTCCCCATGGTGGCACTGTCCCCATAGTGGCACTATCCCCGTGGTGGCACTGACCCCATGATGGCACTGTCCCCATGGTGGCACTGTCCCTGTGGTGGTACTATCTCCGTGGTGGCACTGTCCCCATGGTGGCACTGTCCCCATGGTGGCACTGTCCCTATGGTGGCACTGTCCCCGTGGTAGCACTACCCCCATGCACAGCCCAGGTCCACAGGATTTGTGGTGGGATGGATTTGGACAGTCGAGGGAGAGGTGTGGAGCTGCTGGGACAGGGATCCTGATCCTTCCTGACCCTTGGGATCACTGGGATGGAGGAGCTGCTGCGACAGGGATGTTCCATCCTGATCCTTTGTGATCCTTGGGATCACCATGGTGAAGGAGCTGCTGGGGACAAGGATGTTCCATCCTAATTATTCCTGATCCTTGGGATCACCAGGATGGAAAAGCTTCTGGGGACAGGGATATTCCATCCCCATCCTTCTTGGCCCTTGGGATCACGGGGATGGAGGAGCTGCTGCAATGGTCCTCCCTGTCCTTCCTGTCCCTTCCCACCTCCATCCCATGGGCAGTTGTGGCTCCAGAACATCCCTGGGCAGGGTTTGCTCCTCTCCTGAGGGATGTGGAACTCCTGGAGGAGGAGGAGGAGGAGGAGGAAGGTGTTGGGTCGTGACCCCTGGGACACTCCAGCATCACACTCTGCATTTTATTCTCTGGACTCTGCCTGGGAGAGTAATGCTTGTATCCCACTCATCCCCCCAAAATTTCCTTTGCTTTCCCAAAGAACTGCTCTTTTCTCATCCCCCTCTTTTCCTTCTCTGCTCTTCTTCCCTCTCTCCTTGTCGTACCTCTCTCATCCCAGGTTTCAAAGACCCCCTCCCATCCATCCCCTGCAGGGACCTGCCACCATCTGCGGATATTTTTTTTTTTCTTGTCTCTCATTTTTTTTTTTCGTCCCCTCTTTTCAAAGTTTCCCGTGTCTTTGTCTTAACGAGCCAGGTTAAATATTCTGTAATCAGTGTAATAATACACCTGGACTCGCTCGCGAGATATCTGCCTTTTGTACTGCGACAGGACATTAATAGTAATTATTCTGCTTTGTAATTGGAGCTTTAAATACTAATTCAAACAGCCAGAGGAAAACCAATTAGTGCTAATTTATCTCTATGTGTTTTGGAGAGCCTGTGTCTGTCATACTGTGAAGAAATAGGTTGGTAATTAGTACAGTTGGGTGGTAGATAGAAGTAATTATCAGATTCTTTCATGTTCTTTAAAGGAAAAGGGAAAAAAAAATAAAAAAATAAAGCTCTAAAGGCTGCATGACTCTTCCTTTCCGAGGAAGTTTGCACCTCGAAGGAAGGGCCCAGACAGCTCCGTGAGACATTCCCGATGTTCCTGCCCGGATCCGTGGGCACCTGGATGGGATGGGATTGATCCCGGGAATGGCAGAACATCCATGTGGTGGTTTAGCTGGGGCAGGGCAGGGGGGTGGCCTTGAGGTGACACAGGAGTGACAAAGGAGGAGCTGCACCTTTGGGATGGTCAAAGGGACAGTCCTGGGGCTGGTGTGTCCCGTTCTGAGGGGATGGAGGGAATCCAGGGAAAGGGATGGAGCCCCAGGAGAGGATGAGGGAGCTGGGGAAGGGTCTGGAGCCCCAGGAGGGGCTGAGGGAGCGGGGAAAGCCCCAGGAGAGGCTGAGGGAGCTGGGGAAGGGGCGCAGCCTGGAGAAAAGGAGGCTCAGGGGGGACCTTGTGGCTCTGCACAACTCCCTGACAGGAGGGGACAGCCGGGGGGGATTTGGGATCTTATCCCAGGGAACAGGGACAGGAGGAGAGGGAACGGCCTCAGGCTGGGCCAGGGGAGGCTCAGGGTGGACAGCAGCAGGAATTTCCTCATGGAAAAAGGTGGTCAGGCCTTGGAGCTGCCCAGGGAGGTTTGGATCCCCATCCCTGGAGGTGACCAAGGAATTCCTGGATGTGGCAGGGTGGGGATCAGGCACAGCTCGGACTTGATAACCTTGGAGGGTTTTTCCAAGCTGAACAATTCCACCATTCTGTGATTCTTTAACCTCTGCTTTTGAGCTGTGACCTCTGCATGTGAATCCAGCTCGATTTATCTGAGCCATAACTCCTGTTGATGAATCCTATACCTTGTCCTTTTGGGCCAGGCCCCACATTCGTAGGACCAACCCCGTGCATTTGGAATCCTTCAATCCCAGAACAGTTTGGGTTGGAAAGGACCTTAAGTCCCATCACATCCCACCCCTGCCATGGGCAGGGACACCTCCCACTGTCCCAGAGTGCTCCAACGTGGCCTTGGGCACTTCCAGGGATCCAGACACAGCTCCTCTGGGAATTCCATCCCCACCCTTCCATATATCTGAGCTAAATTTCCCCTCTTTCATTTAGAACCCACTATCCCTTGTCCTGGCATTAAAATTCCTGATGAAAAGTCCCTCTCCCTCTTCCTTGGAGCCCCTTCAGACCCCCTGGAACGTGCTGGGAGGCAGGAAAGCCATTATTTGAGGCAGATCCTCTGTGTTTGATCCATCCCTCACAAATTTCAGCCACACTTTGTGCTTTTGATACAGACTTTGAGCATTTTGGGGGGATATTTATGGTCAAACAACCCTCTGTGTCCCCAGCATCTCTTCCCAGCTTTCCCTTTGCTTCCTTGTTTAGGGGGGGAGGGCACCCAGGGCCTGTCACAAGCTGCTCTTTTATTTTTCCCCTCCTTGGATGAGGAAAATCGCGAGGTTTTCAGCACGGGGAGGATTTATTTGTGGTTACTTCGATCTCTCCCCCCTCCATCTCCCACTCCGCCCAAGTTGTTGCTATTAAAAAGAATAAATAATTCATGGAGTAGTTGTTTCCCCCCCTGTCAGGAATTCTGGCCCAGCCAGACCAGGAGTGCAGCAGGATCTGCAGGAATTCATTAATGGCCCATTCTGTGTTTCCTTTCCCCTTTAAAAACCCCAGTGGAGTTACCTTGGTAATAACAAAGTGCACGATTCCAGGAGGGAGGGAACAGGTTCTTATTTGGATTAAACGGATTTCTCCTCCTCCCCTTCTTTTTTTACCCCTTTTTTATTCCTGCCAATTTAAAAAAAAAATTGTTTAGGGGGGGAAGAAAAAAAAATTATAAGCAAATGTTAATGCTGGAAAGGGGAAAAAAAAAAAAAGCACATTTTTTCCAGGGAGGGGAAAAAATGCCTTTGGAAGTGTTCTATGCAAAGAGATGCCGGGGGGCACGATATATCAAAGAAAATATAATACACCCAGGTTAAAACTAATGATTGCCATATAATTAGATGTGAAGCATTGTGCTATAAATGTGTATTCTTCAGCGTGCTGTGATTTTTACTGTAAGAGAGAGAGAGAGAGAGAGAAAGAAAGACAGAAAAACACAGAACCCAGCAACATACTATAAAAAGCACTCTGTTGACTTTTCGGCTGTTTAGTATTCCTTGCCCGTACTCCCCCGGGAGTATGTAATTAGTGCTTTATGAAGAGTGCATTTAAAGCAGTTTAATATTCACCTCATTCAGTCTGAAACAATGTGATCACTGCTTAGACAAATCACTGCTCCTCACTGACATCCTCTGTCAGAACATTACCTCTGAAAAGACCTTTCAAGAGGCTCCCATGTTAATTAGTTGTCTGTCATGGATAAACAGAGCAGTGAGCAGAAGGGCTGCGCCAGGCCACAGACACACAGGGAAATACTGGGAATGCTCTGGGATTTTTTTTTTTCTTCTTTTTTCATGCTCTCTCTCTCTCTTCGTTTTTGTGAAAATTCCTGGCTTTTTCCCCCTGGTTTTGCGGAGTTTGGCGTGGCCTGGAGTGCAGCCTGGGTTTTCCTGGGGTTGGGTGAAGTCTTTGGGATGCTGAGCCAGGCTGGGATTGACAGAGAGGTGCTGGCAGATCCCAAATGGAGCCAGGAGCGTCCTCTGCTCTGGTTGGGCACCTGCTGAGCTGCCCTGCTGTGCCACAAAGTGGGAACGTCCCAGGCAACATTCCAGTGTCACATTCCAGTGCCACATCCCAGTGCCACATCCCAGTGTCCTATCCCAGTGCCACATCCCAGTGTCCTATTGCAGTGTCACATCCCAGTGCCAAATTTCAGTGCCATATCCCAGTGCCACATTCCAGTGTCATATCCCAGTGCCACATCCCAGGCAACATTCCAGTGCCACATCCCAGTGTTACATCCCAGTGCCACGTCCCAGTGCNAGGGCCACGTCCCAGGCAACATTCCAGTGCCACATCCCAGTGTCACATCCCAGTGCCACGTCCCAGTGCCACGTTCCAGTGGCACATCCCAGGCAACATTCCAGTGTCACATCCCAGTGCCACATCCCAATGCCATATCCCAGTGTCACATCCCAGTGCCACATCCCAGTGCCCTGTCCCACTGTCCTATCCCAGTGCTATATCCCAGTGTCACATCCCAGTGTCACATCCCAGCGCCACATCCCAGTCCTCTGCCCCAGTACAACATCCCAGCCCTACATCCCAATCCTGAATCCCAGCCCTGTGTCCTGCCCCTTCATTCCAGTGCTAAATCCTGGCCCTGCATCCCAATATTGCACCTCAAACCTGCACCCCAAACCTGCATCCCAACCCTGCATCCCAATATTGCATCCCAATGCTACATCCCAGTCCCAAACGTGGATCCCAGCCCTGCATCCCAGCCCTCCATCCCCTTTGTGGCTCTTTAGCTGTTCCAAGAGATTCTTCCCACTTTCCATCGTGCATAAAATGTTGGATAAGGGTGGTCACCTCATCCCACTCCTTCCTGGTTTTAATGTCTCAGGAAAATCCAGCAGATTTTGGGGCAGTGCCGTGTATCACTCATCCCCATCCAGCCCCACTCCTGCAGGATGCTCCCCCTGCCACCCTGGAATTCCTGGAAAAGCTGGAATTCCTCTTTCCCTGTGAGCATCCCTGAGTCTTTCCCGTGTCCCCCCTGCGTGTTCCCGGTGTCCCAGGAGCTGCTCCCAGCTCTGCTCGTGGCTCCTCCACACTCCATGATTGGGATGGAAGATTTGGAGCCACAGGAATTCCATCCCCAGCCCCCCACCTGGCAGCTCCCAGGTTCTTGGGAGCCAAATCCAGCAATTCCAACCCTTCCCATGGCCGAGGGAGCCGCGAGCTCCTCGCTGAAGTGTTTAAGGGGCAGCCAAGGCCCAGCACCATCCTTTTTCCCTTTGGGAAAGAGCAGACAGGGAATGCTGCTCCCTCTGCACCTGGGAATGACAGGAAGGTGTGAAACCTGGAGTGGGTTTGGGTGGGAGCCCCCCACACCCCATGAGGGGCTCCAGGGGTGGACATCCCATTCCGCAGTGGGAACACACGGAGCATCCCCACGGGACAACTTCCAAGCACCCTCCAGCTCAGGGTTTTTCCTGAGCTCCTTTTCTCCCCCTTTTTCCAGCAGTTTGTTTCCCTGGCTCTTCTTAGTCACGAAGGTGAGGCCCTGACAGAGACACAGACATCAAAAACAAGAGGTGATGAAACGCAGGGAATAATTAAGTTGCACTAAATCACCGGCCCCGGCTGCCAGGGGAGCTCTGGAAAACTGGAGCACCACAGAGCCCGAGTTATTATTAACAATCACCCTCATGAACAACAACTTATTTGGCACCAATTTTTTTTAAGAACGGGTTAGAATGGAGAAAGAACCTGGGGGAAGGCAGGAGGGTGAGGTTTGCTTTGCTCCTCTGCCGGACACGCCGGGATATTCCAACCCGGATCATCCATCCCGGCACGGTCCGGGCTGAGCTTTCAGAGCAAGTCTGCTCCCGCCACGGATCCTCCACGCAACCCCAGGCCTTACGTAAGGGCAGCTTTATCCTCCTTCCATCGGGGCCCGGCCTGCAGCTCCCATTCCCAAGTGTGTGGGTGAGCCACTCGCCCCAGGCTGGGAATTGCACAGCTCCTGCACCTCTGCCTTGCTCCACGCAACGCGAGCGGCTGCAATTCCCGATGGGCAGGAGATAGCAAGGGGCCAGGCTGTGGTTTGTAGGGTTTTTTTTAGGGTGTTTGGGATGTGTTTTTCTTGCATCTCATCAGGATTTATTTTTGGGAAGGGGTTGTGCAGGATTTGCTGCCTCCGCTGGGGCTCACCTTGGGTTGTGTGGTTTTTAAGGTCCAGCCGTCGGTGCTGGTGGAAGGGATGCTCCAACTCTCAAAAATGTGGAATATCACTGAGTTTTTTTGAGGAGAGAAAAGAGATTTTAATGCAAAGATTCCTCCTCCAATGAACGCTGAGGCAATGGCTTCACCTTGTGCAGTTTTAGTGTCTGATCCCACTTGGCTCCATCTCTACAAGAGCCCAGGCAGGTTCAGGGTTTTGGGCAGATTTCGGGTGCCACGTGGCCATGGGTTTAACCTGAGCCCCAATTCCCACCAGGTTTCATCAGGAAAACCATCCAGACCTGGTCGAAATCCTCCCCGGCGGGGTAAACCCGAGGGTGTCGAAATTGGGGAGAGCCGTAAATCTCTCGTGCGTTTGTAAAATCTTTAAGCCTCCCGTCTGCAAGGCGCAGGTAAAACCTTTAATTCCCTGACAATGCCGAGCAAACTCCCAGTTAAATCCTTAATTCCCGTGCACCGTAACCCCATGGATTTGCCCGTCTGTGCAGCCCAGGTCTCGTCTGCAGGATCCATGCTTTTTGAGCGTGGAAAAATCACCCCAAAAAATTGCTGTGCCCGAGGTTCTAGTGTTGAAAAAAAATCCCAAAATTGTTGTGCCCAGGGTTCTAGTCCTGGAAAAATCCCCCCCCAAATTGTTTTACCCCATGTTCTGGTGCTGGAAAAATCCCCGAAAATTTCTGTGCCCCACGTTCTGGTGCTGGAAAAATCCCAAAATTGCTGGGCCCAATATTCTGGTGCTGGAAAATTCCTACCAAAATAGTTGTGCCCAAGGTTCTGGTGCTGGAAAAGTCCCCCCCAAATTGTTTTACCCCATGTTCTGGTGCTGGAAAAAACCCCGAAAATTGGTGTACCCTGTGTTCTGGTGCTGGAAAAATCCCCCAAAAATTGCTGTGACCAAAGTTCTGGTGCTAGAAAATTTCCCCCCAAAACTGCTGTGCCCAAGGTTCTGGTGCTGGAAATATCCCCCAAAATTATTGTACCCAAGGTTCTGGTGCTGGAAAAATCCCTGAAATAATTGTGCCCAAAGTTCTAGGGTTTTTCCTCCACTGATCAAAACCTCTGAAATTCTTTTGCAACCCCTAAAATTACAAATAACAACAGATCCTGCATCCCCACAGTGACCAACACCTGCCCTGAGACCACAAGGCACAGCAGGACAGGGAAAAACCCCAAATTTGGGGATTCCAACCCTTCTGAAACTCACTGGACGTGACACACGGGAACGATCCCATTGCTGCTCCAGCTGCTGACAGACTTTTCCCCCCTGATCCAACCGGATCCGATCCCGGGGCCACAAGGGACAGGAGGATGGGGAAAACCCCAAATTTGGGGATCCCAACCCTTCTGAAAATCACTGGACGTGACACACGGGAACGATCCCATTGCTGCTCCAGCTGCTGACAGACTTTTTCCCCCCTGATCCAACCGGATCCGATCCTGGGGCCACAAGGGACAGGAGGACGGGGAAAACCCCAAATTTGGGGATCCCAACCCTTCTGAAAATCACTGGACGTGACACATGGGAACGATCCCATTGCTGCTCCAGCTGCTGACAGACTTTTCCCCCCCTGATCCAACTGGATCCAATCCTGGGGTGACAAAGGATAAGGGTGCAGCCCTGGGGCCTCGTGCAGGTGGAGGGGACGCCGAGGAGCCCAACAGGTTTGGGAGCTCCTCAGTGGTGTGATGACAGCCAGGCTGGGATTGGGATTGCTCCTGCTGCTGGCAGGGACATTTCCCAACCCAGAGGAACCTGTACAGACGACCACCTTTTCTTGGGCAATGTTCCTGACTCAAGATCCCATCCCAAATCAGCGGGGAGATGGATCTCTGCTGCCTCTTGCGACACGGCTCCATCCGAACTGGTTTTCCCATCAATCCTTCTTCCAGTGATTTTTTTTTCCTTTTTTTTTTTTTTTTTTTTTTCTTTTCACCATGGGTGCTGTTGGCTCTTTGGGAGGGTTTTTTAGGTGCTGGTTTTTCCTCGGATGGGGATCTGAGCCCATCCAGCACAGATGAAGCAAAAATTGTGTCCTTTATGATGCAATTCCTGAGGCAGGAGGGAAGGGGATGATTCCTGTTGGAATTGGGCAGGGACACACAGGGAGGGACTGTCCAGCAGCTTTTTTTTAATATTAATGACCCAAATATCGACCTGGAGCAAACCAGGAGGATGACACCGTGTCCATCCCCTTGGATTTACAGATGATTTCTAAAGGGCGAATATTTTTACAGAGGAGTGAGAAGTTGCTGATTTATTTCAATGCCCAGCAAACCATAAAATTGTGGAATATCCTGAGCTGGAAGGGACCCCACAAGGATTTAGTGGGGCTAAAACCTCTTAATTACATATCCCAAACATACATAGAATCATCTATTGTGATCTCCACCTCGTCCAACCCACTTAAAAAATTAATTCCGGGGGTCTTGGTCACCACTCACCACCACCTCACCCGTGTCCTGCCAGGTCCTGGCGCCAGGTCCCGGCAGCTGAAGGGTTACTCAGCCCCATCTGCTCAGCTCCCCATTTCACAAGGGCGGGTTTGGAGTTTTACTACAAGTTTCAGACAATGAAGGTGTGTCTGCGCTCCGAGCCTCGTTTGCCCATTGTGTAGGCGTCGGGTTCAGCGCCGTCTTGTCAACACTTGAATATGTTGAGCATCACTCACGGGGCATTCTGTAAGAAACCTATTAAGTTAATTACCGAGGCTGTGTGTGTGTGTGTGAGAGAGAGAGAGAGAAAGAGAGAGAGAGAGAGGGAGAGAGAGCGTGTGTGCTGCTCCTGTAAAAAAATTTGGCTTTCTTTTCATTGCAAGACACTTGTGATGCAAGCCCAGGGCTCTCGGTGTGATGACATCTCGTCTGCTGCTGTAACTGAGCCGGGGCTGGGGCGAGCTGCCTGCCAGGGATGGGGTGGTGGGGTCAAGGGAGGACCCCCCAGCTCATCCTGCCTTGGGGACACCAATCCCCAACACAGGGAGCTGCTGAAACATCCCTGGGTACAGCCAAAATTGGCGTGTAAATCCTAAATCTGTGGGGTTTGAGCTCAGAGCAGCGTGGGGGGAGTTGGGGCATCTCTGTGGGGAAGAGCAGCTCCTGCTCATGTTTCTTTTTATGTTTCTGCTCCGTCCAAATTCCTGGAAAAATGTGGGATTGGGTTGGGAGGGACCTTAAAACTCCTGTCGTTCCATTCCACCAGAGGAAAGCCCAACCTGGCCTTGGACACTTCCAAGGATGGGGCAGCCAGGGCTCCTCTTGGAGACCCCTTGGTTTGGTTTGAGGGCTGGGAAAAGACCTTTTGGTCTTTGTATTTGCACTCGAAGTGACCCCAAAATAATCAGGGCTGGGGTTGGGAGCTATTTTAGGGCTCTGGGCCCTCTCGTTCCATCCCACCAGAGCAAAGCCCAACCTGGCCTTGGACACTTCCAAGGATGGGGCAGCCATAGCTCCTCTTGGGAACCCCTTGCTTTGGGAAGAGGACTGGGAAAAGATCTTTTTGGTCTTTATATTTGCATCACCACCCTCAAAGTGACCCCAAAACAATCAGGGTTGGAGCTGGGAGCTCTTTTGGGGCTCTGGGCCCCCTTGTTCCATCCCACCAGAGCAGAGTGTTCCAAAGCCCAACCTGGCCTTGGACGCTTCCAAGGATGGGGCAGCCAGGGCTCTTCTGGGGAGACCCCTTGCTTTGAGAAGAGGACTGGGAAAAGACCTTTTTGGTCTTTATATTTTCACCATCACCCTCAAAGTGACCCCAAAACAATCAGGGTTGGAGCTGGGAGCTATTTTGGGGGCTCTGGGCCCCCTTGTTCCATCCCACCAGAGCAGAGTGTGCCAAAGACCAACCTGGCCTTGGACGCTTCCAAGGATGGGGCAGTCACAGCTCCTCTGGGGCCACCCTTTGGTTTGAGAAGAGCTTTTGGTGTTTATATTTGCATCACCACCCTCAAAGTGGCCCGAAAATAATCAGGGCTGAGGGTGGGAGCTCTTTTGGGGCTCTGAGCCCTCTCGTTCCATCCCACCAGACCAGAGTGTTCCAAAGCCCAACCTGGCCTTGGACGCTTCCAAGGATGGGGCAGTCACAGCTCCTCTGGGGACACCCTTTGGTTTGAGAAGAGCTTTTGGTGTTTATATTTGCATCACCACCCTCAAAGTGACCCCAAAACAATCAGGGCTGAGGTTGGAAGCTCTTTTGGGGCTCTGAGCCCTCTCGTTCCATCCCACCAGAGCAGAGTGTTCCAAAGACCAACCTGGCCTTGGACACTTCCAAGGATGGGAAGACCCTGTGGTTTCGTTTGAGGACTGGGAAAAGATCTTTTTGGTCTTTATATTTGCACCACCACCCTCAAAGCGACCCCAAAATAATCAGGGCTGGACTTGGGAGATATTTTGGGGCGCTGGGAGGTCCAAGCGTGGTTTGGGAAGAGGATGGAGTAGAAAGAGGCTCCACGGTGGGGACACTTGTTGTGTTTCTCCTCTCCCTGCTCTCCCACCAGCCTCTCCAGCCCCTGGGGGAGGGAATTCCGGCTCTCCTGGAGGGATCGGGGCTGTCGGAGCGGTGCTGGAGCTCCGTGAGGAGCAGCGCGCTCTGCCCCAGCCCCGGGGCCATCCCTTCCCAGCTTTTTTCCCCCCACATCCCTTTTTTTTCCCAGCCCGGCCGCCTCGACGCTTCGCCGCCCCCAAAATCTGTTTAAAATAAACTGAGTTTTTTCCTTTTCTCCTGGAACCCGAGCCAGGGCAGGGAGCGGGGCGAGCGCTCCCGAGGTGGGTTTTATTTTTTGGTTTGGGGTTTGTTTTTTTTTTGGGAGGCATTGCAGAAACAGCGCCCCAGGTAGGGCGGCTCAGCCCCCTCCTTCCAGCATCCCACGGGAACCCGGATCCGGTGGACTTTTATGGAAGAAAGGGAAGTCTGTGGCACCTCCGGAGCGGCTTTTTGGCAGGCGAGGAGCAGCAGCAGCGCTGCCTTTTAACCCCTCGTCCTCCTCCTGCTCCTGAGGTTTCATATTTTATTTTATTTTATNATTGCAGAAACAGCGCCCCAGGTAGGGCGGCTCAGCCCCCTCCTTCCAGCATCCCACGGGAACCCGGATCCGGTGGACTTTTATGGAAGAAAGGGAAGTCTGTGGCACCTCCGGAGCGGCTTTTTGGCAGGCGAGGAGCAGCAGCAGCGCTGCCTTTTAACCCCTCGTCCTCCTCCTGCTCCTGAGGTTTCATATTTTATTTTATTTTA
>VWZU01002434.1:0-42722 GCA_013397095.1 Sterrhoptilus dennistouni
AACAAACATTAATCCCATAAGCCAGCTCCAATCAGCAGCTGCATTGGGGCCAGATTTAGGGGGAGAACCAAGTCTCTCTTTGAGCTCAGGGCACATAGAGGAGAAAAGGGCAGGTCTTAAATCAGGGTGTAATTTAATTGTTTTGGTTTTCTTGAGGCCTTGAAGCAATGCAACACAGGTTTTTTGAAGCTGACATAACAAAATACTGGGATATGCTGCCAAGTCCATGTGGGTGGAGAAAAAAAGGAGGTGTTACTGATTTTTATAAACACTTCTCAAGAAAGAAAGAAAAAAAGGAACAGACTTTCCCAATGGTTCTCTGAGAATGTAAATGCCATGAGTATTTTGGTTAATGGCAGAAATGGCATTTCCTGTACTGTCTTTATTGCTCAATTGCCTTGTCCTAGTTACATAAGTTGTATTTTATGAACTGGAGCATATGCATAGAAAACCAGTTGGAGAACTCTACAAGTCATTCATCACTTTCTCACAATTTCCAGCTAAATTACTCACAGTTGTTGTGAAAAGAGAGCTCAGGTATTCTGCATCAAAGCTTTCAAGTTGCATCCTTTCATCTGTAAACAAAATATTTTTTG
Organism: Sterrhoptilus dennistouni; assembly: GCA_013397095.1. Lineage (NCBI taxonomy): Eukaryota > Metazoa > Chordata > Aves > Passeriformes > Zosteropidae > Sterrhoptilus > Sterrhoptilus dennistouni. Next base: position 597 of record VWZU01002434.1, read on the forward strand.
CCATATATTTGATGATGTATTAGTGGAAAACTTGAAAATTAGCACAAACATCCATCATTGAGACAAACCTCTAAAATTTTTAGCAATTATGTGACTTTTTTTCATCCTTGATAAAACCTTATTTCTTGTAGTGGTTGGAGACAAAGTAATTGTCACACAATTACACCTTATGTGATGAAGGATGCTTGTCAGCAGCCTACATAAACCATTTGCTTTACAACAATAGGTTGATCAGCCCAGTATGTTTTATTTATGTGACCAAATCTAAAAAAGATACTTTTTATGGAGACATTCTATGTGTAGATGATTAATTATGACAGATGTGTAAATGGTGTAAAGGTAATTTTGAGTTCTTCAAAAGAGGACAGTGACTTTTTAAGTATTTGGCAGTGCACAGTGTGGCCTGGAAGTGGAGACTTCTCTAGTGGCTGTTCACTTTGATTTGTAGAAGAGGCTTGGAACTGGACTCAGCACTGTTTACTCTCCATTCTGGTTCTCTTGCTAGGCTGTGATGGCCCTCTAAAGATGTTGTGTGGTTTCTATTAATCTTACTGTCAAGTGCACTCTTGTGGTAAAAGAGTCCTTTGCTGTTGAGAGCTCTGAGATGCTGCAGAGCTGGGGCAATGTTACTTGAAACAGTGATGACCAACTCAGTTCCAGGCAATCAAAGGAAGGAGATATTGGAAGAAAACAAACTAAAAAATCTAGCTCCATATGGAGCAGAGGACAGTGTTTAGAATAGCAGAAATGTGTGAGGGAATCTGTGAGGCTCATCTTATATTGCATGTCTCTCTTTGGTGAGAGCAGGGATTTAAATTGTGTAGTGACTTGTAGTGAATTGGGATGTGAATGGAGGGACATCCTTGGTTTTGCCTCTTTTTGCCAGCCTGACCTGAACCTGCTTGCTGGTGGAAGCTGTTAGCTGTGGAGCTGTTGATCCCAGCAGTGAAAACAGCCTGTTGTACTAATCACTGGATCAGGCAGTGGGACTACTAGGTCTTGTTTGCTTAAATTGGCCTAGTAGTGCCTTTCAGTCAGTGGCACTAGGGTGAATAATGTACTCAAGATTTGTCTTGGTATCTTCATTGTGGGCCATAGGTCTTACAATGTAAGTTATTAAATTACTGTAGATGAAACACCAGAGAGATTGGTCCTTGAGTCCCTTGGGGACTGCAGAATTGCAAATTAACTCCTCACAATTTACTTAATCAGAGCATGTATTTATTTTTTCAGAAAACCTTCTCCTGTGACAAAAGTTCATGGAGCGGCTAATTGGAGCAGAGGTACAGCTGGGACACTCAGCTTCCTTCTGAGAGTAGCAAGCTCCTTTTGTGCCTTTCTGTGCCAGCTCTCTATGGTGTACTGATATGTAAGGACTTTACATTGAACCTCTGTCAGGGGCAGATGGACCCAAAACTTCTCAGCACTCGCTGTGGAGGAAAGCCACTGTGCTGACTCGGTACCTCATAGATAATGTGGCTTGCTCCCGGTTTCCAACATGCCCTTCTTTGTTCTTCTCACATGAATTAATGCTGCAGGAGATATTTTTTTTAATGTTACTTGTCTTTCAAAACAAAAATTTATATTTTTTTGTTATATATTGTAAGGTGATACGTCTCCAAGTTCATTGGACCTATGGTGTCAATTACAGTTTGTGTAGTTTAGATTGTAGGACAGCTTTAGAACATCTTTCCTGCTAGTCTGAAAAATCTAGATCCTCGAAGGAAATGAGTACAAATGTTTGTCTCTTCTGTGAAGTGATGTGTTGCCTTCCATGTGCTTGCAGGTGTGGATGTAGGAGCCAAAACCCATAAGGCTGATATTGTCAAAAGTATCTGAGTGAAACGTAGTGGGAGTTGGGATGCACACAAATCCTGAATTTCTTTGTACACAGGCCCAATAAATCACGTGCAGCCCATGAGGGCTGGCTGCTGCCCATGTCATTTGTGCCCTCAAATGTAATCCTAAGTGAAATGTTTTCCTTCTGAGCAGCTCAGTGTCTGGGCGGGTGACTGCATGGAGCTGTGTGAGGTGGACATTCAGGTGCCACCTGGCTGAGGAACCTGTGCTCCTCCTCTCAGCTGTCCCAGAGGACTTTGGCCCTGATGTTGATGTCCCTAATTCCCTCCATGCAGGGTAAGTAAACCAAAGAAGATAAAAGCTTCTAGGTCTGGAGTAAAGGGACAATGTTTGTCCTCAAAAAGTGTGTCATTATTTCAGCTCATGAGATGGAATGGGGGAAGAGGCTTTAGTAATCATAGTTAAGTTTTTATTTTGAGAGAAAGAGAACATGAGGGGAACTTGTCGCTCAGTTTACTTTTCCTAATGCTCATTAAACTTATCTTCGGTGTATCATGTTCAGGTTATCTAATGGGCTTGCAATTGCTCCCTCTCTTTTTTCACCCCCAGTTCTCATCTCTACTATCATCACCAGAAAAAAAAAGCATTCTATGGCAATAGGTTTGCTGCTCTAAATGAAGGGAGTTCTTTTTAATAAAAGTTTATGTAGTATCTGAAACCAGAAAAGTTTTGTTTGTCTCCTGGATCAAGTGGCTGTAATGGTGAAGACCAGCTGGCACAGGAGCTTTTTGTTTTGTTCATGGAGACAGGTATTTTTATGATAAAGAAAGACATGCAACTTTAGGAAATTGGGAATTATAACTTATTTAGCATCTAATGTTGACCAAAAAAAAAAGAGTGTGCTCAGATATCAGGATACTATTTTTCTGTAGTTAAGACTGTGTTTCCATCGTAAAGACTTTTAGTATCTTTAGGGATTACAGGATAATAATAACTTGGCAATTAAAAAAGAAAAATTTGCCAGTTAAAAGTTGGCTACAAATATCTCCTCCTGAGTAGATTTTTTTAACCATATCATAACAAAAACAAACTGTTATATTTAGGTCATATCAGATAAAAAAATTCCTAGCAGTCTGTCATCTGGGGTTGGATCTTTGTGGTGAGAACTGCCTTCTCAAAAGGAGAGATTCAGTTTATTCAGTTTTGGTGTTTAAAACGCCTGGTGGTTTTTTTTTGCTTTTGCTTTGTTGAGGTGTTTTAATTTTTTGTTGTTGTTGTTGTTGTTGTTGTTGTTGTTGTAATAGCTAAGCATGCTAGCTATGCTTAGCTATCCTGTAGTTGCAAACCATATGCATGTCTCCAAATTCTAGCTCTGCTGGAAGTGCTGAGAAGTGAGGTTCTGGGGTGGTATTGGTAAGTCCTGGTCTGCCCCTCTAGAGACACAGGTGTGCTTAAAGGTGTGTCCTTGCATGCCATGGCTGTTAGTGAGGGCTGGCTTCTTCACCATGCAGCCTGCTGTGACAGTGCTGTATGGATGCATGTCTATGGACACAGATCCTGATCCTGCAGTGTGCTCTGGGAAGAGCCCTTCTGGTTCCACTGGAGTGCTTTGAAAAGGAGTGGATTGCTCTGGGAATCCGTGACCCCACTGTGGCTCTGCCTATGAGCAGGCTCTCCATTCCCCCTTCTTCCTTTGCCTTGAGGAGAACTAATGGCTTGCACAAAACCCAAGTGATTTCCAGGAAGTCATTCTGGTCTGCTTTGGAATAATTCTCTCTGAGTGAATTTGTTTGGTAAATTAGCAGTAGTGTCTGGCACACTGAGTGCAGAGTTTCCTGAAGGGAAAACAAATAGGAAATTAATAGAAGAGCTAATTTACATGTTTCTATTTTGAAAACAAATTTTGCACTGTTCTGGAAGCTGGATTAATAGTCCTGGAAGCACAGAGAGACAGGAATAGGAAACACGCAGCTTGAGTGCACCATTTGAGATGCTGAGCTGGAGACTCCAGCCTAGCACTTTGGTGCAGAGTTGCTGAAATATTCCTCTCTAAATAACAGACATTAGAGTTTATTTTGGTATTTTTATAAAAAGTCTGTTGTGAATCCTTGTTTGCATTATTCATTGGGCCTCAAAGACGGAGGAATAGGTTTTAATGAATTCATGTACTAATATTTTTCCATCAATAATTGAGTCTGTTCCTGGAGGGCAGCATCTGTTTCCATTTGAGATGTGTGGCCACTCAGACCTTGGCATCTTTGCTGATGCTGCCACTGAAGAGGCCAGCTGGGTGGATAATGATCTTGGGACCCGGATTGCACCATCATGGAATTTCATGCAGCCGCTTTGCATGAGGGTGAAGCAGCAACAGTGAGTGAGGCCTGGGAAAATGTAGCCCTGATAGGCAGTGCTTTGGTACCTCGCAAAATAATTCTTAGTTTGTCCTCTTGGAGCACATGTGCTTGTGGCAGAGGTTACTGCTTCAGCCACTGGTGCCTGTTCCTGGCTGAGGCAACTGTGCTGCAGGCTCTCTCCCCCAGTTTGCTGAACTGAGTAACTCTGCTAACTGAGCTTGGTTCAACAAATTCCTGTGAGCAGCTGGACTGGCAGCCGCAGTAGGAGATAGTGTGTTTAATGTGCCTGGGGAGCAGTAACTGGAGAGATGCCGATGCATTTTCTTTTGTAGGCAATATGGGAAGACCAGCTTTGTGTTTATTTTTAAAAAATATTTCTTGGAGCTTAAAACTAGCTCTCTGTTTAGTGCAAGTGTTTTCATTTGAGCCTTTGGAAGTGCTTGTGGTCAGAGGCACTAGCAGCACCTGCAAGTGGACATCTTAGCTAATGCTTGGTCCCTTTTCAGTTTTGTGACATCTTGGAAAGGGAGATCAAAAGATTTGGGAAAACTGATGGGGATGAGTGGGTGAATTGAAACCAAAACGGTTTGATCCAGCCTGTGGTTGGAGGAAGATGTGTTTCTCTGTTTTGTGGACAGAATACTTTCTTTTGCCCTTGCTGATTAGGATTACGTGGGCCATGTGACAATCAAGAGTATTCTCTGCTGCCATAGACCAGTGGTGACTCATAACTGGGTGGGTCACTTAATTTCTTGCTGTCAGGTTAGGAATTTTTTCTGTAGCTTGTACTCTCTCTTGTTACTAGGCTTTCTCTGCAGAGTTAGCCTTGACTTGCTCCTCTGCAGGGATGAGGTACTTGCTGGCAGGAACTGCATAATTTGTGTGTGCAGGTTTGAGTGGTTGTTCTGAAAAGTCTGATAGAGTCAGATGGAGTTCTTAGGTTTCACTGTCTGACCAAAAGATGACAGTGATTTGTTTAAAGATATTCTGGCTGCTTAATTACGTGCTTTATTTTTAAAGGGTTCCAGTCACCTCAAATGAGGGATCATAAATAGCTAAAATGTGTTTCTTTTCCAGACTTTTATATAGCTAAATGCATTGCATGACACCAACCTCTCCAGCCACTGAGACGCTCTTGCTGCACAGAGACTCAAGTTTGTTTTCAGAAGCTAGTGAGGGTTTTGCCTTTCACTCAGGCTCAGTTTTCTGAGTCACTTAGTGAAGTTTTATTATGTTTTCTTCTTGGTAGGGAGTCCCATCACTGAGAATTCAAATGCTTGCTCCTTTTTTTGTGAGAAATATAGTCTGTCACAGCAAGCAGTGTGGGTAGGCCTGAACTCCACATTGCCACTGCATTTCTCGGAGATTCTGTAACAAGTGGTATAATGTGTCATTGGAGCTACTGAGCTATTTCCTAGTAAGATTTAGCTCTAAGCTGGAGTTGTATCCATAAAATACTTTTGTTCAGATGTAATATCCTGCATCAGGATATTTTTTGCTGTTTCTTGCTTTCAAGACAGAGGAAAAGCATTGGATCTCCAAAATGCTTCACAATGGGAAGAGAGGTCTCACTGCAAAGTAAGTTAGGATCAAAGGTTTGACAAAGTAAATCAGAATTTCTAGTAAGCGTCTTGTCTTATATCTTTCTTTGAGGGTGCCACTCTGCAGAATTGTAGTGCTTTCCTGTCTCAGTTGCACATGGGTGCAATGGTTTTACCTGAAACATGCTACAATCCACCCGTGAGACAGATGAGCTTTGGAATCACAGCTGAGTATGGCCACTTTGAGGTTCTGTTGTGTAAAACCAACATTGATATGTCCTGGAATGAATCCAGTGGGTGATAACAAGGTTTGAGGAGACACACAGAGGGAAATGTTTTTCTTCCATCTGCCAAGAGGGGAGGTTGTGGGTAAGGGAGGGTGCAGGGCAAAGCATATGAGTTGAAACAGGGTAAATTCCAGGTATATACAAAAACCTCTTTTGTATTATGAGAGTGGTCAAACACTGGAACAGAGTCTGTGAGAGATTGTAGACTCTTCAGTCCTGGAGGTGTTTTGAAGCTCAATTGGATGAGGTTTGGGTGAACTGCTTGGAATAGTTGAGTAGACAAGAAACCTCAAGAGGCCCTTCCAGCCTGTGTCGTTCTGTGATTCTAGATCTCTGTGTAGACTGTGGCCTCTTGAATGGAAACTGGTGAGGAGGATCAGATGTGCTTGAGAGTCGTCAGCTCTTGTGTGACTCATGGGTTGAGTTCTAGCATTGACTTTAAGTGTTCCAGACACAGTAAAGCAGGTGTGCAAGGCCGCCTCCCATACCAGCTCATGCTCTGCTGCCCTTCTGGTTTGGAGGGTTTGCTGTAAGCTGTTGGACAATAATTTTGTGTAGATGTGGTGGAGTTGTGAAGAACAGCAAAGAAACATCAGCAGATGTACAAAACAAGTAGAGTAGCTTTCCGAAGCAGACTAGGTTTTTGCACTCCTATAGTTTTATACCCAGGCTGCTTATTAAAAGGAACTCCTCTATGTGACATTCCTGGCCTGGCAAAGGGTCTTTTTGAAGTGCCAGGGAAAGAGCTGTACTGCTTTTCCTGAAGAGAGAGGGCACAGTGGCCCAGATGGGTCGTCGGAAAATCATAGCGAAGATGGGAAGAGGGTGGTTTGTTTACGACACTTAGCAGTTCAGCTGCTCAACAACCACATGGCCCATGGACAATTCATGGCCAAAACAGCTGATTCTGCACAGCAGTTATTCTCTCTAAGCATCAGAATGTGTCCACTGATTGTAGGTTGCTTTTTTCCTCCTCTGGCTAGTCTGTGGGTGACAAATGATTTAACTGAGATCAAGCTGCTGGCTGTTTTTATAACTTGTGCCAAGGTTAAATGTCTTCTGTCTGGTTAAGACTGACTTTTATGAGGTAGGATGTGAAAAATAGGATGTGAATGAACCTGGGAGAAAAATAGGAGCAATACCAGCTTCTGGTTTGTGTCTCAGTACCATCTTGGGAATCTGCTATGGAAATGCTTAGACTAAAAGATGTCTTTTTTTAATGATTGAAAACATCTTTCAGAAGCTCTTAAGTGTTTGAGATAAACAGCACCTTTCATATGTGGCTAATATCAAACTATTACTAAGATTTATTGCTCTCACAATGATCTCTTCAATCCAGTGCATTACTGTGCTTGGGCTCTCTGCCAGATCTGAGCCTTGCACAGTGTCCCTTAGCAAATGAATATGACATGGGGACATATGAACGTGGTATTTGTGTGACCATCACTCTAACAGCAGAATTTCACTGACCCCTGAAATTTTATCTGGTAGGTTCTGATCAGACAAAATTAGTCAGTATCATTTCTCTGGTGCTGAAAGCTTCACGTGCACTGCAAAATGGAGTGTGAGATAATCTACCACAACGTATTTCCTGAACAAATCTTATTGCTTCTCTGTCCTGGGGAAGTGTCGCAGCAATAATTCTCTAGATACATTTGCTTTCCATCTGTCTTGGTGAATGAGAAAGGGAGATAGAGTAGGAGATGTAAACTTTGTTTTTGAGGTCTCCCAGGCACCATTGCCTATAAGGCAGTATGTTGTTTAACAACTCAGGGGCTGTTTGCTAAAACTACTGGAATTGAGCTAGGACCACTTTACTTTTCTCAGTAATAGTATATTCTTTGGGAGTAAAATGTTTGTTTCTGCTGTACCAGTGTTATTACTGCACAGTAAAGCTTGAGATGACTTTTGCATTTGTATTTAGTAGATGGATCACACACAAAGAAATGTTGAAGAAGCAAACCAAAGCCAGCCAAACCAACAACAAGAAAATGAAAACATTTGTATCTGGGTAGAGATATTTAATTCGTTCTCCTCTTGGTCTCTCTTAGCTCTTTCTTAGCTTGCTAACATTGCTTTGGTCAGTATAGAAAATACATACCTTGTAGTTTCCTAAATATTACATATTAAATATATGTAATTCCAGACAGCAGCTGTGATGTGTGATTTGCTTGTGTGGGAGAAGGAACTGGGAGGATTGGGACGTGCTTGTGTACCAGGATCTCAGCCTCCACCTCTCTGTCCTCCCTGCAGGAACAGCTGGGAGCTGTGCTGCTCCCCTTGGGTGTGTTTGGTGTCTTTAAATCAGAAACTCTTCAGAAGTTCTTACAGTATTTCTGATGCAGCATGACTCAGATGAGGTCCCGATTTCATCTGTGCCTCCATGTCATATCTAGTATAAAATAGTCTGATAGATTTTATTTTCATACTTGGTGGGTTGTTGCATACCACTAACCTTTTCTTAACAAGAAGATAAGTTTATTTCCATTGATACTTGTTATATTAAGATACAAAAAAGAACACTGTACTACAGCCAATAAAAGTGGTCTGTGAATGGTAAATAAAACATAATTTTTTAGTGTCATGATACTAAATTAATTACATTTGCATAAAATAATCCTTCATTTTCTGTATTGCTGTTTCTGGTTTGCTACTTCTTTCCTGCTATTAATTGCTTAGTCAAGTATGGTAGCTTTGTCTCACTGCCTTTGTAGTACTCATTGGCCTTAGAATTTGTGTTTGCTTGCACAATTAAATGTGTTATAAAAGGCTGAAATAACAAGTATATTATTGCTGCCACTACAAAGCCAGACATGCTGCTTACATATTTAAAAGTCATTATTTAGGGCTGATTGAATGACAAGTTTCTTCCCCCATACTGGGTAAAGTCTGAAAATATTAGAGTGTTTCTTACAAAAATGCCCTGCAGAACTACTGTTTGCTTAGGTTTACAGTCCTTTAGAATTTTACTGACACCTTAAATAAACTGTGTGTCTGCATAGGTAAACATATATTCTGCTGATAAACATATTTTTAGATTTTACTGTTCTTGACTAGGACTGACAGAACTGCACCAAATATACATCCCAACTTTGTGAGAAGATCTATTGTCCAAGGAGATAGGTAATTTTCTTTGGGCCTCTATTATTTTGATCTTCTTGGAGGCATAATCCATGAAGCCAGTTGGATTTAAGGGTATAAGTATTGTTGTAAATGAGCCACTAAAACAATTCCTGTGAGAAACCTGATGGATAGTTGATGATTATTAATCAGTACTTTTTTTTCCTCATTTCTAAATAGTAGAGAACAAAGCAGAGTGTCCATCAAATGAGTAGAGAAATTATTGTTAATCCTTCTGAAGTGCCTTCTGGTGGTAATGAAAACTGCATTAACAATTAAAAATAACCAAAAATAAGTATTTGTCCAGATGAGAAGTCGTGAGGAAGAGATAAGGCAACATTAATGGAGCTGTCAGAATTGTCTGTAAGTGAAGAGAACAGAGAATAAAATCAGTCTAGATTTCAGCAGCTAATTTAGGACAGAACATCACTGAGGGCAGCAAGCCCCAAACTTTATCAGTATTCAGGGTATGTTCTGATATGTCCCAGAGTATGTATTTATTTACTGTTTTTCTTACTGAACTTGAGGATGTTGTTTAGCTCCTAAAGTAGAGCTTTCCCTTTTTTTTAAATTCAGCCCTGTGAAAATCTTAGTGTGTGCAGAGTTGTCGAGTGGAGTCTGTGGAGCTGCAACAAGACTGAGAAGTGTTTGAGATTCTTGGCATTGGGACCTAAGTTTTCACATGGCTTAGGGGATGCTGGAGCTCAGTGTCCTTCCTATAAAACTCTGTGCTGTAGCAGAAACTGTGTGTGCTGCAAGGGAGGCTGCCTAAACTCAGTGACATAATTACTTGTGGTAATATGTTGTTCTGGACAGCAGAGTAAGACAAGGATGGAGGAGAGCTGAACACTGATTCATCCAGAGTTACAGCTATGCCCTGCTGTCCCCACACATCAGTAAAGTATCTGCTCTCTATTGTCCCCAGCCTGCACATGTACTTCCCTTTGAGGAGGACATCTGCCTTGCAAGGGTTGCAGAAGGTGTGTTCTCCCCTGAGCTGGTCTTGCTGTCAGGAAGGGCTGAAAATGTAGAGCTTTGGCTAATGGTACTTTCAAAGCAGTGGCTTGCAGCAGCTTCAGTGTTAATGGCAGAACTGTGAACTCTGCTCCAAATGACTGAGGACCAGGTGCGAGGTGTTTGTGTTAGCCTTGGTGGGTAATGAGGTATGATGTCCTACCAGCTGCTCACTGTGCTGCACCATACCCGTTCTCTCAAATTAACCCTTGCGGTGCATCTTTCTGCTGAAATAATTCCTTATCAGAGGACCTGCAGTAGTTGTTTCTCTTTTGCATTGAAATTTTTCGCCTTTTCCTCTGTGGGCTGTTTTGTTTATTTGGTTGGGTTTTCTTGCTATGATGTCTCCCTATTCCAGTCCCTTCCTTCCCACAAAGGTTGTTTTTTTGATCCCATCCTGTTGTATAGTCCTGGCATTCCACGGGCTAAGAAACAGAGCATGTGGCTGGATGCTCCTGAAAAGAGAGGTCAAAGAGTAATAAATGATGCACAGTAGCCTAAATATGCCAGACAGCCCTGGACACCCAAAGAGGACATTTATGATGTTACGGTGTTTTAACCTATTGCAGGGTAATTCCCCATGATCTTTGAATCATAGACTAGCCTGAAATTGTTGACATCACCAGACACAGTATATGCTGGCAAACAAGGATGCTTTTTTAAAAAATGTAAATCAGGCCAGCCTGATAGTTACATTTTAAGGCTGGGGAGAGAAAGGCAGTGAGACATCTGTGATTTAATCCCCTTATCATTGTTTTCATGGCAGTAGATGAGAATTCAGGTTTGCAGGGAGGACTAGTGAAAAGTTATGTGCATGATTGGATTGTTGCTGGGCTTTGCTTTGCACTGCCACAGCTAGTTTTACTTGTGCATATGCCACCTGGGTATGTGTTGGCCAAGACCACTTTCTAGTAGAAAACCAGCCCAGTTCCAAAGCCAGCATCAACAGTGACACCCTCCCTTCCTGTACAGTGGAAGGAGAGCTCAGCAATATCCAGCAGATGCTGCCCACTGGATGACAGATGCAGTTAAAATGAGTTGTAAAACTGGATTTGGGATTTTGCAAGTTGAATTGAACAAGAACATGCACTATTTGATGCTCTGTGTGCTTTAAGAGAGAGCTGTATTTTTGATAGACTGAAGTTCTGTGAAAGAATAAAAACAGGTCTTGGAGCTCTGCTCTGTGAAATAGAGTTGCACCTGGGTACTGGAAAGACAGGTTTAGTCCTTGTTTTGTATATAAACTCCATGTGGGTGATCATATGCACCTACTTTGCTCTGTGATGCCAAGATCCCTGATGTTGTCCAAGGCCCAGCAGTGGGCTTATAAATGGAGATGTGAAGATGATTAGGTTGTGAACAAATGTTGCACTGTTGCAGCTGTAGAGCTGCTGGGATGTCAGATGTGTTTCTGGTCCTTGTAGTCAGAGTAGCCATCTTTGGATTCTGTCATACAGGACTCTCTTCTGGTCTCTTCTGCTGCCAGAGTGACTTGGTGGCAGTGAGGTAGCTGGGTACAGCTGTGGTGAGGGCTCTGAAAGCCAGGGAGTTACTTCGGTTGTGTTCTAGACTGTTTCAGACCCAACCTTTGAGGTTGTGTAGGTGCCAACATAGATTATGTTGCAGTAGCACTGCTCTGTTGTGTTTTTTTTCCTTTTTGTTTTTCTTTAAATTTTGGAGGTGTATGCTGCATGTATGGGGAGGACATGTGTGGGTTTGTTTTTCTTTTTGTTGTTCTTTTAATTTTGAATGTGTATGCTGCATGTATGGGGGGAGGCCAGACAAAAGTCACTATCAGTCATTTTTGGGAATTGAGGGTTGAAACAGTTTGTACTGGTACATTTTGAGATGTTCTCTGAAATAACACCTAAACTGAAATCCAACTTCCTCAAGAGTAATATGCTGGGAAATCCATTTTGAGGTGTAATCAGAGGCTGAAAACCAGGGCATTTGCAGTACACAGTGCTCTTCCTACCAAGGCCTTGAGGTGGAATGGTGGTGTGGGATTCTGCCACTGCCTCTGTTTATTTTATCTTTTCAAGCATCTGTTGTTCCTTTGAAAGATTTTATTTGTGTCCTTTTGAAGTATCATTTTGATGATTCAGCGATAGGTGGAAATAAGATGCTGTAACATACTGTGGCTGCCTGAATGGCTGAGTGGCTGTGCTGATGGGAAAATGATGGAAGGATCAAGAAATGACTGCTAAGTAGAACATCCCACCTGTCCCAAGTACTAAGACTATAGCATATGATAGAGCAAATCCCCCATGTGTTGCAGAAAAGCACAGAACATAAAAGAAGTAGCACTTAAATGTATAAAATTAAAGATAAATACACTTCTAAGAGATGTCTTATCTTTCCTTATATTGCTTCTCATTTGAGATTGCAAAGGAAAACTGTGATCAGGTTCCCAGCTCTTCAGTGCAATCACTTTGAGGAATATCTGACTCTTTCTGCTGCATTGTGTGGGTGGAGTGCCCTGCTTTGTCCTCATCTATTGCCAACCTGATAGAGATGCCATAAAAAAGAAGATTGAGGAGATGTTATGACCATCTCTGCCACCCTACCATTGTACGGCATAGAGATCTTTCCCTTTATATTATGCTACTGTATAATATACTGAAAATTCTCATAGGAAAAAAAATCTCAACCAAAGTACTAGCATCTTTTACAGTTTCAAAACATTCCTTTGGGATAGAGGGCATGACAGTTGTCAAACGTCTCTTTATGGTGAATTCAGTGGCATCAAAACAAAGTGAAAAGAACAGAAGGAGTGACTAAAATGCCTTTCCCCAGAAGGCTGCTATTTGCAGAGGAAACTCATTTAATGTAATGAACATAGAATCTCCTTTAAAACTGTGATATGCTTAAGAAAAGAAAGGGAAGGATTCCCATTAGGGGAAACTTGAGATCTACAGAATAATTACCAGGAATGGAGTATAAAGTGGAAAACAAAGATCTACATCTCGTCCACACAAAACTGAAGTGGTTGGGAATGTTTTCAGAGTTTGTCATGTTATTACAGGAGATAATTTAGAAAAGAATCTGAAATGTTTGTGTCTGATGGACAAGTTTCAGAAATAGTATTTTATTATTTATCTAGTAATATAAATTCTTTGTACCACTGCAGCAAGTACTAGTGAGTATCTTCATTAAATGTTACCATATTGTTGCAGAAATTAATTTTAATTTTATATACCATAATGAGGATGGCTTGAATATTATAAGCAAACATTGAAAAGAATGGGAAACTTTCACTACCATAATTTAGAGTAAATTTTTTTTAAAAAATTTCCTTCGTTTCTCCTGAACTGCTTGCACACTTTTTACAAACAATTTAAAATTCCAAATGTTTCAGTGTCTGGTCAAACAAAATCAAGCGACCCTAAAGGGTAAAGGAGACTTGACTAAAAATGGAAAGCTTTTTGCTGTTTTTCTCTAATATGTTTTTCCAAGACTTAACCTGTTTTAATCTGCAGGCAAGACATAATTGAAAAAGGGTTTGTTCCCATTAATTAATCATGATAAAATTAGATTTATCAAAAAATTTATCCTCTTGTATTTGCTTAGAAGTTTTAAATATGTAAGTGGGCAGTAAGCCTATTCTGAAGAGCACAGAAAAGGTAATATTTCTATGACAGCTGCTAAGGCAGCTCCATTAATTAGCCTTCTTTGTTACAGCAGGAAAATATTGAGATACTTGATTTTCTTTTTCTCGTGGTCTCTACAAAAGGAGTATGTTGTGCACTTTTTCACAAGGATACTTGCCAGCACAGATGTTGCTTTTAAAATAATAATAAACAGGATTGTACCTTTTTTGCTGGAAAACAGCATTGAAGGTTATGTTATTGTCAAACAGAACATAATACAAAAATTCTTTATTTCCCCTTGTAACATGCAGTTTGATCAGCTTTAGTTATTCTGATTTTTTCCCTTAACTGTTGTCTAAATGTTTAATGCTGAGTATAATTTATCTTTTGGAAATTGCAGTTAGAATTTATAAGCTCCTCCTATTACAAAGCATAATTCATGTGTGTATGCTTTCCTGCAAAATTAGGTAATTTGAAAGTCTGGTTCCTTGGTGTGGAACTTCTGCTTTAGTAGAAGGGCAAGGCTCTGGAAACTCATGGTGAGGTATTTGCAGTGAGAGAATGAAATCCAACGGTATTTTTTGTTGTGTTAAATACCTTAATAAGATAAATATCACCAGTACAACACTTTTTTAATTGGAAGATTGCTGCTTTAAAATTCATAGAAGTATTTTAAAGAAAAACCAAAGTCTTTTCCTTGCAAGGTGGAAGAAAAAATAGAATTATCCACAAAATGGCAGACAGAAAGAAGATTTAACTTTAAATTTTTCACAAAAGCTGCGTGATTCATACCCGCATTATGTACCACCAGAGAACTGTTAAAAGTTTATTTGATTACAGGATTAGCCAGGCCACAAACACTTGTCCACTTTTATTTTCCTTCAGAGGCTGTTGCTCCAAGAGAGAGCTGGGTGCTTTGTGCAGGGGTGAGGGGACACTGTCGTGGCCAGAGGCCAGGCCACCTCCCACATGTGCCAGAGGGACTCTGTGCTTACCACAGTGTGATAGAAGTGAAAAACTTGGGCTTCCACTGGGATGCAGGACAGTTTTCTCTGGCCCAATAACAGCGTGTCTGGTAGTCATCCAAAAGTTGCTGCTGTGTGCTGGACAGTTGTGGTCTCTGCTCTTGTAAAACCAACAAGGATTTCCCAGGCATCTGGGAAAGGAGGAGCAGAAAGGATATTTAGCTTGTGGTTCTTCAGAGAAGCAGCCACGACTGTGTTTTGAGGTATGTCTGTCTATCTGTATCTATCTATATCGATATCTTAGTGTATGCTGCCTCCTCAGTGGCTCATCCAAACTGGGTACATGCAAGTTAAAGATCCTTCCCACAGTTTAGCAGCACGTTTTAGCTTTTTCCTTTTTGGTTGCAGAAATCGCTTATGTTCTGCTTGATGAAAGAATGTTTTACAAGACCCAGGTCTAGGTCATATTTTATGTGTATCTAGTCCTGTATTTTATGGGTCATATTTTATGTGTATCTAGTCCTGTTACCCTCTTTAAAAGGCACAGAATATTAGATGATGTACTTTTTTTTTTTGAGAGGTGATAAGGAATTTGTACTCTCTGGTCTGTACTTGCTACCGTGTTTTCAGAAATTCCTCCCCTAAAGCTAAGAACTCTAAAGAATTGGTATAATCTCAGCCATTATCTTGGAAAGTAAGTGTAATTTTATCAATTTATATTCTAATCTGGTAGGAAAAGAAATCCTTTGATCTATTCCCAATATGCCATGTTAGGAAGGTCTGTAAAGAAATCCATGTTGTAGCACCTTACAGAGTAGTTCACATGATTTCAGAGATAAGGATAGAATATGTAGGTGAGTATTTTAAGTGATGGTTGGTAACCAGAACTGGTGTCCTGGACAGGTGTGAAAGGTGAAAACAAAGCTGTCAGTACATATCATTAGAGTTAACACTTTATAAGATGATGTGAATGATTTTCTTGTAAGGATAAAACATGGAAATGTATAAAAACCTGAGCAACCATTGACATTTTTTATTTGCCCATCTCTTATTCTTCAAGAAAAAGACAAGTGAAAACATTCTCTGTTGGGGATGATGAGGTGTGTTCTCTTTGTTTGTCTCATTTACCTTGGTTGGCATTTTATTTATGGTCTCAGGTGAGAAGTTGTACTTTGATTCTGTGCCTTGCCTTAAGGCACGTACTTTCTGAGCAAATGGGAATGACAGAAAGCACACAGGCTGTGGCCACACAACCAGCTCAGGTGTGCTCAACATTTTACTGCTTGTTGTGCCTCTGCAGCTCCACTCTGTTGTGCTGCAGTGCTGTTAGACCTGCCATGCTATTGTGGTGGCATCCTCTTCTGCCTTGGCAAAGTAACTCATCTGTGCTTAACAAGATCTGTCCTCAGTGCTCAAGAGACTTGCAGGTAACAGTGGGTACTGAAGCTTTCTCTAACTGGGGATATTCTGGCTTTTGACTCAGCCTTTACCAGGCGTTCTCTCCTTAGGGCAGAATTATCCAGTTCTTTGGTTCAGTTACCATTTCTGCTGGCATATTTGTCTTTGAGCTAGGGGCATTGCAAAGTAGGCCTTAGCCCTGAACACATCATCAACTCAATGTACCCTTGTTTGTAACTGTGAGTGTGTTTGACTTGAGTGATCTTTGCCCATTGCTGCATGGCCATTTGCTCTGTTGAACGTTCTTTATTCCGTGGTGAAGCACAGAAGAGTGGTCTCTGGGGTATTTATAGCTATGCAGTGTTACATGTAGGGCTTTAGCCCAGACATTTTGCCTCTCTGGTGAACACATCCCATGTCTGCCTGAGGACCATGGAAGGCAGGATGTTGTTGTAGTCAGCTGACAGGGAAAGCAATTTTTGTATTGAACTATGAGCACTTATATATTGAGTTTTGTAAGGTGGAGGGTTGAGATGAGACATCAGGGCTAAGCAGAGAAGAGAAATCATGGAGTTCTTGTGCCTTATCTGTTGGATGTTGATGATGGTACCCCTCAACTGTTGCAGCACTTGGCTTTACATCTTCCTTGGGATTTCTGGAAGTACTAGGAAAAAAGTGCTGACAAGGACAAAAGTAGCTGGTCTTATACCAGTGCACTGCTAATATTTAAGTGCTGTAGAGGAAAGGTGCTTGAGGATTGCAAGAAAATTGTGGGAAGTCAGAGAAAAATGTGCAGAGCAACCTGCTGAGAAGGGGATGCTGAGGGAGAAGTCTTGGAACAGTGTAGTTTGTCCAGGTGGATGATAAGTACTTGAGCACTGACTATCGTAGCTGATTTTAAGCATTGAGATAAAGTGGAGTAAAGACCTGTATCAAGGTTACCTGACAGCACATGTGGTTCCTGATGTATTTCATATTTTTATGCAGGGGCTATAAATTCTAACAGTCTTCATGGGCTCTGTGTGTCTGGGTAAGATCTCACATTTAACACAAGAAGGGAGGAACTGGGAAAAATCCTAACACTTAGACAGAAGAGCCTATATTTATTTATTTTGTTTAGTTTTTCAAACAATTTGGCACCCTGAAGGTTCTTGACTGCATGTCCTAGGGAGTGTCTGCCTCAATTAGTCTTTACCAAAAGTGTCCAGTTCCCCAAAGCTGCTGTATGTCTCACTAATGTGAGACTGGTCAAAGGATGATAGTAGGAATTGATTTATCTGCTGAGAGATTGCAAAAGGCTGCTCAGTAAATTGGGAATGGTGAAAGAAAGGAAAAGTGTAAAACATAAAGCCATTATAGTGCAGATAGAAACTGAAAATTGGATGATGTGACTTACCAGTAAGAAGAGTAAATTCTGAAGAACTGCAAGCCCACTGTATATAGCAGAGAAGAATGAGCTTCAAGTGTAGAGGGGGGCAGTGAGACTGCAGAGTCACTAGGTCATGTTTTCTGCAGCTGCCATGAATTCTGAACTCTATTCAGCAGAGTAAGCTGCTGGGGACAGACTGAGCAGCAGAACTGTGCCCCTGGTGCCAATTTCCAGTGTCCAGATAGTCAGCAAGAGAGTTTTCAGCCCTTGTCGTGTGAGGTGTATGTACCTGACTTCAGGGACTGGTGTGGCTCCTAGGAAGTGATTTATGGTTGCAGTGTGCTCTTGCAGCTTATTGGCTTAGCATACCTCTGTGAACCACATGCAGGTAATTCTGCCTGTGGTTTGACATTGATGCTCCTGAGGAAATTGCAGACACTAGGCTTTGCATAGAAAGGATTTGGCATCTTAAAGTCCTTTTCTTGTTGTGCTGTCCTCTGCATTGCTCTGTTAATGATCTTACTGGCACTTTTTGAAACCTGTAATTAGAGTGGGCTCTTTGATTGATGGGAACCAGCATTAAAGGATTAATGAGTAGAACTGAATATTTTGTGATCCTTGAAGTGTCAACATCAGCATGCATTGGCACATTGCTGATTAGCTTGATTTAGTTGTTGGCAGCCAGCACAAGGCTTTTTCCTGAGATAGTGCGTGCATCAGCCACCGCAGAGGAACTTGCTGTCAGTGTTACTATGTTATAGGATTAAAAAAAAGAAATCTGTGGCTCCATGCCTTTCCTGTATCAAGTGACACAGCAGAAGGCTCAAATCAGTGATGCTCTTGGTTTCATCTCAGAGTGGAAGTGGGAATTCTCATTCAGTGGTAGTCTTGTGCTTGTAGAAGCCAGTGCTCAGAAACTAATTGTAGAACGTACTATAATTGAATAGCATGTTTAATTTTTAATGTGTTTGCTCTTTAGATGTGTTTGTGTCCTGGTTAACTTTCCTTTTCCACCCACTTTCCATTCTTATCTTGTTATAAAAAGTTTAAAATAGTTTACGTAATTACTCTGTGTGTGTGTATGTAAATATAGACATATACATGCAAATGCATGCATCCATCCATCCATGCACACCCAAATACTGAGGACCAGAACTTGTGCAGCTTATAGACAGTCTGCTCTTGTTCACGTGAACATAATGACTCCAAGTGGCCTCTGCCTGTGTGGTTGGGTTAACATTGCACATCCTGTCCAACACCTTCCCTGTCTTAAACCAACACGTTGTCTAGAATTTTGACAAGTGTATTCTAATTTATTTAATGCTGCAGCTGGACTTGCCTGCTCACAAATGCTTTCCTTGTATCTTTTGGGGAAAAAAAATAAAATAGGCTGTCAAAGAGATTATTCCAGAAACAAGAAGTGTTAGTGGAAATGTTGCATGGGATCCCTTCAGCCCTGTGCTTGGTATGTATTGATTTTACGAGTGGTTATGTGATAAGACTCACTGAGGTTAACAGGACTGTTTAAGTGGTGGAGGGACTACTTTGAAGAATTACATTATCTTGCTGTGCCAGAGCCCAGTTTCCTTTTTTTGCTTGTAGAATAATTGCCACAGTGGCCAGCTTAGGGCTATTAGAGCAGTTTTCTGAGTATCTGCTTTGAGTGACCAGGTCCCTATTAACTCAAACTCCCCATTTTGAAAGCTCCTTGAACCTTTGAAAATCTCTCTTAAAAAAAAAAAAAAAGCTGAAGATGAATTATATATGTAGCATTTTGAAATGTACCTAGACAAGCTCTTTGC
This sequence comes from Sterrhoptilus dennistouni, assembly GCA_013397095.1. NCBI lineage: Eukaryota > Metazoa > Chordata > Aves > Passeriformes > Zosteropidae > Sterrhoptilus > Sterrhoptilus dennistouni. The sequence goes on from VWZU01002434.1 coordinate 19,837, forward strand.
TCAGCATCTATAATTACAGTGTTCCAATCCTGAATAGAGGGTTTCAAAAGAAGATAACATTCAAAGCTACTCATTAATTGTGTTACTAAGTGTCAGCCCTTTTAATAAAAGAAAAAGTGCATTCTTCCTTCACTGAAATACAAATACAATAGAGATAATGTCACTTCCCAAGGAAAGATTATTTAGAGCTAGAGTGATGCTTGTGCCTACTAAGTAAAAGTTAATAAATCTGCAAAATATGGGGTTTCTAAGCCAGATTTGAATGAGTTTGAATTGTTACTTGTAATGGAGGTCTTGCTGGTAAGGCACACAGAAAGCCCCACTAGGAGTCCTTGCCTTCCCCTATTAACCTTTTGAGTGGGAAGTGTTGTTAGTGTGCTGTTTCTGTGATGATACTCTCTTTTACATATGGTCTAGGAGGCCACCAAGGACTTTGTATTTACATATTTTATTCAGAATTTAAACACCCTATTTACTTAAAAAGTTTTAAAATGAATTCTAAGTTCTGTAGACTTCCACATGTGTTTCTGGTATGGCTGTAGAAATAGATCCAGTGCTGGTCAGCCCTTGCAGCTCAGACAGTGCCTCTTTTGTCATGTTGCAGCACAAAATGTTACACAGATTCTTAATGCACTCGACCTCAGTCACATCAGATGATGTATCACAGACCAAAAAAAGGCTGTTAAAGGAACCTTTTAACATTGCCGAGTCAAATGGCCCATTTCAGGAAACACTGGAAAAAAGGGTGTTTGTGCAGTCTTTGTGGCAGCCTTCTGCATACATATTACAAAGCATTCTTTAATAATGGCCTCACATTATTTCTTGTTTCTGCAGAACTCAAGCCTCATTAAGTGCATGCCCCTCTGTTTGGGAACAGCCACTCAGTGCTTTTGCTTTTCTCCTGTATTTCAGAACACATCCTAATTCCTTCTGTTTTCTGCAAACTCTGTAAGACTGCCCTGACTTTTCTGTATCAGTCATTCTCATATTATCTTGTGTTTAGGAATTTGTATTTCTAAGTCCTGCAGTGAATGGATGGGCACTTCCACTGTAGAAGTCGAAAAAGTCATGTGAAGTCTGAGTAATTTTACCTGCAGGTATCCAGTGGAAGCTGCTTGGGGTCACTGTCAGCACTCTGCTCTGGCCCTGTGTGAGTAATTTGGGCATGGGGAAGGGGGTTGCTTCCCAGAACCTGCCTAGAGACTGGGAATGAAAGAGTTGTCTAAACTGTGCATCAGGAAACTGGAGTTCAAACTGCTCAGGAAAGTTAATTCTTTAACTGTTTCTTTTCTGGGATGGCAGAGTCTTTTTACTTTATTCAAGATTCATATATCATCATTCTGTTTGAGTATTAAAAGCCTAGGCTGCCACAAATTGAATTGATTTGTTATCTAATTAAAATAAGATGCCCCAAAGTAATCCTTCATGAGTGTGACATGTAGAAACTCCAGAAGAACTCTCATTGATTTCTGATATGAATGCCTTAAACTGAACTTGATTTTTAGAAGTGTCACTCTTCTCTGTATTATTGAAGCTTTGCATTTTATTCTTGGATTTGCTGTTTGTTGAAAGGAAGCTGCCTATGGTGGTATTGAAAGAGGGGTTTTCTAACGATTAAACCTTAATTAGTGCTGCTCCTAGACTTTTCAGAGTTGTGTACTTGCCATGAGCCTGTTTGATGAGAATTCAGCATCAGCCGAGACTGCTATGGATGCCATCTGACTAGAGGTCTGTAAATGCTTCCAAAGATTTTACAGGGAACTTGGAATAAACAGTTTCTCTGTGCCTCAGTAACCCTTCTGTAACTGGGGTAACTAATCCTTTGCTGTATGGTACCAGAATTGGGAAGGAGAAGATGATAGGCTAGAAGGTGTTTGGACATTAAAATAGTAGGAGCCTGTAAAGGAGAAGGGAAACTATTCATTTAGTATTTCCTCTTGAGAAGTTGTGATTGGCAGGGCTGATGTGGTTGGAAAGTAGTGGTCAGTGGTGAAGCTCCAATTGACTTTGTGGGCTCAGGACCACATGTGAGAGTAACAGAAGAAATGCTTGAGGATTTTTTTTAGGAACATGTAAATTCTTAGCAAAAGAAAGCAAAGATACTTCTCAAGCATATTTTCATCACTGTGGAGAAAAGAATAACTCACTTTGTGGTTTCCTGACACAAGTGTCCAAGATGGATCCTTAACTCCTGTGAACTGGTGGCATTTCCTGGAATTTTTATAGAGCTCTGCTCATCTGTCCTAGCCAGGAATCAGGCCTTGGAGTATGAAATCTGATGGAAGAAGAATAAAGTTTCAGGCTGTTCTTTTCCTCACAGAAAGCTTCCAACCTTGTTAACTCTTACAGTGTAATAAAAAAAAAATTAAGAGCAGATAATAAAAAGATATGATTTAATGTTACTTGCAACTGGATAAACTGAATTAACTCCTGGAAATCAGAACTGCTGTGGGAAGACTATAAATGAGAATGGGGAGCAATTAAAAATTTGCAGCTCATACTTACAGAAGTACCTTGTCATGAGGGTAAAGGAATTACTTGAATAGGAGCAATGGTAACAAAATTGATCTCTCTTGAAAGTCGGTGTTTTTTGTCTGTTAAGTATTTTCTTGCACTGTTGGTACCCTTGCAGTGTTTTGAGTTGCACCCTTGAAAATGTGTTCAAACGTTAAAAAAATGGATAACAGGATCATCTAGAATACCAAAGAGAAGCTCTGAGGCTCTTCTGCTGCAGAAATACTGACAGTCTCAGTGTAGTTTTTGTGTGAATTCCTGTCCCTGAAACTGGCAGATTAAAGTTGAAAGGGTATGTGCTCCTGGAAATCTGGGCTCTCAGCTTGCATTAAAACTGTTGAATGCATATCTGCTCCTTTTTTGCTCTGCAGGGAAGGTGCCCTAGAGATCTGTTATGTTACTGCCTCTTCAGTTCTGAGCCACAGATAATTTCTCATGTGTAAACAATCTCAAATGTTCTGGGGGTTTTAGAACTCATTCAACTTTCCATTTCACTAGAAGTGGTCAGAGAAGCTATCAAAAAATACCACAGCAGATGAAGAATGGTCTTAGGTCAGTTAAAGTGAGCATTGAAATTTCTGTCTTTTTAAGGAAATGAAATTGAAATTTCTGTCTTTTTAAGGAAATGGAAGATTATTCACACAAACTGCAGTGAGCAGGCTGCTGAACCAGTGGGCTTCAAATGTGAACCCCAGTCCAGGCTGAGTGTGCCTTCAGGGCTGAGGCCTTCAGAGTGCAGCCACAGCTCCAGCAGCTCAGCTTCATCACATGCAGGCAGGTGAACAACCAAATTTTTGGACTGCCCATTATCTTCAGAGCAGATCAAAGAATGGTAAATGTACAAGGCTGGAAGAAATTGCAGGAGGTACAATGCAGGTCTTGGTTTGTGGCAGGAGGTTCCCTGAGATATCTCTATCCTGTCTACCTGGTTTTTTCTGACTGTCCAGTGAAGGCAACTGACAGCTTCAGAGGGTTCCTAATTTAGTTAGATTACCCTAAATCGCCTTTGCAAGTCTTTCAGACATGTCGAACAACTGCTAGCTTTGTACTTTGTAGAATTATCTCCTGGGCTAAGACATGTCTGTGTGTCAGACAACAGTTAACAGTATGAGGTTGATGGCTCTGACAGAAGAGCTCTGGAGAACCTGTTAGGAACCACCTCTTCAGTGGAAGCTGAATATTCAATTGTTCACTTTGCTGTTACTGTGGGGTGTGACTTGCCTCCACCTAAGAGCCAGCACAGCAGAGAGGAATGTGGGCTTGCACTCCCAGCTCTGGCTGTGTTGTGTACCTGGGCTCAGCCTGTTGGGTTTCAAATAAGATGCTGGTGGATGAAGCTCTATATGGAAACATTTCCTTTTTGCTGCCTCTGCAGCAGCACTGCTGCAGCACTTCGGATCAGAGAGTTCCATGGCATTGATTTTGGATGATTTTGCATGCGATTAAATACTCATAAGCTCTCTCAGCTCAGTGGTTTTTTCTGGCTGCTCACACAAAGCTTTGCAAAGAAGGGAGCCTCAGGCTCATCAACCCCAACTCCCTGAGCACACATTCAACCATGCCCCCCCAGAAGAGTACAGGGTATATGTGCTGCCCTTTTCCAGTAAATATGCTATATTGTAACAGAAAGCTGGGTCAGACCAGTTTGTTTTGGTTGGTTCTTTACAGAAGTAGATTTGCTGATGGGGCCATCTGTCTTTCAGATATTTATAACTAATTCACAGTTTGTTTTGGGAGTCTGAGTTAAGCTGACAGGTCTCCAATTCCCTGTGTGGTTATCATCCTCTTTCCTTTTTATGGTGGTTGCTGGTTCTGTGCTTGTTTTTAGGCAGTACTTCAGGTCTTCCCTCGTTTCCTGTGAGTTCACGTTGTCATCTATTAGTGTGTGGTTGGTTTCAGTCTGTTGGTTGGGGTTTTTTATAAATGATAATTTTAGTAAGATTTTATCTTCTTAATTTGACTTTCCTACATTAATCCCTTCTTTAAACATATTTCTCTGGTCAGCACTGTAGTCAGTTGATGTCCCACCTTTGTTTTACCATAAAATGGTTTTTCTCCGTATTTTTATTCCACCTCTAGCACTTTTCTGCACTTTTTTGGCCTCCTACAAAGCCTTACTGACCTGTGTGGAGTTGTTTAAAATCTCTCTCTTTTTTTTTTTTTTTTTTCCTTTGAGATTCACTGCCCTTAATCTGTTGCACTTGTTCCTTCCTTATATTTGAATACTTGATGTTATCATTTCGTGATCACCATTACCTAATCCGTCTTCCACCTTCAGATTTCCAAACAGTTTCTCTGTTTTAGCCAAACCAGCTCCATCTTCTGAAGTGTAGAAGGTTGTTGGAAGATGTATCCAGTTATGCCAATGAATTTTTTGGAGAAGCTCAGCTCTTGGGGCAGGTGTATACTGAAAGATGGAAAATACTGGACAGGTTTATTTTCCTGTCAGATGTTACTGGAAAGCAGTTAGTGAAAGACTTTGGTAACCAGAGCTGTCAGTGTGACACCAACTTCACATAAAAGCTGACAGCATTAGCAAATGCCACTGTAGTTAGAGAAAAAGGGCAGATAGTTTTGTTCGGTGTAGACTTTAAAGACAGCTCCTGATTTTATCATCCAGCAAGTGTTCAGAAGTCAAAATGCCAACATGTCACAGTGCTAATCTTGTTTTCTCTGAGTCAAGCAGTTGGCATGGTATTTTATTAGTAGCCTTTTCCAGAATATGTCCCCTGCTCACCACGGGCTGCATGAGTCAGGTCTGTGATTTAGAAAATCTTGATGTTTTAAAAGCGGAGTTAACTGAGTGTAACTGTAGCATAAATAGGTGCCTTATTGGTGTTTCATGGCCATTTTTGCAACAAGTCTGTTTCCTTTTATTATGACCACAGATAGTAGGATGAGTCTGGAGTCCCTAAAGAGTAAATAATTGTGGACCAAGCTGTAAAAATGCTGGAAATTCTGTTCTGGAGGTGCTGGGGTAGTGTGCTTGTTCATCATTTGCTCATCAGAAGCTTGAGAAAAAGGATCCTGCCGGTATCATTCCTCCTTGTCTTTGGTTTGGATATGAACTCGGAGCTCCTCAGAGATTGGAGGGTGCTGAGTGGGGTTTTGCTCAAGAGGGGAATGAATATATATGAAAGAATGCTCAGTCTGGATTTAAGGAATGGTCAGTCTTTGGTGCCTTACTCTGCCCCTGGGGGTGGTACCTTAGACAAACATCATTGGTAACTCTAACCGGCTTACACCTGATTCTCTTCTCAGACATACAGAATTAACCACCGATAATAAGATCCATGCCTGGCTAGTATATTGTAAGAACTGACTTTTCATTTGCGGCTGTAAAAAGGAAAGAAGAAATAGTAGAGCTTGACTTGCCTTCTTCTGTTCTCCTGGTTGCACCTCCATTTTCATCCTCAGTTAAGACAGCAGTGTGCTGTAGAGACTTAAGTCTTTTTCTGCCTTGAGAAAGTTGCCCCATGCTTAAAAGAAGGAGGGAGGGATGGGGTCTTTGCTTTCTGCTCACGATTCAGCTGCTGCTTCCTGTTGACTTTGGCAAGACATTGAATCTGTCCTTCTTTACCTTTCTATGAAAGTAAGTGTTCTCTAGCTTTGGTAAAGTCAGAGATGAGACTCCCATTGCTTTCAGTGACAACCCCTATGCTTATGTGTACAGGGAAGCATAGCGAAGTTCACTAAAAGTACAAGGTGCTTTTAGCCCTGATGACATTTATCTTCTCCATATCTTTCCCCTGTGGAACAATGAGTATCTTAAATAGGTGTGTCTGGCTGTGAGTTTTGTTACCCACATTTTGGCAGGAGTTAATTCTGCATGTAGGGTTCATGCTGATTGAGGGTGATAGGCTGGAAAATGGTCCATTTGTTGGCTGTTGACTTGAAACTGGGCAGCAATATCTGTACTTCTTCCTTCTTGTGCAATTCAATGCAATTTGTAAATACCAACAATTTGCAGTTTATAGGTGCTTCTCCCTTGCCTAGCCATTCCCAGGATTTGCAAGGCAGTAATTAGTCCTTGTTTATGCCATCATGATGATGTTATACCCGTGGTTAGTAACTCAAGCACAAGCAGTTAGGGACATGCCCAGGGTCCTGTAGTAAAACACCTGTAGCACGAGAGAATTCTCCTCTGTAACTGCTCAGCAGCACTTCCCTCTTGCAGATTTTCTGTGCTACCTGATACCATGTTATCTGATACTGAATTAATCGATCCCATTAGTCTGGTCTGCAGCTTGTTAAAGCACGTCATTTGTTACTGTGCAGTGTGTCTGAGCGATTCCTGGCAACAAGGAAGCTTTTGGCAAATGAGGTGGTATTATCTCCGTTGTTTGTTTGCTGACTCCATGTACTTAGGGCAGTTGCTGTAAGTGTCTTTTCTAATTTTTGGCAAATCATCCCCAGTGAATCTAGATATATGAAAGGTCTTCTGCCTTCAGATCATCTTCTTTCTGTAAAGAAGGAAGGGATTTAATTGTTTCTATGAAACTCTGATCCTAACAGACACCACAGTGTAGCCTGTGCTTCAGAGGAATCAGCTTTTCCATGGATACTCACTTTATACAAAAACAGGCATTCTGAAGGCCTGGGCTCTTCAGTAAGACATGGTCTGATGCAAATCAAGGGATGTAAGCAATAATGGCAAGAGAGGTTCTAGTCACTGGAAAAGAGCATTTGGTGTAACTTTGCACATGTTACTAAAAGCAGAGAAGAAAGGCGTTTTCTTATTAACATGTTGCAATTCATGAGTCTTTAATTCATATAATAAAATCAAACCTTTTCCTTTTAACAGCTGCCACTAACTGAGAGCTTTTGTTTTATTTTGTTTCAGATTGTGGAAACCTGAAATAAAATATCCTGTGACTGACAAGGTGACAACACCACCACAAGGTGGGTCTTCTGTTTTTGTTGATCTCATACCAGTCATTCCAGGGCTCTGGAAATGTTGTGCATCTTGACTTTACTGGAGTGAATTGCCTAATGAATCTCTGGGGCTTGTTCAAACAAACCCAAATAGTTTGACAGGACTCCTCCTGTGCCTGCATATACATGTGTTATGTATTGTAATGGTGTTTTAAACAAAGAAAATATGTACATTTTCTGTGCTGCACAGTGAAGGTGTTTATGGCACAGAGGTGGAAACAAGTGAAAGTAAAAACACATTGAGGTTTTTGCTGACATTTTTGCGTAGACATCTTTTCTGTAGGACTGTAGGAAACGTCCTCTTGTCATTGAGAGTTGAGCTATCCAAAAGCTGCTGCTGCTGAGCACAAGCTCTGCAAGTCAAATCTGTGACGTGGCATTTTTTTCTTTTCACACTTCAAATTTAGAGTTCACAGTTAGAAAAAAAAAATTCCTTGCAACATGTGCTGATTGCTTGTGTGTTAGTCACCACACGCTCACCTTGTCTGAGCATTCATTGCTCTGTTTTGTTGAAATGTTTTATTGAGGTTGTTTATAGGGTATGCAAATTTGCAACACAGCCCAGATGCCAAGAGATGCTGATCCCAGGATTTCCCACTTGCACCCTGGTATTATCTGTTCAGAGAGGAGTTGCTGTAATGGGTGAAGACAACTTTTAGTTATTTGAACAACTCAAGTGAAAAACAGCACAGAGAGGGCTGGTAAATGGCATTTTCAACTTAGCCATTGGTTACTGGAAAAAAAATTACTTGGTCATTTCTCTTCCAAGAAAAGTTAAATTTTCAAGCACCAGGTTTATCTGGTGACACTCAGAGTCATGATGAAGTTGGATTTTATTCTTGAATTTGGTGTTTTCCTTTTCTGCAGCTGGTTCTTGTCCGTCTTCTTTATAGGGTGGAGAATAGAGTTAAAACTGGGATGTGTTGCCTGTATCTGTGTGCTGGGGGCAGTTTTTGGTTACAACATTGCTGCTCCTATTGCAGCCTCACATTTCTGTCTTGGAGGTGATAGTTTTTTCCTTTGTGTGAAGGCATGATTCTTTCTGGAGTATGTGTCCACAGCCAGAGTCAGTGGCGATATTTCAGTGCAGCAGTCTGTCTGCTGGGTATTTCAGAGTGTGTTTCTTGTCACCAGCTCTGAAATAATGCATTATAATACCTGTGACAGGCTGCAGTGCAGATGTACCACTTGTATTTCACAAGATGTTTTAAAAAATTGTCACAGTTGTGCAAGCCTCCTGTCTTGCAGTGAGAGAATCAGGCAAGATGTGAGAATTTATCAGCAAGGCTCCTGTTGTCATTGTTCTCGAGTGGAAACTGCCAGGGGCCCTGCTCATGGTATTAATCTTCATCCAGTGAGGTCCAGCTTTGATTTCAGTGAGTACATGAGGTTTCTTTTATCTGCTCCTTGTCAGCCTCTGCATGTGATTGAACTTGAATCATTAGGCAAAAAGTTAAATGGTCATGAAGAGACAGGTCTTTCAAAGCTGTTGTAAGGCCAAATCCAAACACTTTAATAGGAGGATGTGAGGTAAAAGTGTAGACAAAGCTGTTTGGTGGGTGCTCTTTGCGAAGAGCAGCAGGGAAGTTGAGGAGAGTTCATTCTGCATTTCACTTCACTGGTGCTGGTCTGTGTTTCAGTAGTCTTCGTGGCAGGGTTTGAATGCCCTGTCTGTTCTTACCAAAGATTTATCACAGTTCATGCTTGTAACCAGGAAATTCAGAGCAGGCTAGTGAACTCAGCTGAAAGGGGTAGGTAAACTCCTGTCTGCTTATGGAATTGAGTAGTAATGCAATTCTTCCAGTGCCTAAAATACTGGTACTTTCAGCTGCATTTGAGCTGCTCACAGTTTATCAATAGAAGCTGTGTTCTTTCATAAATGGGGAGCAAAAGACCTTCTTGTAATTAAATAATTAGTTGTCTAAATCTCATTTTTATTAAGCTGAACACACAGCACAGACTAGACAAGTAGCCCTGTACCAGGGCTGTTTAAACACATCAAACTTTTTCATTTTATTATGTTTTGTTCTTCTCTTTCTGTCTTCATGTGAATCTAAGGCACATGCAGATCATGCTCAGTTCTCTTTTTTTTGTCTTGGTAGTCCTCCTTATAACCCTCTCTTAGGCTTGTACACAACCCATATAATGGCACAGAGAAGCTCTTCACTTGTTTATTGGTCTCACTCTGTTGCATCACCTTCTGAACTGCCCCACAGCACTTTCTTTGCTCATCAGACAGCAGTGCATTTTGCACAAAGCAAGACTGTTTGTCTCATGCTTGTCTCTGCAAGCTCTGGCATGTATTGAACATAAATATTACTTAATTTTTCATGCTTGAAGGGCAATAAAACCCCAGTCCTCAAAAGAAAATATTATATGTAAGCAGAACTATTGTGTTTTACTGAGAACCTGGGAAAAAAAAAGGCAACAAAAAGATGGTTTTATTTTTTATAAGAATATTTCACAGGAACAACCTAAGTGTATGTTATGCTACCAAAGCCTGTACTTATTCATGGTGAATTTCTCTGTAGTATGAACAAAAAACAGAAAAGAATTTTATCAAAAAGCCTGAAGACCTGCATTGCCTACCCTAACATTAGGCCCTTTTATATCATTACTGCTTGCAAGATGTTTGCTTACCCTGCTCACCTGCTGCAGAGAGCAGGGAGTGTAGATGCGCATCTCAGGAAGCTAGGAAGGTCATGTGTGATTGAGCCATTTTCTGAAGAACCTCTCTCTTTCCATTGAATCTAGAAGAAGAATATAGAATATATAGAATGAAAGAAATGAGTGAGCTGCTGTTCTTAGAAGCCCTGTTAACAGACAGAGCTAGCTGAACATTTGCCTTTATGTTGTTTTTAAAAGATACAAGAACTGGCATCACCATTTACACTGTGGAGTCTTTTGTCCTTCTGTCTCTAAATTGCTGCTGTTCTGGGCTGTTTCTCTTGTACAAGTGATCTGCAGTAACCCTGCAAATAAAAAATTGTAATAAGGCACCTGATCTCTTGGAGAAATCTAAGTTTCATTCTGTCAGGGTATACTGGTTCTCTAGTTCCCAGTGTAAGATTATGCACCTCAAGTTGTTTTGCAGAGCTGCTCATCTGTGCACACCATTACCATTCTCTCCTACTCTACTGCTAGGAACAGAACGTGTAAAGGGATTCAGCAATTCAAATTTGCTCCCTCAGAAGAGGTTCCTGAGGAAAGCAATGTCATGTGTGGTACAGAGGACTGAGAACAGTCCACATGGTCAAACAGCAGGATGTTGTCCTTGGGCCCTGCTTCTTTCTCTGTGACAGGTATTCTGTATGATATTCTCCCTGTGCTAGAATAAAAAAAAAAGAAAGAGAAAGCCAAACCTACCTCTTGAAGGCATTGAGATTACAGCCTGGAACATCCTTTGGAGAGGATCTCTTTGAGAGAGAATAATGTGAGACAGAAGCTATTTAGACTAAGCCTTCACTATTTGTGTTGACGTTGTAAGCAACTTGAGCTTGCCCCAAAAAGACCTACCAGCATTCCAATTGCTTGGAAGTGCTCCTTGTCTTGTTGTTCCAAGTTCTCCTCTTGTAAGAAGTAGCCCTGCAGTGGGGGTCTGGGGCAGAGGGAGAGAGAGTTTCTCCACCAGAGTTCTCCTCTGGTGTTTGCCCCCAGCAGTGCTTGCTGGGATGTGCAGCACGCTGTCTTGCACTCTCAGTGGGCAATTCTGTTAGCCCTGGGCAGTGGGAGAGCTGTGGTCCATCCACTATGCTGCTGACTTAGAAAAATACGTGACTTGTGCTGCATCCAGTAGTTCAGGATGGAGGCCACCAAACTGTGACATCAACCAGCCTGGCTTGTGGCCTTGCAGAACTGTGGGATGCTCCCTGTGCTCATAGGTGAAAAAGCAGGAAAGGTGTTGGTGTCTTGTCTTCTTCCCCAGAAGCTTGTGGGTATGATGGGGACCTAAGTCCTGTATCAGGGAGGAAAAAAAGGGGGAGATGCTGAATGAGATAGTGGCTGTAGATGTTTTGCAGACAAATCAGTTGGCACTCATATGACTCTGAACCAGGTGTGCTTCTAGTATGAAGTCTAACGGACCAGATTTCTTGTAGGAGAAGGGAATACAGGTGACCTCGTCCCTGATCAGTAACAGCTGGGTTAATTATCTAATACAGCCTCACCCCTGATGAGCCACAGCTGTAGCCAATAAAGATAAGTGTGATAAAAGGGAGTGGGTTAGCTGTGAGGGGGAACCATGGAGAAAAAGGATGCTGGGCAGAGAGAATCCCTGCAGTGAGGTCAGTGTGGGTGTGCAGTCAGAGCCTGTTGTTGGACCTGCAGTCACAGTCTGGCTGGGGAAAAGCTGCAGTCACAGGCTGCAAACTGATCCCTGCAGTCAGAGCTCAGCAGGAAATAAGCAGCAGTCAGAGGCTGCAGGGGAAACCTCCAGCAGGAGCTTGGTGCAGGCAGAGTCAGTGAATGGTTGGGGTCAGGATGGCTGAGGTGTATAGAGGAGTAAACCAGGGCCCTTTTCATGCTGTGATAAACAAGAAGTCTGTCTCTCAGATAATTTCTACTCTCTAACAAGAGGGCAGCTGCAACAATTGTTCATTAACATGGCTCTACTGAAGTCGTTACAAGAATGTTGTTATTGCACAGCAGCAGAGCTGGGTTGTGGGTTTAGTTCTCTTTCAGGTACATCTGAGCCACTTGGGTTACATGTCCAAACTCCACCTGCTGAAATAATCCAAAGCCTGAGATTATGAATATACAGAAATAGGTATTCTTTTAAGGGCCACTTCACTTCACTCACTGAGATTATGTATGACATATGAAGATGCAGTTTTCTGAGTAATAACAAATGCCTGGGTTACCATTCTGCCAAACACCAGATGTGAAACCCAGAGGCTAGCAAAGTATGTATTGAGGGAGTATCTGAGGAAGCTGTTCTTATTGATGCCAGCAGCTCCTGTGTGTTAGTTAGTTAACCAAGTAAATGTTTGTGGGTTGTTTTTAATGGTTAATTCCATTGCCAGCAGTGTCTTCAGAAAAAAAAAATGGAAGGAACAGGTGGTGCACAACTTCTTTTTAAAAAGGAAACAGCATATTGTAGAACTGCAAGCATCTGCTTCTACTTAATGCTTAGTCTTCAGACACTCTGCGATGCCATTCATTTATGTGGAATAAATTGCTATACTAGCGAGTATGCCCTTACAGTGTTTTTTGACCTTATTTTATTTAGTGGGGGAAAACCACTTTCCTTACTACCTCCTGTGTACCATACCAGGAGGCTGGAAGGCAATAGGATAAACAGTTTTGATTAGATCCTTCTCCAGAGCAGAAAGTAGGAGTTTTACTTTTGACTTCAATGGGAGTAGGAGCCAAACCTTTTTTGTGATGTGCAGCAGTGACATCTTCTGAGACAGTCTTGAAAAAACATTATGCCTTTTAATTCTAACCTGAAAGGTTCAAATTGAGCAAGACAAGTCTCTTTGGAGATAGAAAATGTCTTTTATGAAATTATTTGATACAGCAGGAAAAAGAGATAAGTTTGCAGGTGAATGGTGAAGACCTTGATAAAAGCTTCTATTCCTGAAAGATTTTTCAGTGTGTGTTTTTTTCCTCCCTGTCCCCCAAGTGTAGGAGATACTATCTTTATCTACAAGATTTGCTTCATGTACAGCCTTTGAGAATAGTGGCTGTCGTTCCTTTACATCTTCAGTGTCTTTTATTATTAATGGGGAGAGAACATTTCAGTGTGTGTAGCACTCAGAGGTAGAAGCTCTTCTGTTGCTTAGAGCCCCAACTCATATCCTGTTCATAGATTTTTATCTCCATTTCTAATGTCTTCACAGGTTTCTGGACACGTTACCACTTAACAATTGATATGTCAAAAGTCCCTCTTCTATAAAGTCACTCATAGTTTGGGTTTTTTTCCTACTGATACCAGTAATAACAGAACCTGTGTTAAAGCTATTCAGTCTGATAGGGCTATATAAAATGTCTCTCTGAAGCTCTTCCTAAAGGCAATGTCAGATTTTCTGTTGTGGCCGGGTCTGCAATAGAAAAGGGTTGACATCCTGAGGAAAAAGAGATTACAGTCACAGGAGGAATCAGTTATTTTTCTTCCACTTCTTAAATCCTGCAGGCGTAAACATGCCTCATCATCTAAAGGTAATACAGTTTTTCCTTTTGTGTTGCTTCTCACCTTGGAAGCATATGGTATTAATGGGAAACCATTCACCAAATTCTTGATTTTCAGATGGATTGTAGAATTCACTTCATTTGTCAGAGCAATGTATCAAGGCAGGAGTTACTGACTTTAAAAATTTCATGTGAAACTCAATTGGTTTTGCTTGGAACTGATTTTCCTTTTTACTTTTATAGTATAGTGTGTATGTGTATATATGTAAAAAAAATTATATATATAAATAATATATTATTTGGTTATTTTGTTCTATGAATGAAACACGTAACACTTTTAAGAATACACAAATCATATATCTGATTACACCTGTATTACGTTTCTGGATATTTTTGTGTAACTGAAATAACTTTGTCAAGTTTATGATTCCTAGTCTGTTAAGACTAGTGTCTCAAATCCTGATAAAATCAAGTCAACTCTACACTTCCAGGGGGCTGGATAATGTTCTGATTTTGATCAAAAAAGAGGAAAATACTTCTTTAGATGCCCATGTCTCTGTCCATATTTACCCACTGCTGGTACACGAAGCTGCTTATGCTTTGCTGTATTTCTCCATCACACAGGTTTGTAATCCAAATGCTGTAAAATATGGTGCTTTACACTGCCAGAATTGATATGAATGCACTTTTCTTGCACTTTATTGTTGTGGTTGTTTTGAGCTTCCAAAGACCCATTTGAATACAAGTCAATGGGAATGGTGTGGCTGAAAACATCAATCCTTAGTTTTTAAGGGCGTTCTTAGGAGAGATTTAGTTGTGGTCTGGAGCTGTAGGCAAGAATTCAAATTATTCATGTGCTTTTGACAGAGCTGTCTCACTCAGACTGCTCTTTCTAAATATTTGAATCAGAATCTCAGAGATAGGGGAAATTTAATTCATCACAATGGTACTGCATTTGAAATCCAGAGTTTTATAAGCTTCTGTTAACTATTTTTTTTTCCTTGAGGTACCTGCTGAACTAAATAATGATCTTTCTATAGAAAAGATTATGGAACTGTGTGTAATGGGGTTAGCAGCCAGGTGGGTGGTGAGGCTCTCTGTGTTTGAATGCAGGAGTCACAAATGAGTTTGAACTCATCCAAGACTGTGGGTACAGGGAAGCCCCTGTTCTCCAGCAGTGTACAGTGTGCAGCTCTGTCTTTACTCTCCTTGTGATGAGGAGGCCAAGATTAGAAGCCAGAAAAATGCCATGTTACTCTTTTGTGGAGGTGTTTTGTTCTAGAGTTGGGGCAGTGAAGGGGGAGTGTTCTTGGGCATCCAGTCCTGAAGTACAAAGTGTCTCCATTAGGAGACTCTGTTAGTGTTTCCAGTTTGCATCTGAGGAAATGAGGAATGTTAAGATATTAATGTTTTCTGCAGGCAATAAGTATAGGCAAGTCTGTGACCCAGCTGGGATCAGATTCCAATCTCCCGAGCCTCATGCAGTGCTTTGTTGTTTCTTCCACCAAAGTGGCTTTTCCTGCTGTACATCTTAATTAGCAGCTTTATCCTGATCTAACAACTGAAATAGCTTCATAACAGTATGGGCTGACGTGTGTATGAAATTGTATTTTGTTTCTAATTAGAGCAGGGGTACCTGCCTCTGAGACACTTTACAATGTGCTCAGAAGGAGAAAATGTGGACTCCAACTCATCTAGTAGGAAACTATTGCTTTAGATGAAAAACTGATGCTTTTTTCAGGCAAATTCAAAGGCAAGTTTCGTATGTGGGCCATGGGAACTGAGCTAGAGAGCTTGGACTTTAAAATACAGTTTGGACTGATTCTGCCAGTGTTTTGTATTGACAATTTTGCATTTTCATAATCAGTAAGATCTGAAGATAAGGATTGCTGTACTCAAGCTCTTCTTGTCAGAATGCAATTGTGCATGTTGTATTTGTGCTAGAAGGCTTGAAGCAACAGGGCCACATGCTTTCTTATCTCTGAAATTGCTTAGGTCCATTAATTTCAAAAGACTTGCACCCACGTGCAGTTACAGCCAGCAAAACCAGGCTCTTGAGTCTCAGATATACACCATGAAGAGACCAGTCAACATCTGTAGCATAGCAACAGGAAAGCCTTTTTGCCTTTCTCATTTATGACTGGTCTTGGACCTTGGCAGTAATAGTAAGCATGTTGTGAAGGGTTTGCTTTCTTTTTGATCAGGCTGGTCAAATTGTTTGGGAGTGTAATGTTGTCTAAGTTTAAAGCAGCCAGATATGGTAGTGGTGCAAGGACACAGCTTTGAGGAACCTCATCTTTGGTTCAGTGCTAAGGTTTGGGGAGACATCACGCATCAGCATGAGTCCATGATTCCTGCTTGCTTTCCATGGCATTAACCTACCCCCTGTGTTAAGTTTGGCCTTTCTGATTCCATTAGAAACTGTGGCAACAGGTTCTGACATGTTTCCTCCCAGGCAGTGCAGTTGCATGCTGTATGGGCAGCAGAAGGCCCAGGGTTCCATCCACTGGTGTGCCCTTTCTGGGAATGAAAAAAAGTGCCTTTTGTGCCCAGCAGAGGAGGAATGCTGGAACTGGGAGAATAGCTGGGGGCTGTGAGCAGGCTATTAAATATTCCTTGGGATCAGCATCTCTGCTTCTGATAATCAGCAGAGACCTGAGATCAGTGTGGCACCTGCTGATGTGGCTGCTTTTTGTCTGCTGTCAGGTGTCTCAGAGTCTTATGCAAATAAAGCGTTTAAGAAAACTAATTACTTAAATCAAGCTATTCTGGAAAGAATATCACCAGATTCTGTACCAGCCAGACACCAGAAAGATGTCCTATATTTACACAAATGTAGCAAGTGTGTTTTCCCCAGCATCTTTTGTGGTTTTTCTATTATTTGCTTTTAATTTCTTCAAGGGCAGAGTGGGAAGTAGCATGAGTGTCGTAACTATGTCCTGTAGTTATACAATCAAAAGAAACAGAAAAAAGCCTTCTGTGTGTCTTCTACATATTGGGATTTGTTAGGTGTCCATGTGCTGACAGAACATGATGGGAAATTGCTTTCAGTGCTTGTCTGTTACCACGTGAGATGGAAGAAGCAAGTCTCACAAAAGTACTGTAGTGGAAGAACTTGCCTTTTTTGTTTCAAATAACTTGAGGTGCATAATCTTACACTGGGAACTAGAGAACTAGTATACCCTGATAGAATGAAACTTAGATTTCTCATCAAGGGCAGTTTCCTCCCTTTGTTTAAAATGGTTTTCTGGTGTCTCAGTGAATAGGCAAAAGTGATTCTGTTTTCATAAGTGCAGTACTGGGGTAAAGCACCTGACATAGAAAGGGTATTTCAGAACAAAATCTGAAGCTGAGTTTGAAGTGTTAGTCTGTTCCTACAGCACTGCTAATCATTAACTAAGAATAGATTAATTTGCAGTTCAGAGAAATGCTGTAATCTATTCATGCCTGTGGGAAAATAGTGCTTTCACTGTGTTCTTTGAGACAACGGCAATAATTTGAAGGAAAAGAGGTTAGGAAAGTGTGTTTTGCTGCATGTCAGCTGAAGCAGCTCTGTGTTTTCTTGGCTACTGTACTGATGCAAAACCCTCCATTCAGGAAGGTGATAAAACCAAATGTGCAAACAGAAGCAGCTTGCCCAGTTCTGCATCCTACCCAGTTCTGTGCTCAGGCTTGGTGGATGAACTCAAACTGCCTGAGTGCTTGTGTTACTCCTGGCTGGAAAGGCCAGAGAGGGCAGAGGTCAAAAGAGAAACAGGAGATACCCAGACCCAGCTCCTTGCTGGTGGGGGAAACGATCCCAGCACCCCAGAGTCAAACTGTTCAGTGTTGTGTGGTTGCAGGTGTAAAGATGGGTGAGCCTTGCAGCCTGTTTGCTGGGGCACGAAGGTTGGTGTTGGGCTGAGCCATACATGGAGAGGCTGCTGAGGTGGAGGAGACCTGTGGGTTTTATGGAGAATGTGCCATTTAGACCCTGCAGGTTACCTGGACAAGCAGTGTGGTAGGTAATTTCTTTTAAAGTAGGGTCAAAGTCTGATATTTCTTACCTAGAAGTCAGGAGCAGGATATCAGTTTCCTTTGTGCTGACTTCACCCACCCTTCCTCAGTGAGTCCTTTGGCTGTGAAAATACCTGACTGGCACAAGGGGGCTGCTCTTCTTTATGGAACTATTTCCTGTATTTCTCGCTGAGAAGATGAGTTTTGAAGATGCAAGCACTCCTCTTTGGGAGCAGTGCTCATAGGATGGATCATGGATGCTGGCTACTGATGGAGTTGATGCAGTCTTTTCTAAACTGTAGTCTCTTCAGGCAGCTAAGGAATGAAGCTGAGGCTGAAGGTTACCTAGGTTTTTTCAAGGTTACAGAGTATATTTGCAGGAGAAGCAATCTGCACCTCATCTTTAGAATTAGTGTCAATGCAGAAGAGAATAGGCAAACCTCAAACAACTTTATTGTGGTTATGAATCATGTGTCTGGGCACAGCAACTGTGATTTGTGGTTTCAGGGCATTTTTAAAGTGCATGACTTTGTGGATAAAACTTGCTATTGCAAAGGAGGGAAAAAAAAGAGAAGGACATTTAGATTAAGTGGAGTGACTGAGACTTGGACCAGAAGTTTTTAAAAAAGCAGTGGAGTATTTTTCTGCATTAAATGTCAGTTTAGAGTCTCTGAGCAGGAAAGCCTAAGATTAACTTCACAGCTTTGGAAATGTTGCTGGTCTGTCCACAAATCTTGTGGTTTCCCTCTTGCACAGAGCCCATTGTAGCTGTGGTGGGGGATGGGATTTTGCAGAACCTGCTATCCAGTGGGCAACATGACCCAACCCTGCAGCCAGGTCAGTGCAGGCTGAGCCCTTGCTGTGAGGTTAAGGGGGTGGTCAGTGTGTTCTCAGTCAGGGCAGAGTAGACACTGCCCTGCTCCTATTAGACTGTGTCTGCCTTCATCAGGAAGCAGAATTTGCTCCCTGATCAGCTATATACAGCAAGTGGATTAGCTATATACAGCAACTGGAAGTTGGAATCAGGTGTAAGTTCAGTAATGGCATGAGTTAGAGAAATGGGGTGAAAGTCTGAGTTTTGTGTTTGCAGGTGCAGATATCATGATGGAGGATGTAAGCCCATAGAGTTTTTTATAGAAACTTTCACAAGGGCAGCAGATCTCAGAAGGCTGTTATCTACCCTGTGGATCTGGAAATAGACTCTTTGGAGCAGGGGATGAGCAAAAATGAGGCTGTGTTAGTGAAAGAGTTTGGGACCTGGTCTGGTTGCATTACTCTGGGTCAGTTTTCCAGGCAGATTGAACAAAGTATTTTAACTGTGAAATACTGAGAAACAGCCTGTAAAATGTCAGTGCTTGCATTTCCAGAAAGGCTATTTTCTTCAGCTCTGGTTGATTTCCTCTGCAAGTATGCTATTTAGTTTTGTAGGTTTATGTGAATTCAGTGTGTCTCAATACATATGCCCGTAGACTCTTTGCATGGGAGCTGTCACATTCTCACCTTGACTTAAAGCTGTCTTTAATTCTCCTGTTTAAAATCTTGCCCTCCTCTGGAGATATCTTCTGATTTCCCCTTGATTAACAAGTATTGCTGCAGACTCTCTTCTCCAGCACTGAGCAGTGGACCAGGGTATATTGGTGAGTTGTTGGGAAATGGACCCCCATACACATCTTGTGTTTCAGAGATGCACAGCTTGTGCATTTTATGGGGCATTGTGTCTCTGATTTGTGTCTCCTCTCAGTCTTGTGTAATGTGGTTGTGCTGTGTTGTGCTAGGTCGTGCTTTTAAGCCACAGAATTTCTGAGTGCTGATTGCAGATTGAAAAGGAAAGGCTGCTTGGATTATCAGCAGGAAAACAATAGAAGACATGATGTTGTTCTACTCCTCAGGGCGAAGCAGAGATCCTTGTAGTGTTCTGCTTTGAAACAAATTGGTAAATAGCAGGGATGTTTTGATCTATAACAGCTTAGCTGCTGAGGTCTTTGTAGGCTTCCTAGGTGCTGAAGGAGATGGAGTGGAAAAGACATTTTATAGATATAAGAACATGGAAAGAAAAGTCATGTAGAGATGTAGAAATAGCTTATTCAGGCAGGAATAATGAAATCTAGGGAAGTTAGGCCAAATGAAGTGGTGCAGATGAAAATATTGCCTGAGCACAGAGGACAGGCTGTGACTATTTACCATGATGAGGTTAGATTAGGGATGGTGTGAGCTGCAGGGAGTGCAGCAGCTAGGAAATAAAAGTGGCCAAAAGGTCAGTGCTCAGAGCCAGGTAAATGAGCCATGCCATAGGGCAGGGGCAGTGCCAGGGCTCCCTGGAGATGGGATTGCAGAGGTGACGTATTCTGGTGTTGTCCTTGACAAGGAGAACAGGGCTGACAGTGACTGGCTGTGCCTTATGTGCTGGTTTGAATTCATGAGAATTTGGTGTGATGAGGTTAGTACACTATGGTCTGCCCATAAAGGATTCCTTGAGAGGGTACCTAGAACAGAGGCTAGACAGTGTTAAAGGAATAAAGTAGGCATTTATTAAAAGGCCTTCAAAGGATGTGCCTTGGGCAGTACAAGAGCCTGGCTGAGGCTACACCCAAGATGGACAACAGGTCACATAGTTTCACACTTTTTAAAGTTTTGGTCCATTTACATGTTGGGGTTAATTGTCCAATTACAGCCTCAGGTTAGGGTTAGGATCCCATCCTCCCAGACTGCTCTCCTCAATTTGCTGTTTGTACTTTCTGGACCTGAAGCTGCAATGGTGTCCTTGGTTCTCAGGCTGGAAAAAGATTGTTTTGTGTAACTGAACTGTGAGGAGAGCTTGCTAACACTTCATATGAAGTTCAGAGTTATATCCTAATGCAGTACGAAATCAGGAAAATATGAAAGCTAAAACTTAAGGCATCATAAAACATTGGTGAAAAACTTCAGGGCTCTCTCATAACCATCTGTTTCTTGCAGCTTTCCTACTTTGCGGTACTCTGAAGCTATGTATGATCCAGGAGACAACTTATCTCCCCAGGTGAGGGTGAGTCTAGCAGACACAAGGCTTGGGGGAGTCTGGAGGAGCCCTGACCTGCCTCTTGATGAGCAGGGTGTAAAATTGTTTTAAAGACTCTTCAGTGGAGAGAGATACTATGTTCAGCCCCACATTTTGTAAGAGCATGTCTTCATGTAGTGTGAACAGTGTTTCAGGTATTAAGTGCTACAGATGAATGAAGGGAGAGACAGTGTCTTAAACATCTTGAACTTTAATTTGTCTTCTAGTAAATATAACTTCCAGATCCCCTTTTCTGTTTGCTGGCTGTTGGAAGATGGATTTCTGTTGTCAGACATGAATATGACTTGAATATTTTTCCTGAACTTTCAATATCAATTTTGACAAGCACTTGGGAAATACACAGTTCTAGCAGTTGCAGGACACTTCTTTGAAATGCTTTTCATTTAAAATAACAAGTGGAACAAGATACTTGTTAGTGCTACAGGAGGAGTTGTTGCATAATTGTATTATGAAGGGTCTAAAGTAGGCATTAAAATTACTTTAAAGCCTAACTTCTGAATTACTGTGATTTTTGACTATTACATAATTCTGAGAGTGAGCACCAGAAGCTGACAACACCACCACATACCTCTGCATTCAGGCAGGGAGTCCCACCAACTCACCTACACTTCCTAGACCAGATGTTTGATGTGTTGCATGTTTAGATTTGCAGTTTCATATAACTTCTTCCCCAGACCAGTCCTTGCTTATGGTTTAGATTTTGGCCTTCACACCCATGTTTGCAGCCCAGCAAACTTCTGTAATTTAGCACTACTGCAGGTCCCTCACTGTTGTGCTTGGCTGCATGAGAGCCAAACTCAGCTGCAGCATCACATTTGCAGGACAGCAGTGGGAGTGTTAGAGGGAGAAGGTGCTAGTTAGTATGTGTGTGGGGAGCAGAATATGGTCCTTAACAAGTACAGAAAAAAGGTGCTGGGGATGGGGGAGTTACTAAATTCCTAGAAAAGCTGGTGATGGCTTTTCTAGGAATGGTAGTTTAAAGCCACATAATGGAAACAGCAGAACCAGCCTGAAAAATTGGCTCAGTGAGGTCACAGAAGCTCAGGAAATGGTAGAAAAATGTCCTAGGTTTTCTTGTTCTTTGTTAGTGTGGTACCAGGATTGGTTCTAAGTTTTCTGTGCATGTATATGTGTATGTGTGACCATGGCTGGCTTTGAACACTGTGATGCAGAGCACAGTGTAATATCTCTGTGAGTCTTGGTCTCATGGTTTGCAGAAAGGGTGAGTGGGTTTCAAGCAGGCTGTGCTCCAAACCCAGTTCTGCTATTGACTTCCTGGTTGATCTCAAGCAATGTAGCAATACAATTAGCCTGCTGCAGAACCATGCAGCAAGTTTGCTGTCCTTAGATGTGCATTGCTGCTAGAAAACTGGTTTCATAAACAAAAACAAGCTTTAGAGAGGAGTTGGCGTAATTTGAGAGAAGCCTACAGTTTATTGCATGCCGAACACTGAGGAGTAACTAGTAAAATCTGCCTCAAGTCCTAGCCAGATGATACAGCCAAATTGTCATTATCATTGCACATCGCAAAAGCTGTTTGGGAGGAGATTCAGCTGTTTGTTCATTGATGGCTTAGACCAACACCACCACCCTGCAACAGCAGCCACGTTTGTGCAAACATTTCCTCATTCTGTGACGAAAGCACTCGTATTGGCAGGTTAGGAAATTTTTGTATTAAAAGGCTTTGCCTGTAGCTGTGGACCTGGTTAAGTAATATACTATTAAGCTCAATTAGAGTGGTACAGTGAAAATAGATGTAATACTTCTGCAAGGAACAGCATGTAAAGGCCTGAATAAACGAGGTGTTAGGAATAATGCTCCCTTACATGAGTAGAGCCATTCAAGTCAGGTACTCTGCAGTTCTGTTTCATGGTGTTTCTGTTACCGTTTTGTTGACTTTGTTTTGATGCCTTGTGTTGACTGAAACATTTTAATGTTTTTATCTTAAAACTCAGTAACTGAAGCTTGCTAATGTAAATAAACAAAGTGGATAAAGCATCTTCTGGAATCCTTTATGCTTTGCTGTATGGACTGGAAAGAGACTGCCATTCTGTTCCCTTTCTTTTCAACCATAAAGAATTGCAAGTTAGATTGTTCTGTGATAACATGCCTTTTGGAGTGAGTGTAAAACCATCCTGTCTGTGCATGATCCATGTAATACATGAGAAAAAAAATTCTATCTAGTAACTGATGAAGACAATTTCCTGTAGGCCAGTTCTTGTGGTCTCTGGTCTCCAGCCAGATCTATTTTTACTTT
>VWZU01002434.1:42745-163030 GCA_013397095.1 Sterrhoptilus dennistouni
TTTTTTTTTTTTTTTTTTTTTTTTTTTTTTTTTTTTTTTTTTTTTTTTTTTTTTTTTTTTTTTTTTTTTTTTTTTTTTTTTTTTTTTTTTTTTTCCCTCTCCTCTAGTTTATTTTTTCTTTAGAAGAAAAAAATGTCTGTTTGGCAGTGTTATTATCATGACTCTTACATGCAGACAGGCTACAGTTCCAAAAGGCACCAACAAAGCCCTGAAGGAAAAATGTGTGTTCTGATTACCTTGAATTGAAGCTCTTGAGCCACATCATAAAGTTAGCATCAGTGCACGAGAGCAGAAGAGACTGAATGAACACTTGCCTGTGCTGGTTATCATTGTTGAGCTAAAGCCAGGTCCAAGTAATTCTGTATTACTGTAGCCAAAACTGTTTTGTTCCTGACACTGCT
This sequence comes from Sterrhoptilus dennistouni, assembly GCA_013397095.1. Lineage (NCBI taxonomy): Eukaryota > Metazoa > Chordata > Aves > Passeriformes > Zosteropidae > Sterrhoptilus > Sterrhoptilus dennistouni. Next base: position 43,147 of record VWZU01002434.1, read on the forward strand.
AACACTTAGGCTGATGTCGCATAAGGATCTAGGAGCGAGTAAGTAATTGCAGTAGCAGGCCTGATAATTCACCTGACTAGTAAATAAAGCTGAGGAGACTTACACTGAGAGTGCAAGGGGAGTCCAGCATTGTCTAGCCTGGTGTTAGTGAAGGAGGTCTGAATGTATGGAGGGAGTGAGCAAATTAAATGGGATCCAAGTAAAAGTGCAGGAGGGTAGAGATGTGAGAGGGGAGTAATTTAGAACAGTCTTTTTCCACTAATGTAAATGGAAATCCTGGCTGCAATTATAGAAATGTCATACTGCAAGTCATGTGTGTATTTAAAACTAATCTCAGTCTGTTTGAATTTTTTTCCCCAAGACTTAGGAATCTGTGAATCTTTCAGTTAACATCAAGCAGGAGATTGGTTTGGAGATATGAGTCTATGGTGATAGACATTGAGCTTGAAAGATTCTAATAGCCAGGTTCTTAGGATTGCCGAAGGAGAAAGGCAGGGCAATGCTGTCACAGCTCCTGCTTCACAGATGGGAATTTCAGCTTTGGATGACTCTCTGTAGTCATCCTTCTCCCCCCTCAACTCATTTGCTTTTTCTCCCTCAACTTTGTAAATCTTATTTCTGAACTGGATCAAGAAAGCTGCACATTCTGCAAGCAAAAAGCCACAAACATGCAATGTACACACGGGACAAAGGGTCGGTTTCCTAATAAAGGAACAGTGAGTGCATGTCTTGGTGCTTGCAAGCAGATTGCCCTGGTTGGTACCCTCAGTAAGGTGATTAGATATTTAATTAGGAAGCTGAGTATATCTACTTTCCTATAGGTAGCCACAGCAGGAATCATTTGGGATCTGAAACACAGTTTGTACAAGTCAGATCTAGCAATAGTTGGATTTTCCTCCCATTAGTGTGTTGAATGGTTGTTGGTTATGTTTTAAATGTTAACCTGGCTACTCTAGGATGAGCACATCTGGTCCTCTGGTCCTGGAAATATTTGAAAAATTGCCTTTAGGTTTTTCCTGTGGTTTCTGAATACTGATCCTTAGATCAGTCACTGTGCCACTTTTTGGTTTTCAGTGAACAAATGCTTTCATGTGTTTCTTAAGAAATAGATTATATTCAGAAAAACGTGTGCTGAAATGGCCTTTTTGTAAAATAAGATGTTGGCAAATTTTTTATGCTACAGTGACAACAAATTATCATTGGCAGATTCCAGAGGAGGTGTGACTTCTGCCCTCTTGACAAGGTGCCACTGTTGCTTTGGAACATTGCTGGGAGGTGGGAATAGTCTTTCTGGTCTTCACTGGACACAGCTGTCACAGCAATAGCATTGGACTGGCATTTTGTTGCAGGAAATAATCTGGTTATTGCATGTTTTTCCTGACAGTTGCAGCATTACTTCAGCTAAATACTGTTGGGTAGACTGGCAGTGATGTTTGCTGTGAATCATCCTCACTAATGAACATATTTGATAGAGAAACAATAATTATTAGCAAGGTGACGTTTCTGTTCTGAATCACTGTGCCTTTTTGTCTTTACTGTCTTCCATTAACTATTTTGCAAGTTTCCATTGGGCTGAAGGGTTTCATTCTCTTCATTCTGGAAACAAATATGTTGGTGTGATTGGAAAATACCTTTAATAGCAGGAAGGGCTCTTTATTTTTGCACTCCAAAGGTGTTGGCTTCTGTTCTGTTTTCATTTCACATTTAAATAATCATGAATGGCTGGAAAACCTTGAGTCAGTGGTATTGGAAGTCCTGCAGGTAGACTGTTCAATGGTATTTTTGAAGTGTCTAACTGAGGAACATGGACATTAAATGATAACGTTCCTACAGTTGTCTTGGAATGCTTCGATTTCCCATCACTTTAGGAAATGATAGGCTCCTTCCCTCGAGAAAAATAATGAAATATAGTCTTGATTTTCAAGCCTGTAAATAGATTCTAGAGAACTATGTATATGGTTGAAGTTATTCTCTTACATAAGAGCTTTTTCCCAGGCTGTGGCCTGAAGCCCGAGATGTGAATGTTGCTGTTTGTCATCTGTCTGCTTCAACATCCTTCTTCCCTTGGCTCTTGGTTGTGCAGAAGAGATGTTAATGAACTCAGCTCCTGCCCAAGAAGATAAGCCTCATGATCAGTGAAACTGCTGGGTGAATGGAACAAAATGTGCCAAAAATCATTTAAAATGGAGATGATTTATTACATTGTCTGGAGTCCACTGTGTTTGAGCCTGGGGTACAAGATTGGAGGAAGCTCTGGTCATTCCAGCTTGGTGATGCTTATATCCCAAGTATCATCCACATGGTGCATTGAGGGCGTGAGGAAGTATTACTTTTAGAAAAACATCTCTCTCATGTAACCCAGATTGCATCTCTCTAGAGAAAAAGCATGCTTATACCATAAGAAAATGAAGTTTACAGCTGTTTAGCAACACATCAGATAAAGGAGACAGTTCCTTTCCGGTTGCAGCTGAAACACTCAAGCTTTGGGTGGAACATGCTTGGGGTGTGTCTACACATTCATCTGTCCAACTTTGTTTTTCCTTGCAAAATTGAACTGCACACCATTATCCCCATCTTTGGAAACACACTGATTCCTTGTTTGACCTTAGAATGACTTGAGCTGTGGAAATCTCCCTGCTCCCCACTCTGATTTTAAATGTTCTTGATGAGGCAGAGGAATCAGTGCTCTTGGGGAAGCATATAGGATCACTCCAGGAGATGTCTGTGGATGCAGGTGTGCAACAGGCAGTAAAAGCAGATTCTTCAGAAACTTGAGAATTAGCAGAGGTTTAGATTCTTTAGAAACTTGAGAATTAGCAGAGGATGTAAAGAGGTTATGTGCTTATGTGCTAGTGGCCCAACAAATTTGTGCCAGTACTTCCAGGGCTGTCTTAGTGGTGGCTCAGCTCATGAGGAAACATTGAAGACCTTGAGTAATTGCATTCTCCAGAGGTCCTTTCAAAAGCAGAAAACCATTATGGAAGTGATGCCACAAAGGCTCACCCAAGTGGGTGGTTTTATCTACACAGTTTCTGGCCTTTAGGCAGCTGTCCTTCCAGTTTAATAATACTGAGTCATACCTTTTGTTTCTACCCTTCAAGTCACAAAGGTATCTCTCTTGTCCTCTTCTCATGCAAAGCAAGAAAGTATTCAAGACACTTTCCAGCCAGGAGAGCAGGAAAAGTTTCAGCAGCAAGGGGATCACTCCAGCTGGTGCTCAGTCTCAGAGCAAGGAACAGTGGTGAGACCTGTGTGAGGAGCGTGGGGCACTTGGCAGAGGGGTGGCTTTCCTGGCCATTTATTTGCTGGAGACTTCTCTGCTAAAGCAGGTGCTCTGTTGAGAGCTTACCCCTAGATTTTAAAAATCACAGTCCTGTGTCCTTTTAATTTCATTATCTCCTATGCATCTTAGACGTTGTCTTGTACCCTTTTCCATTTTTTTCTGTTTTCTTTCAGTTTCTTTTTGTCCTGATCCCTTTAATGGGATGGGTATGTGTATTAGTGTAAGTTTTAGCAGTACTTCAGAAAACAAGTGGGTTTGCATTTGTATCAGACTTACATCCCTTTTTTGTGGTGTTCTTGTAGTAGGACAGCAAGTATGGTTTAATAAATAGGACATGAAACACACATGTTTTGCTCAGCCTTTAATGACATGCAGTGTTTTATACAAGCTATGAGACTTGATACTGCCTCTTTCATTTAGAAGGCTGTGTGCACTTTCTTTCTTTGATGTAATTCAGTTGACAGCAGTGGGGTTGTTCCTGACTTACACTTAGAGAAATGAATAGGCCATCAAGAGCAGCGCAAGTTCACACCCAGTGTGTGTTGACTCATTTGCTCATTGTCTTCATTGTGTAGCAGAAAATGCTTTCAGGGTACCCCTGAGGAATGTATCCAAGTGGAGCCAACTTTGAGATGAGGTATGAGTTTAGCTGAGGGCTGTGCAAAGCCAGGGATTATCATACGATTTGTAATGAAGGTGAAAATCGGTATTTTCATGTGGGAAAGGACTAACATTCACTGACCTGACCAATTAACATGCAGGACTGTGGGTTTTTTAATTGCATTTCTAATTAAACTGAACCAAAGGGTTGTTTTAGCTGTCTTCTCGACAAAGAGTTGCTCCTGTGAACATGTGCAACCCTGCTTGTGCACGGGGGTTGAACAGGGCAAATCTCCAGAGGCCCCTGCCAACCTCAGCTAGTTGGTGGTTCTGTTCTGGAATGCACAAGGACTTATGCTTTTATTGCAGTAGCTTGCTTTTTGCTCTGACTGTGTGTTTCATTTGGGACATTTCCAGTCTGTGAAGTTACCTCATCCCAAATTCCTCCTTGCCTTCTCCTCCCTGCTGCTGGGCCCTCATCTCAGATGTTCATGTTTCATCACTGTGGTCTAGGAAACTGTTGCCTTCTTACGGTAGTTCTTGCACCTCTTTTAGCTCTGATTGATTTTTTTCAAGTGAAATAAGATGCAGGGTCCAGCACATCAGGCCTCACTGTGGCATGCCAGAGCTTGGCTTTATTTCTGGATCAAAGCATCTGAACAGTGTTTAGGTGCAGCCATCTTCTCCAGTCTGCTGGTGGGCTGTCAGTAGCTTGCTTTACTTTTCCCATGTCAGAGCTGTCTAGATTCCATTAATAGTCTGGGCTTGTGGCTAAGATGCTGAACCTTACTAATCCCTTCGTCTGGAGAGCTTGGGATGAAGCATCCTCTCATCATCAGCCAGGGACTTACAGTATGGATGATGGGCAAATCCAATCTTCACAGCAGGCTCCTAAATGATGGTGTAGCTGTGTGCTCAGTGTCTTCTGTTCCTCTGGCACTCTCTGAAGACAGCTTGATCCTGCCTCTGTGTCTTTCTGGCTCAGTTTTCTCTTCAGCCAATGCTCTGTTGTGTCCTAGTTAGCTTTTTCTTCTGTGTACACAAAAGCTGTGTGCCTCTGAAAGAGGAACATCTTGCTCTCCTGTGTACAGCATTTCTAAGTTAATAAACAGAGATGTTGCCATTACTCATCTAGGGGAAGAAGTAGCACTAAAACTGGTGAAATAAGTTATTGTTTAGAGCTGTAATTAAACTTCCAGACTTAGGCAATAAAAGGTCAGTAGACCAAAGGTTTGTGCCTGGGAATTCAGAACCTTTTTTTTTTCCTTTTTAATTAAGGACTATTTTGTTTGATGATTAGATGAATGGGACCAGAAGTAACTGAATCAGCCAGCAAACCTGCCAATGGCTGGTGGGTTTGTTGTGAAAACTGTAAAATAGTTGACACACAGCTCAGATTGCATACGATGCTCAATGCCAAAGTAAATCATATAGTCTGTTAACCTTGGGACCTGGAGAGGGTAAAATACAGAGCCTTGCTGGCTGGAGCGCCTGTAGTAGCTCAGCATGTGGAGGTATATGTGTGGAGGAGGCTTTTAAATAAATGTCAAATGTCTTCCAAGTTGGCTGAAGGCAACCTAAGGGAGAGGGGTGGTATCTTATAACTTTAGATGTGTTACCATGGTGACATGAGCCAATAAACTAGAGCAAGCCTGGGTGTGATCTATAATTGAGAAGTATAGGAGAGGCAAAGTGGCATTGCTGTTTGCAGAGATTCAGGTGAACCGAATGCTACATTCATTGTCTCAGTCCTGCCCTCATTCTAAAGAGTACTTAGAGTTTGTTTACTGCTGGTTTTCAAAGGCTCCCTGTCACTTGAAACACATACATTTGTCTCATTTAACAGCAAGTTGTTGACCCCTGCCAGCCTCTGATCCCAATCAGAGGTTTTTATGTACTGCACAAATAGGATGTACATGCTGCATCTGGGAACCGTACTGTAAAAGCAAAGCAAATTTTGGTCTGAAACTTCTGGAACTGCTGTTTCTGTGTTTCAGTTGCACTGTGGCAGCTGGATAGTCCTGTAAAGACATAACTCTGAAGCCTTGAGTCAGCGATGCCACCAAGCGCATGATTTAGTCTAAGTGCTTAAGTGCTCTGAGTGAGGATGGATAGCCCAAGTGCCTAAAGTTATACACATGCTTAAATGCTTTGTAAACTCAGTGTTTAAGGACTTCATCCCAAAGGATGCTGTAGAAACCTCCACTGAAGTGAGGATGAAGGAATCCTCATGCAGTGTTAGCAGCTACAAGAATTGTATGAAAGAAAGCATGTTATTGATATTATGTTCTTGCATACTTTACTATGGAAAAAATAAACACCAAAATTACTTCTGGGTTTGGTTTGGGTTTTTTTGGGCGAGCTGAGGGGGTGCATGGCAGAAGAGGGGCATACAGTATGATAAGTATTTGGATAATTTTATCAGCATTTAAACTCATTTTAATTATAAAACCAGTATGAGTGGGAAGTGGAACAGAATTCCACAGACAATCCATCCTTTTGAGGTCATGAATAGCCCTTTTCATTTACATAGGGTTTTATAAAAAAAGTTAAAATAGGAAGAAAGTATTTTTGTTCAAGGTCGTGTTTATGATCATCCATACTTTACAACAGTTTTCAAACCAATGTTAAATGCAGTGGGGTACTTGTCTTTTAACATTACTTACAAACGTTAATGGAATTGAGCACTTTGTTTTACTTGTGTTTTAAGTGTGAGAGATCCTTTACAACAACCAAAACATTCCTGGTATAAAATGTTGGCTGTCCACCACATCTAGGGTTTTGCTCTCTAGCTCAGGTTGTTTAAAGTAATAAAAAAAATGTGCTGCTTTCATCAGAAGTTGCAGTGTTTGAAGTAGTAGTCTCTGTTTAGACAAACAGTGTATTTACACTATGTAAATGAAGAACTTTATTTGTTGTTTTCCTCCCCCTTTGATATTTAATGATAACTGAGATAGCAGACTCGTCGGGACAGGGGTCTTCTACTGTCTTTCAGTAGTACTTGCATTTTCAGAATCTGATTTATTTTTTTTTTTTTTTACTACAAAAGAGTTCCCAGCAAATGAAAATAAGTGCCTATAGCTTCAGGCAAAGCAGCATTTTTACCCCACTACAAAAGAGTCCTGGAGTTGCTAGAAAATCTGTTTGTGATATGTTCTTACTGCTCATTTTCCACAAAAACGTCAATCCCACGTTTTTGTAGAGCACCTGGTAGAAGGCAGAGCCATTCTCAGCTGATTCCTAAACACTGTTGTGATCAAAATAAGTGGTAATGAGGTTTTACTTAATAGGTGTAGCCTTTCACAAAGAGGTGTTGGGGAGAAGCCTGGTCCTGGGAAGAATGGGAGAAGCTGTAGTTGTACAGGGATTATAAAGAACATAAAATCCTAAGATGCAGTCACTTCTGCCGAGCAATTGAGCACCAGTATGAGTCTGTTTGTGGTTGTATAGCTGGGTTTTTAGCACTGCTGGTGTGAGACATGTAAGCTGTGCCAAGCCTTGATGAACGCAAATCGAGTCATTCCTCATTGAGCAAATCATAACTCCACACTCCCTACAACGATGCTTTTCACATTGCTCTGACTGGTTCCATGTGGAAACATTTGAGGAAAGAAAAAATTTGTGAATGAACAAAATGTTTCGGCTTCATTGCAGTTTCTCTTTTATTTGGGGGCAGGAGTGGCAAAACCCAAATAATTCCCTTGGACAATCAAGAAAAGGAGCTGAAGGTTTGTGAATGTTTTTCCTGTTCAGATCCTGTGTATCCCTTGAACTGAAATATTTCCCCCAATGTTTCTAAGGCTCAGAGTCATATGCAAGTGAAGGAAAAAGGCCATGCATTTTCTTTCCCTCCTGCCCACCCCTCTGTACTCCGCTCAATTATTTCCTGTGTTCATACAAATAAAAAAGATAATTGTTTTCCTCCTAACCTTACTTGAAAACAGCCCTCATTAAACTCTGGTGGAAAGAGGGTTGGATAGGATGGCAGTGTGTTAAAGGGCTTCTCTGTCTGGCTCAGGAAGTGCCTTATGTAAGGAGCTATGACACCGCAGCAGAGCCGCGGGAACGGGGACGAGACGGCGCCTTTGAACGTGACCGTGGCTGGGATCCCTGATAGAGACCTTGCAGCGACTGTGGTGGCCCTGGGAAAACAAGGTGGGGGTTCTTCCCCACCATCCCAAGTGCATCTGTGCTCTCCCAGTTTGGAGCTATGTGTTGGTGTGGCCTTTCTGCTGCCTGCTGGGGTAGCATTGGCACAGAGCTGTCTCCAGCCCTTTTACGACAGACAGGCACTGCAAGGGAGACAAGACTTTGTCATCTAATAGCATCCTACTGCTTGAAGAAATGGCGTATTTAGTGTTTTTCTGATGTTCTCCTGGCTGTTTTTTCTCACCAAACAACCCAGCTAGTGCCTAGAAGACGTCCATGGGATTGCTTCTGAATTAAAACTTCCTGCAGTGTGCATAAAGCAGTGCATTTCACATCTTGCGAAGTGGAAGGTTACCATCCAGCAGATGTGCTCTGTGCTGCCTCTGGAAGCAGGAGGGAATGTAGCAGGACAAATGATGGTGTATAAATTGAAAATCACAGCAATGGAAGGGAGAAGCAGCTGTGTAGGGAGCTGTCAAAATTGCAAGTAAAATTATTTGGCTGGGTTAAGGAAGGTGGTTAGCTGGAAGTTAGAATTTGTTCCCCAGTCTCTTTGCTGTAGTTCAGAGATGCAGTGTGTAGAGTGGTGCTACTGCTGCTTAACTTTTGATTTGATGTCCTTACTGATAGAAAATTCCTCCAATACTATTTAGATTTTTAATGCTTTAATGACCTGTTTATCATGTCCACTGCATGTGTTCTCTGTTGTGCACAGTAATCTTGTGAATATTTGAATATGACACTTTAATCTCTGCTATCGTCTGAACATCTGTTGATTTAGTCTTTCTGCATAGGTCTTGCTTTATTGAAGTAGAGTTATTTTTATTGCTGCAGCAAACTGGATAGCCAAAGGGAATGAACTCCCAGAGAAGTAAGTGGCTGTTGGTGTGTGGTGGTCATGGAAGGGCTGCACTGGCCTTGGCAGCTGTGCTGAGCAGAGCTGCAGCTGTGTGACACAGGTGAGGAGGGGGATGCTGCTGAAGCACAAATGAAATCAGGATCTGTCTGGTGATATTCTCAAGTCCCATCCTCAGCTGTGTTTGGTTCAGTGGCTCAGCAATTGATTGCTTAAATCTGAGGAGTTTTTCTGCCCTGTCAGCTTTATTCTTGGCCACATCAAGTACTCTGAGCAAGTTGCCTTGGAGAATTCAGCCTTTGGGTGCTTCTAATTCAAAAAACGGATTTTCTGGATTGTGAATAACATGTTTGTGTCCTTGGATCTCCCTGTGGTTCTGTCAAACTGAAGTTTTTATTTGTCAGCTTAGAGAGACAGTGAAAGGCAGAAGAGGTGAAAGAGGGAAGAACTGCATTCAGTTCAGGAAGAAATGTGGTACTTTGCACCATCATCACAGCACTCTGGTGCTGTGAGCAGTGATGATCCTGCAGCTTGTCCTGCAGCCTGGTGCAGGCTTTGGTGGGCATGGAAATGAATGAGCACTTGTTTACCATTGGGGAACATGTCTTTCTCTAATATGAGTACAGCCCTTCTGCAATACAGCAAACCAGCCTGGACTTGGGCATTAGGAGTTTTGCACCAGGCTACAATCCTGATATTTATGGTTTGTTTATATAGGTAGACATACCTCGCTCTACTAGAGGGGTATGGGATTGGGATTTAACAGGAAGTTGGCTGTGTGACAATGTAGCAACTACTCGAGCAAACAAGGGACTTTGCACTGTTAGTAGTTTACTTTTTGTATGTGAATTTCACGGAGTTCTCGTGGTCCTGTGCAGGGCTCTGGGGTGACAGCAGAGGGAATCACAGGGCCACCTCACTGTGCTTCTTATGGTGGTGACTTTTACGGGTTGAAGGCTGCTGGAGCACGTGTGTATGGCTGTGGCCACGTCACTGTGAGCTTGTGGCAGTCTGGGCTTTGAGAGCAAACCTCATCTTCTGAAAGTGAAAGGAAGCATGTGTGTGTCCTGGGTGAGCAAGCTGTGAGGGCTGTTGTGTGCTGGTGCGGCTGCTCAGCTGTCACAGTTAAGTGTAAAGTGGAAGAGGCTGCTGAAACAAAGTGATTCACATCTATTTAGCAAGTGCTCCTGAGTAATTTGGTGGGCTGACACCAGATCCTGACAATACTCATTGAAGGGTTAGTGGTGTCATCAATCAGCTTGTGTTTGGATGCTGCTCTGTTGTGGCCTCTCTTGCCCTATTTCTTCTTGAAGAACTGTGTAGCTGTAGTTATTTTAAGTTTTATCTTTATCCTAACCGCAGGAGATAAATGCGATATGGTCAATATTATGACAACCAGATTCCCTTGGTCCATTCACTGGCTTCTCATTTGGTTTAATAATGGCTATAAATCTAACAGTTCCTGCTTCCACACAGAGCATACACCTGTGTTTTCTGTCATCTGTGGCTACAAGAAAGCAGGTAGGTGAGGCCAAGATGTAGAAGAGTAATTTATGAATGGCTGGTTATCAGAGCTGGGTTTCTGTCATGAATTTATGATGGTGTAAGAATGAATGACAAATTTTATTTGGTCCATAAAACATTATAATAGAGCCAATTTGGACATGAAGCCATGTAAAGCGCATAATGCCATCTCTGAAATAGTGCTGGTTTCTTAAACACATGTGCATAACAGATGCTTCTGAAGCAGCTATTTGTACAGGATGTTTAAGAAACTGTTTTGAGTATCTTTCCCAGCAAGTTTAGTTCATGTTCCTTTTACCCCTAGGTTATAGTGCTCTTATGTGCTAAAGTCTTAGTTAAGTAAGGGCAATTTTCAGTAAGATTAGTTTTGCATTCAAAGCTATGGGTATGTTGATGCTCTTCTTGAAGAAGGAGGTTGTTTTTTTAGTAATCCAGTGTGTTATGAAATACTCTTTTAGGCAGTGATGTAAACAGCCATTAGCTTTCAGTAGTAGTTAGAAAGAGAGGCAACACATGTCTTTGCAAACTAGGGCAGGCGCAGATGAGTGCATTAAATTGAATGTTGGGTTATATGAAAGGATGAGTGGAGGGTGCTGGTGTCCCATGCAGACTGGGTTGAAGGTGTACCAGTACAAGCAGCTGTAGAGACTCTCCATCATTTGAGATGACAGGAGTCCTGTGCTTTGATGCCAAGGACTTGGGAGTCCTGATTTTCCACCAGCATGAGAGTGAAATATCCACACTAATTTTATTTAATTGAATGTTTGTTGCATTGATTCACAACATTGGCATCAGGCTGTTGGATTAAAACTTGTTTTGGGCACACATTGTACTCAGCTGAGTACAGAGATACTGCTTTGTTATGTGATTGTGCAGATGGGACCCCGATGTGTCTGGGTGAAACGTAAGTGTAGAGCTTATTTCTAGGCTTCTGAAAAAAAACGTAACTGAATGAAATAAAAGAATCTGGTCCTGGGGTTCACCCACGAGAAGCATCCAACTGCTTTTCAATAACATGGTGAAGATGGAGCATTTGGCATAACAGCCTGGTGTGAGGAGGCTGCTGCCTCAGGGTGTGTGGTGAGTCTCTCAGCAGTGGCACAGGACTCTCTGTGGCTACAAACTCTGGAGAGAAGCAATAAAGCCAGACAGAGTCACATGTTTTGAGGGTCCCTTTAGGTAAAGTTTATTTAGCTTTCTAGGAAGCTGCAGTATTTAATCTGACCTGAAGCAGCAAGCAGATGGAGGGATGTATTCTGTCAGAGAAGAGAACTGTATTTTTGGCTTTCACTTCAAGCAAGAGATTTGTAGGTGGCTCGCTTAGTGTTCTATGAATTGGATGCTCTATATATTGCTAAACTGAGCCTATCTTTTGTAAGCAACATAATTTTACAGCCTCCTTATGCTTAAACTACTTCTTTGCCCAGGAGTTAAAAGCAGGTTCCTTCCAAATTTGATTCCCTGTTAGACCATACGTTCTGCTGCTGCAGGGAGCAAGTCATTCATGTCAGTCAGTCAACCCTTGGCTTGACTGGGAGTTACTTATATCCTCCAGTGGAACCATGTGTTTCACTTTACAGATGAGCCAGTGTACTCTGGTTTTGTGTTTACATATCTGAAAGGCAGGATTCTTTCAGGATTCATTTTTTTATAAGGCTTTTTACTGAACAGAGGCTCTTTCCTGTTAAATTGAACTCAACTTTCACTAGTGCATGTGTGTGTGAACTTCCCCCTCCCCCTGAGACCGTGCCCAGTTAAGAGGAGGAGAAAAGTGAGCATTCTTGGGGAGGTTTGTTCTCATCATATCATAGCCTCTTATAAAATAGAAACAAAACTAAAATTGTTGCAATGCTGCTTACGTAAATAACAGTCTAAGTTGGGGCTTGAAAATAGTTGGTTCTCCCTTTTTTTTCAGGGTAAGCTATTCAGCATTCCAAACTGGCTTGTGCTGGGAGCAGACATCACCAGCAAGGTATTTCCTGTCTCCTTTTGCCAAATGCTAATAATAATAATAATAACAACAACAGTAAAGATTTAAAAAAATATACTCAAATCAGAACTATGCCACATATGACTTCATTTGGCAGCCCAGGGCTTGCTCTATGACTTTATTTTTTTTACGTAAATGCCTGCCAAGAGCTTCTGAATTAATTTGGCCCTTTCTCACTCTGTGTCTTCCCCCTGCTGAAGGAAAGGCACAGTGTATGACAGTGAGCCAGAGAAACATATGGGATGGGGGAGCTCCACCTGACCAGTTCAGGGGCTCTGCTGTCATGTGAGGACAGTGTCTTGGTCACTGAAGCTGAGCTGTGTCTCCCCTTGAGCTCCATCTCAGGCATGCTGCCTCTCCCCAGCATTACTGCTTCTTGAAGGTTTAATTTCTTACTGGCTTTTACTGGTGGTTATGTCTCAATTTGGGCTTCCTTTCCAATTGAGTTTGGCCACCTCGGCCATAAGAAATAGGTGCCCCCTTCTTTCTGACCTCCTCTGAAGAAGGAAGACTAGTAGCCTGGTTTTTTTGTGGAGCACAGGGTCTCTGTTCCTTTATGTGAGTGCCTAATCCATGACAGGTTCTTGCCATGCTCTAAAATGTTTCAGACCCCTTTGATCTATGGTTACATCAGGAAAAATGAAATAAAATCTCTGGTACTGACTGATGAAGAGAAAAGGGAGAGTTTGCCTGTAAAGAGTGAAAAACTGATATGCAAGAAAGCACAGCCTTGCCAACAAATTTCACTGTCACAGGGAAAACCATGAGAACGTTTCTGAAGTTTCAGTTCTGCAGATTAACCAGGAAGGAATGAGTGGGAATTTCTTTTTCATTGAGGGCAAAAGAAATATGTGAAAGTATTTTCAGTGTGATACTCTGAGCTGCCTCTGCTTGTGAAATGGTGGTACCCTGAAGAGGCTGGCTTAGATTTGTGGCACATTAAAATGAAGTAACAGTTTCATGGTAGTTGATAGTAGTTTATGACACATCAGTTCCAGTTTCTGCTTTGTTAAACATTTTTAAAGCTGCTTCAGTGCACTCATCTTCTCTTCCTCAACTACTGGGAACTCTGTGAACCCCTGGCTTGTTTGTCTCAGCCACAGCTGGAAATGCTGGGTTGGGTAGGTCCCAGCACCCCATTTTGCCTAGGCAGCACCTGGGCTTTCTGAGGTAAAATCTAATATACAAATATGAACATCATTTCTGGAATCAGTTAGAAACTATGTATCTACATGATCCTCTGTGTATGTGTGAATTGTTTTTCTTTGTCTTGTTAATTCATTATAGAAAAAAAGGTTTCTGGTGGAGCCCAATTCTGCTGAGTCTGTACAGGTTAAAAGGGAAGAAGTAGTTACTGTCCAGAAATCACTTTCTTTTGGCATGTATTCCCTCTAGTCCTTTGTGATCTCACCTGGAGGTTTTTATCTGATACTGGTTTTGGATTGAGTCTGCATTGCTGGAGGTGCATTTGGCTGTAAAGATGAGGTTTAATTGATTTTCAAGGGTAGGAGAAAACGGTGTTCTTGATAACTGTTGCAATTGCAAGTAACATATGCTAACACTGATGTGTGTGCTGCTCAAAGCAATAACTGGCTGACCTGACCTACCTCGGCTGTAAGATGCTTAGTAGAACTTGCTGTGGCCTTGTAAAGAGTTTTTTGTATTTTTGTGTCTGTCTGCTGATGGATCTCTAGTGTACATCTCCCTAGATTTGCATCAGGGTGTAATAATCAACATAGAAACAAATCAGGTTGCTCCCTGCTAAGACTTTGGCCTTGTTTTTTCAGCTCTTTAGGGTGGAGGGGCTTTCAAAAGTGGGTGAAAAAGCTGTATACCTTCCCAGTTTGTACCAGAGGACAAAAAACTCCATCTAGACCCTTCTCTGTCCATTTCCTGGGGCAGCACATGATTTGTGTGTCTCCATGACATTTCATGAAAGCTCAGGGTAATAGCCGTATGTGATTGATTTATAAATACCTGAGTAGCTTTGACAGGGAAAACTGGCATCTCATGGCTACTTCAGAAGGGCAGCAGCAGGCTGGAAAAACTGCAGTGTGCTGACTCTCTCCTGACCTGCTGTTCCTGCAAAGTTCCCACCAAAGAACTCTCAGGAGAGCTGAATTTTATTTCAGAACACCAAAGAAAAATATGGAAGGGTTTGGAGATGTCAGTGCTGGAAGAGGGGCTTGCCAGGAGTAGTAACAGACCAAACTTGTAAGGCAAACAATGCTGCACCACGGGCTGACAAAATCCCCCCATAATGTGTATTAAAAATAGATTTTGCAGGCTCCAGTTTTAGCATTATCCGTTCAGTAATTCATACAGCATTCCCATATGTTAGGGTGAGAGGAAGGTGGAAATAGTGGGAGTCGGGGAAAAAGACACTGACTGATCCTTATGCCATTTCAGTGCAGTTAATTGCATGTGTTTAAAATGTTGTAACGTGAGCAGATGGGGTGTTTCACAGTTATGTGCTCTGTGTCTGGGTATATATACACACACGTATATATGAAGTTCTCTAGCATTGATTCCATAGAGCTGTGCTGAGGCTTTACCAAGCCACAGTGGGTGAGAGAATGCCATCAGTGGTGGGATGGGGGATGAATGATCTAATATTGCTGTCCCCAAAACCACGAGATGTGCACATGTTCAGTGAGCAGTCCCATAGCTTGTGGCTGTGTTGCATTTAGTGACAACCTCAAGACAACCTCTCAAAGGTTGTCGTGTCTTCTTGTTTGAAGCCACACAGCTCTGAAATCAGTAAACAAACTTTTTCAGGAGTCTATGCCTCAAATGGACTTAATACTTCATTATGAGGGTAGTTTCAGTCTGGGAATAACTTCTAGAAGAAGAACTGTCCCTGGAATCAGTGGTGGTGTATCCTGCAAAGTTGCAGGAATGTGTGTTCCCTCCTCTGGCCAAGGTTGCTGGAGCAGCCTGGCTGCCGAGAGCTGGATGCCAGTGAGCCCCATCCAGCTTGGGTAGCACTCTGGTCACAGCTGGGATCATGGGTGTCCTACTGGCCATGGTGAAATCCCCCTTCAGTCCTGGCTCTGCAGTCTCCTTGCTCCCTGTTGCTGGCAGCATCAGTGCTGAGCCAAATCACCTGGCTGCTTTCCTCAGCTGTTTTCTGGTCTCCTTCCCTCAGTTCTGTCCCTCTTGCCTGCCCTGCACCCTGGCCCCTTCCACACAGGGGCTTTTGGGGAGGGGGCAGCCTCCTCTCCACACAGAGTAGCCTGTTGTTCCTGTGCTCCTCAGCAGGAGTGTGGTAAACAGGCTGTTTCCCTCCTTGCTGCAACAGCCCTCGAAGGATAGAGCAAAGCAGATGGCACAGTGCTTAATGAACAGCCAGCAATTGGGTGAGCCTGTTTGTCAGCTTGGGCTTTGCTCTGCTTGTGTATCCCATGTTTGCCAAAGCTGGGCTTGTCAGTTGGAGCCTCTGCTCCTGCTGGGATCTCACTGGGAACATGAGGAGTCCCTCCTCTTTCCCCAAACTCTGGTCGCTAAAGTCAGCCTTTGCTCAGATCAACTCTTCCCTGAGAGCAGCCAGGCTTTCAGCAGGACCTGTGGGTATGGCTGGGCTTCACTCAGTGTAATGTAATTTCTCTAAGTCTTCAGGTAAGACAAATCTTCTATTTAAAATCCATTTTTCTTTTCTGTTTTTCTTAATGAATTCTTTGAGGTAGTTTGTAGCTTTTAAGAGCTTGAAGACGCCTGGCTGAACCCAGGGGTTTTGCTTTCTTTCACTTAGACTGGTAGAGATATTCTTCGTTGATTGGGCTGTAAGTGATTTGGACCCAACTGCTCTTTGCCTATAGGGATTTTGTTTCATTGGGTTTTTTGTGTGTGTTAGTTCTAGGACCAGTCATTCCATATAGCACTTGGACTCAATTTTCAAGCTGCATCCTCTTCGCCTTCTTTCCTGCTCCCCTCCACATGGATTGAGAGGTGTGAGGAAGGATCTTGTGGCAGCCAAAGCACTGTGCTGTTCCAGAGGATTCCTGTGTCATGCAATACCAGGTGAAAGTGCCTCAGCAGGTGGCTGAGACATCACCTCCCCTGCAGCTGGCAGGTGTGGTCCATCCCTATTTACACATGCCAACAGTGAGCTGATACAAGTGAAAGCAGGACTTCATACTCTGGGGCTGGTTTGGAACTGAGGTCTCAAGCTGCTGCTGTGTAGACAAAATGGAAGCTACACAATAATCTTGCCCTGCTATTGGGTAAGAAAGGCCAAATATGTAGTAAAGCTGGGTTGAAGAGATACTTTCTCACCCAGTTTCTGGAAATCAGGGCAGAGATGCAGGAGCTGAGTTGAGCTGTTGCCTCTGGCTCCAATGAGGTACTTGGTGCCTTACAGCCCTTTCCTCCTCCCATCCATGATTTTGTCTCATGCATTAATTTCTTAGCAGGTGCTCTCACACTGGGAGAGCTTTCAGTACTGAAGAGTCTTTGTGGGCTTCAGAAGGAAAATAAGAATAATTGACTGGGCAGTACAGGCAAGGATCAGCTGTCACTACCCTTAGTATACCCAGGGGGAAATAAGGAAATTCAGTCCAGTGCTTTTCAAGAATGAAAGATTAGTTCAGGATGAGAGAGTCTTTTGGTCTTTTAAAGGGGCAAAACCTTGAGCCACAGAAATTAAATAGCAACATGTAGAGTGGTAGCTGAATAAAAATGAAATGAAAGCACAAAAAAAAAAAAAAGCCTTAAGCTCTTAAGTTTATCTTATTCTCCAAGTTCTGTATCTGATGGCAAGTACCTCAATATTAGGGGCATGCAGTCAGGAGACTTTTTATCTTCAACTATTACCTGCCTTTACACTCTGCCTTCCATTCACGTACTGATCACATGTTGCAGGGTAAGAAAGCATTTTCTGGTCACAGTGGATTGTTTTTCAACTTACTGAAGTGTAAAATCATTTCTACCAAGGCATTACAAAATAAAATAGTTTCCAGTTATTTCTGTCTTGGCTGTATGTTGGAGTCAATCTGAACCAATGTGTGTGTTTACACTTATTAATAAAATATAGCTTTATATAGAGAACGTTCCCACACTTGGTTTCCCCCTTGTTCAAGGGAATGAAAAGAGACAAGGGAAAAGGCTTTAAGGTACGCTAAGAGATGGATGAAAGCCAAAGTCAGAGGATTTTATGAATTTCAGGAAACAGGTTGAAGAACAAGGGAAAAAGATGTAAAAAATGGAGTGTTAGTAAGGTGACTATGTATTACACATTTATCTAATTTTAAATTCACTTACATTTGCTCCTATATTTATAGTACAGAAACATTTGAGAGTTATCCTAAATCTCTCAGGAGAAGACAATGTTTTCTTACCTGAAAGCATGAGCTGTGACCCCTAGGAAGAGCCTCTAGAAGCAGACATCAGAAGCTCATTCGTTTTTCTTTTTTCTTCCTCAAAAGGTTTTAATGCTTTTAAAAGTTCACAGTGTTTAACAGTTGATAGATCCTGTTAAACTCTAGAGTAACAGAGTATTTTGGATTTTGGGAAAGGTGAGTGTTGTGGTTTGACACTGGCCCAATGCCAGGCACCCATGGAAGTCCCTCGTTCACCCTCCTCTGCCACAGCTGGGCAGAGGAGAGGAAAAAAGATTAACTAAGTCTTCACGAGTTAAGGATTGGGAAATAATACTCCAAGGGCAAAACAGGCTCAACTTAATGTTGCAAAGTGAATTTATTACTAACAGAGTCAGAAGAGCATAATGACAAGTAAAATAAGCCTTTAAAATACCTTTTTCCCCCAACCCCTCCCTCCTTCCCACTGACAGCACAGGAAGACAGGGCATGGCGGGCTTTGGTCAGTTTGTCACCTGAGGTTTTCTTCTGCTGCTCTGGGAGAGGATTCCTTCCTCTTTGAGACTCTGGGGTCCCTTCCCATGGGAGACAGTCCTCTATGAACTTCTCCAGCATGGATCCACTCCCATGAGCAGCAGCTCTCCAAAACTGCTGCAGTGTGAGTCCCTCCCTAAGGCAAACAGTCCTCCCCACACTGCTGTGGCCTGGGTCACTCTGCCACGGGCTGCAGCCCTCCAAGGACAGGCTGCTCCAGCCTGGAAGCAAAGGCCCTTTCTCTCCACAGGGTCTCCCACTGGAGCACAGCCTGATCCAGGCTTCACCTGCTCTGGGATGGGCACCTCCCCATGGGCTGTGGGTAGATCTCTGCATCCCCCCTGGATCCCCATGGGCTGTGGGGGGATCTCTGCATCCCCCTGGATCCCCATGGGCTGCGGGTGGATCTCTCCATCCCCCATGGATCCCCAAGGGCTGCAGGAGCACAGATCATGATCTTACCATGGCCTGCAGAGGAATCTTGGCTCTGGCACCTGGAGCACCTCCTGCCCTTCTCCACTGCCCTTGGTGTCTCCATGTTGTTTCTCTCACATGTTCTCACCTCCTCCTCCTCTCTGACTGAAATAAAAAACTGTGCCCCACTTTTTTTTTATTTTCTTCTTAATTCTGTTATCACAGAGGCATTGCCAGCCTCTCTCACTAGCCCAGGCTTGGCCAACAGCAGGTCCATCCTCAGGGACTGGCTCTGCCAGACATGGTGGAAGCTTCCAGCAGCTTCTCACAGAAGCCATATCTGTGCCCCCCCATTACCAAAAACCAGGCTGTGCAATGCTAACACAATGGGAAACAGCTGGTCTTTTTACAGTCAGGACATGGGATATGTGCAGAGATGTGTTTTTACTGATAAGATGCTCCTAAGGCTCTCCAAAGATGTAAAGAAAAGAAATGCCCTTTGGTCCAGCCAGCATCTTTCCCTGAACCTTGGCATGTGCTCTTTGAGTGACTTGCCTCTTTAATGTTGAACCCTGCCCTTAGGAGAGGCTGAAGAAGAGATTGGAATAGAGACCTATGCACGTAGGGTCGGGGAACAGTGGCAAAAGAAAATCTGAGCAAGTTTCATCAGGGCCCCCTCCTGCTGGACTGGACAGGGGCAGTAGCTGGAAGGATCACCAAAAATGCTCTGTTGAGGGAATAAAAAGGGCTGGAAGAAAAGTCTACTGCCCAGCACTGCAGTGGTTAGAGCTGAGCACTCATGTAATCAGTGGATGGTCTTTGTGAAACATTTAGCATGAATTTTAATAGAGCTCCAATAGCTTAACAGGTGGCGTCTTGTAGCAAAGAATTTAAACATCCTGGAGGAATATCACATGTTAATAAAGGATCAGGCAGCTTTACCAGATGTGAATTTTCTTTCTCTTGACCTGCAGCTCTCTGTACAGATTTTGTCACCAGCTGGTGAAGGTTGGTTACTTTGGCATGGCCCTGTGTATTTTTATTAGTAAAACTGTTGAGTTATAAATGACTTTTCATGGGTCCTTTTATTAAGAAGTGCATTAAATATTTCTTTCTCTGTTCTCCAAGATTTTGTCTCTGAATATGAAAGAATAAGAGATTAAGTCAAGCAGAGGATTGGTAGTTTCCAAATCAACATGCAATCTCTTAAAAACCTCATATATGCAATGAATAGAGTATAAGTTCTATAAGAAAAACCTATTCCTTTTTCACTAATCTCTTGTCCTGTGAAAGCTCTGTCAGGCAGAAGATTTATATCTGAGTGTAAGCAATGAAATGTTGAGATATGATTTTGCCAGTTGCAAGTTCTGAGGCTTGGGGTTTGTGTTGACCAGAAAGCAAAAATTATTAATGACAGTACAAAATGTTAGGAAATTGCTACTTCTGCTGTTAAGAGAGTTGCATCCCAAGTTTTTTCTATTTGAGTTGATTTGGGATTTGCTTTATAATCTGAAGTCAGTTTGTAGGAGATGAGTGTGTATCTTTGGGAGAGATTTGCTGCACTGAGGTGGGTGGGGGGAATGGCCCTTGGAGCTTTCTCTCTGTTCACTGAAATGCTGCTGGGCCACAGGCAAAATGCAAATTCTGCAAAGGGAGAATCCCAGGGAGAGTCAAGAAAGCAGCATTGTGCCCAAATCCAGGGCTTACGAAGGTGAGGCTAAGATGAGGAAAACATCTCTAACAAGATCCCCAGCAGCTAAAAAATAATACCAAAAAAGGCTAGTATCCTCATAAACTAGATTCTATTTACAGGGCTTTTGTGGCTCTGTGCATGTATTTGCAGCCAGACTGCAGCCAGGAACGGGATCTGTGGGATCCATTTGGCCACACTCACCTGGATGAGTGGCTCTTACGGCTCCAGCCATCCTGCTAATGGCAGCAGACCAGAAAATACAATCCTTGGGTGCAGCTGGGCAGAAGTCCCACTAAGTTGTGAAGGGTTGCAGGAGGATGCCCTCCTGTTCATGGCTTCTGCTCTGGTGGGGCTTCAGACATGTTGAGCCATGCTCTGTTGCATTTTCTGTCCTACCTTCTTGCAGGAAAGTGGGCTAGTTGCTTCTCATTGACTTAGCTGTGGTGAGTGATGATGTTACGGTGTAAATATAAAAAGACTTTTGTGATTTGTGCTGCCACAAGCCATGCTGGGAATTGGGAAGATTTGCAAGGATAGCTTTAGGAGATCAGGAGTTAATTTGGAGTTGGTTACCCTAATAATGTGAGCTTTTGGTTCATGGTAGGATCCTAGTAGTCCTTTCTGTAAATAAATAGAGAGTTGTGCGTTGGTTTTATGGGATTTTTGGTTGGTTTTTTTTTTTTTTTTTTCTTTCTTTTTTCTTTCTTTTTGACTTTTCATCCTCTTAAGAAATTTATCTAGTCTGATCTCTTTCAGTTTTTTAAATTCTAGCTTTTTATTCTTCATGAGAAAAAAAAAAAACATTTCAGTCTTACTGAGTTTCATTAACATCTTTCCCCTCAAACATGGCAGCAAGCCAGTAAAATTAATGTGCTATTTGTCTCTTAGCACAGTTTATTTGCTCAGAAACTGTCTCGTACAAAACTCCAGGCCTTGAACTAGAGGCTGACATGAGTGTGCCTGACTCCATTGCTGATGGGCCTTTAAAAGGTGTCGGTGGAAATTCCTCTGTACAAGATTCAGCTCCTAGGAAGGGATACCCCCATGTTTTGGTCCTGACTTTGTCTGCAGGGCCAACTTCCAAAAGCAGTGAAAGCTCAAGCTCTTATCAACTATGTGCAGAGAATCGTCAGTTAAGAAAGGCACAGAAAACTGGGTGCTTGTTAATAGTCATCCTTAAATGATTTAAAAGGCTAAAAAGAATAAACAAGTGACACTTTATATTTTGCTACAGCAGTCTCCTATCCTTGTTTACTATTGTTAGTGGGGAGCTTGAGTCCAGAAGGGTGTTTGGTGACACCATCAGCTGAATAAGGTCTTTCAGATGTGTCTGTCTGCATTAGTAATGAGAATGCTTGCTCTTGTCTTACAAAGGAACCATTTCTTTAAAATATAACCTCCTCCTTCCCAGTCCCTCCGCAAATGATTCCATCATCAGAATTCTCATTACAGCCGTCTTTCATCCCTTTAACATTGGATGAAAATCTCTTTGTCTTCAAGTTCCTTCAATTATTAATGATTCAGTTGTATTCTTTTTACCAATTGGTGCAGAGAGAACCTTGGAGCAAATGGGTATTAGTTATTTCATTTATTCTCTCCTCTTTGTTCCTTCTGTGGTCTTTCTTAATAGTGCTGCTCTCCTGGTTTCTCACTCACAGGTTCTGCATCATTGCATGGGTTTTTTTTACCTCAGATAAAGGAGCCATTGTGCCCCAAACACTAACTGTATTTTTGAAACCTTCTAAAAAGAAGTAGGGAGCCTTGTTGCAAATGCTGAGACCATCTTTATTTTTCAGTCTTTACCGTGGTGTTAATAAGTGGTCAGACACTTTTATCTGAGCCAGTCGCACCCTGTGGACCAGGTGGAGGTCTGGAGGATGGCAGGTGACAGACCCAGTAGAATTGTTGGCTCCAGATCCTGAAGTACAATCTCAGTGGCATTGTGGAGAGGCAGGGGCCAGCCTTGGTGCCCCCTCCACCCCACTGAGGCCCTCCAGCAGCAAAGAGGGAAGGAGTAGGTGGGGTTCATGTGGAAGAGCTACAGGCCTTGTCCTCTGAGGGACTGAACTGATGTAGTGGGAACCCTATAGGAGCTCCCCTTGGCATTCCTTTTCCAGCCCCAGTGTCCTTGAAGATGTAGGCTTTGCAGTTCTCTGGACATTAAAGGCAGATTGGGGCTGAGATTCCCAGCACTCCAGCTGGCCTACATTAGGAAGGTGTGGAGGGAGCAGTGCTATACTCTGCACCAGCAATTCTCATTAGGCTTGCGAAGGATGGAGAGAAGGCAGTGTTAGTCAGTCCTGTGGCCAGGTGAGCTTTGCTGGAGGCTGTACCAGTTGCCCATTTAAAGAAACTAGATTCCTGTGGGACAACAGGATCCTTATTTTCTTCAAGGAGGATTCCAGCTTCTTGGTGCTCTTTGTAGAAAAATAAATAATTTATCCTTCCTCAGTAGCAGGGGTTTTAGTAACCATGCACACCACACGCACAGAGGTTTGCTTTTAATTAGCCCAGTGAATTATTCTTTTATTCCCCACTCCTTGATTCCCCTCACCCATCCCCCCACTGATTTAGAATGTAATTGCTTTCTTCCTTTATCTTCAAAAATTATGTTATCGGAAAGATTTTTGTTACTGCTTGGGTTTTCTGTACTTTGGAGAAACCTATCTGAAAACATGTGCTTTACAAGGAAAGATTAGAAGAATGTTTTCCCAAACTCTCCTTTTTGCTTATCTGGACTGTCCCCAGTTTGCCAGTATCTATCTCTACTGTGCAAACCCCACATTTTGGCATTTCTCCAGCTGAGACACCATCACCACCAAAGGAAATTGAATAATTATCCTTGTGTTTTAGGGATAGCATCCCCATTAGGATAAATAAAACTGTGGTTTGTTGTTTTTTTGCCCACAGTAAGCCTTTTCCTGTCAAACTACTGCCAAGCTACTTACTCCTGATTTGTCTAGTTATGTGTCTGAGGCCTTATCTCTCAATATGCTGTTTAGTCCTTTTTTTCCCTGATTTCCTGCTTTTAGATCTTGGAGCTGCAGTGCAATATGCTACAATGATCTTGGTTTTGGAAGATGTTTTCCTGTGACAAACTCATCCTAACTTGGGGTGAAACCCAAATTTTATAAAAGCAAAGTCAGTAGTGGTGAGATGAGTTTGTTGGCATTTGTTACTGACAAACTGATATTGCCAGAAGTATTCTTTAAGTCATGCTCTTGCCCTGTGTAGGTATTTAGGTACTTGTAAACTACTTGGTTTATTTTTTTTCCAGAATCGTTGCAAAGATGGCGTTTAACTGATTGGTTTGTAATTTTCCATGGCTTCAAAAGACCTTTCAAGAGAGAGTGTGGTGTTTGGGAAGATGCTTGTGAAGATAAAGCAGACTATTTTCTAGTTTGTTCTGAAGTCTGAAATACTCTTCTTGAGTCAGGGAGGATTCACACAACTTTCTAAGCTGCATCTGCCTTGTTTTGAGTATTTTTTTAGGAGTTGTAGCCTTCTGTGCATCATTTTTGTTATGCCTCTCTGCTGAACCATGACTTGTCCTGTCTGTTTCAGACCATGTAGATTCTTCTTTTGTTGTTTGTTCCTTAGCTTTTCTGATTATATTCCCATAGTTTCCCCTTCCCTTATTTATATGGGATTTGTCTCTGTTTTCTGCATGCTTTTCATTTGAATGTTCAGGCTATAAAAAGGCTTAGCATATTCTTCCTATGTACTTGTAGAGTTTATTGTTAAAGCTGTTAAACTCTCTTAATTCTGCCTTTCCTTTCTAGTTGTATATCTCTAGAGCCTTGCACAGAGCATAAAACCCCCTTATCTTTTGAGCTGTCCATCGTTCTATTCCCTGCCTAACTGAGTGAAAGTCTTCCAAAGAAACTCAGGTAGGATGGTAGAGGAGCCAAGACTAGCAGCTCCTCTCTCCATCCTCCCCTCTACCTTTCCCCTTTTAAAATCCTGATCATATTCTCCTTGGTGCCCTAGAGTTGCTGTAGGATCACTTCTCTCCTAAACAGTACCATCCTTTGAAACCAATGTAGACCAGTGTCTGGATGGCTTATAGTAGCAAGGAGTCCTGTCATAGAAACAGCAGAAGTTTCCTGACTTACTGGCCATGCTGCTGTTTAGGCCTGTCATCTAGAATGCCATTGATCAAAGTATTATTTAATCTAAAAGAAGGTCATATTCCTTGAGGTATATGACATAAGGTCCTAAGTCTTTCATTTATCCAAAAATCCCTTTTGTCTAATGACTTTCATGTTTTCCACCCCGTTCTGATAAAATAGATTTGACTGTAATCACATTACATTTCCCAAAAGTCTCTGTGATGATGGTGACTGGATGTGGTACCCTGAGCTCGTGGACAGTGTGAGTGCTATGAAATAGCTACTGCTTTTCACCCTTGGGGCAACTTCCTGGTTCAGATCAGAGAAGTTATTTACGTGTACAGACAGCTTAAAAATAATTGTGGACAGCACTGTGAGACCCGGGTGAATGAAGGCTATTTTTAAGTTACCTAATGCAAGTCTCCAGTCATTAAATGCATTTTAGTCTTGATGTGGTACGTACTGTGGATACAGTGGAGCAGTGGCTGGCTTAAATGTGTGTCAGCAAAGAGGGAATTGGAATCATTGTGTTAACCACAGGAAATCTGCTTTTATGATAATGAAAACAAGACTCAGTCATAAGTAGCTAATGAATTAGCCTACAGTATCTGCTGTGTTCATTTCACAGTAGATGTGATAGTCAGACTCCATTAAGAAACCCTTGCAAGGGGGTCCTCTGCTAAGGGAGTATCTGTAACGTGCAGTGCCCACTGCCAGCCCTCCTCACCTTTATCTGAAATGCTACAGGAGTGTGCATAAACACAGATTCTGATCCAGGTGCACTGGAGTCAGGAAGGGGCTTCTGGTGGTTTTAGCAGGGCTTTGTCTGGGAGGTCAGAGTGGCTGTGGGTGGTTTTACTGGAAATCTGCAGTCTGTGAAGGGCAGGTATTGGACAGGCTCAGCCTGGCTGCCCATGTGAAGAGGGGATAAGCTGTTACATCATGCTGGCAGTGTCACATCTGAGCCCATGTGGGTCAGGCTGACAGCCAGGCAGTGTTCTCATAAGGCTGCTCTTGTTGTCTCTCCTCTGAGGTGAGGAGAGAGCTGCTTCCCCTCCACACGGCTCAGCTGCCGGGAGCTCTTCCATGGGTTTCTGCCTGACTGCCTTCCTTACATAAAGTGTTCCGGAGTGAGAAGCTGTTGAAACCAATTGTGCTACATGTTACTACATGTTTCTGCAATTTCTAGTGCCTGTCTGGTTGGTTTTGCTGTCGAGGAACAGCAGTTAGCTGAGCTAGCCATATTTAAAAAAAATCATGAAGGAAAGTATGGACATAAGAGAAAATAATCACCTGGCAGCTTTTAGGAAGGCAGTACTTATCTGCTAGAGAACTTTTTTCTGAGAAGAGATTGATCTTTAAGTAAAGGAGCAAGGACGTTTTCACTGAAAGGGGTAACAGATACCATCCTCTTTCAGTCAAACCTCTATTGTCAGTAGGGCATTAACTATATTCCAATGTCCTATTGACTGAAAAAAGCATGTTTTCCTAAATATAAGTGGTATTTGAATTGAAATAGTATTCAAAACCTAGGACTAGACAAACAGATAAATCTGTGTATTTTGCATTGCAGTTACTGTTTTATATGTCTTTAAGACCATGCCAGCTTTGTTTATATTTTAATTGCATGTTTTTCAAAATCTGCTTCAACAAGTGATTCATTAGTTTAGAATGTCTTATTTATAAATTTAATGTAGAATAATAGCTAAGACCTCTGTTGAAAGTTATGACATTACACTTAATTTAAAAGCATTAGGTTACTTGATTAAGTGAAGTACAAACTGATACATAAATAAATTTTATTTTACAGTAGCTGTGATATTTTACAGTAAGTTTTTGTCTTGACTCATCACCCCACTGGTAGGCCAGGAGAGAGAAAAGGTGAGAACAAGTGGTACAGATTCTATCTGCAGTATTTTCTTAGTCATAACCCATGTGATAGGCTGGAGAAACATTTGGTGTTTCTCTTAGATGCACAGCTTGTCACGTGGACCCCCATCAGGACAGGGGCTGTGTGTTCACTCATAGAATCTCTGAGCCTCCCACTGATGCAGCGTTGCCTGCACAGGGTGCAGCCTTCAAAGCCATTGTGCTCCTGGATGTGTGTAGTGCAGTGATCTGGTTTCCTGTCAAGTCACAGCACTCTCAGCTGGCATTGGTTTCTGCAGGAGGATTGGTGCTGTCAGTTGCTTCTTCTGATATTGTGGGCACAGGGAATCATCTGAAAATTTAGGTGGCCTTCCAGCAGCAGTGCAGTCACACGGCACTTTCAGGCTGTACCAGCTGGGACACGTCAGATGTCTTTATAATGTTCCAGTGATTCTCTGAGGTGGAGGTTTGCTTCTGCCGTGTCAAAATTTGGGGTGTGATTGCTCAGTCATCTCTTTGCTTTTTCTTTGTGCATGGAATTTGGGGTTGGGGTGTTTGTTTTTGCCCAGCTGTCAGTGACAGTAGCACTCCAGAAACAGCAGGCCAAACAAGCAGTGAGACCTCTCCATGTTCCCCTCCACATGCCATAACCAGGGCAGAGGGGATGGTTTATTTTAGGGTGACTATACAAAAGCTTGCACTGCAGCTGTTATTCTGTATCTCTGCCACATACACATACAAGGTTTAGGGACTAACATGTTTCATGAATTTTGCTTTCTTATTCTTTTGTCTTCACTGATCTGTAAGCTAGAAATGAAGGATTTCCTCAGAAAGCCAAAGAAAGAATTTGGTAGCTTCAAAGGGTTAAGTGCAATATTGGTTGTTCTGACAATCAGACCTGAGAGTATTTGAATATCCTACATCTTCAGTTTGATTTTGGTGACATGGTGGCACAGAGAGAAATAGAGAATCCTTTTCTAGATATTCCACATATCAATTATTTAGATGAGGAGGGTCAGCTAGGATTCACAAAAGGGAGATCATGCCTGAAAGTATCTGTCTGACACATTTAAAATAAATAAGCGGAAGTAGGGGAAAGAGAGGCTGTAATACGCCTGGGATTTGAAGACTCATTTGTATAACCATGCTGCACAGAGCCCCATGTTGTATCAGCTGGTGTGTCAGTGGGTGCAGGAGAGCTGGCCATGACAGTCAATGTGAGGGATGACTTTGGCTGAATGCTGAAAGGGTGATGTCACCAGTACTGGCCTGTTTTATTGGTAGCCTGGGAGGAAGGACAGATGAGTTCCATAAAGATGTTGGGATCTGCTATGGATACAAAGTTGGTGGCACTGCTGGTGTAAAGGAAATAATAGTATGGTTGAAAAGGCTCTGGACTGGCTGGATGAGGTGGGGAGTTCAGCTCTTGCATGCTTGTACTTTGAGGAGAAGACTAAAAACAAAACCAGGGCCCCCCTGCATCTTGAAGCTTTCTAACCTGCCTTGAAGTCCTTGTTACCCACAGAGGCTGCTAACTTGGCCTGTGGCTCTTCATAACTGCTCCACATCCATCCTCAGTTTCGTCAGTGACTCCAGCCTTACAGCCTTCCTCACTACATAGCCCTGGTGAAAGAGCTAGTCTGTAAACTGCATGTATTTTTACAGAATTCATTAATGCGCTTCTATTTTGTTTTCCCCCTGCCTTGAGAAGGACAAAAAAAAAAGGCAAAATTTTCCCTCATATGAATTGTAAAATAAATGATCTGATGTTTATTACTACTGCAGAAGATCAGACAATATTCAGAGAGTCTCGTGAAGCATTTGTCTCCTCTCAAGCTCTCCAGAAGGCAGTCATCCCTGTTTCAAGTGCTAAGACAATAGCGAATAAAAAGAAAATTCCCTGTTCCAGGGCTATTTTTAGCAGAGTGGTGCAGTTCCTGTTCAGTAGACCTGTGCCTCTTAATCTACATCACTGATGATATTAGAAGCTATTTTAGGCATTGCATAAAATGTTCATCCAGTCTTTGCTAAAAAAGAAGCAACCAACCCACAAGTCCTTTGTTAAACATTGGTTGCAAGGCTTCAGCAGGGATTGGGGTAGAAAGATCTCAGGCTGAGGTTGTGGAAGCATCTTCCTTTGTTTGGGAACAGAGGTGGTGTGTGACCTTGGGAAAGCCCAAACTGATGATTGTTCTTCCCCCACCCCCTCATTGTCCTGAAAATGAGGAGAACACTACCATAATCTCTTTAGGGTTTTCCCTACTCTAATTTATAATGGCAGCTGTCTTCTGTTTTGCCCAGCATCTTGCACAGAGGGATCCAGTATGCGGATGGACAGGAATGACATTGAGTTCATTATCTTGTGTGAATGTCGTCATGGAATAAAACACACCTGAACCAGCAAAATCTTTTGGAGTTTAGATCAGGCCTCAGTCACCTCCTCTACTGAGTCTCACCTCTTTACTGAGATTGTAAATATCTTTACTCCTCTTTGAGAAGTACAGTGCTGAAACTGTAATTTAATACTTTACAGGATTTTGACTTGACAACTTCCTTACATATTTGTGTTTTCACTGTGTTGGGATGCATTGATTTTATGTGATCAGTTTCCTATGTCTGTGAGTAAGGTAAATATGAGGTTAAATCTCAGACTAGGCTGAGTGTTCTCTGTGTTCCAGCATCTATCTGGATTAGGCTTTTCATCCCTGTCTCCTTCTATGCCTTTTGTCTTGTCAGAAGTAATTTTATAGGTATGAAAAAATATATTGCAGGGTAGCCAGAACAAACTTGATGATTAAGATGGTTTTTATTTGCAGTGTCTTAAGATGAAACCATTGGTCATGGGCTGTTTCAGCAGATTGTGTCTCTGGAAATGCTTGCGTGGGCAGACTGAATGTGTTTTGGGTAGCTGGTTGAAGATTCATCCCTAGGCTCCAGGGTGTGGGACACAGGCTGGCCACATGTATCCATCCCAGATGAGCTCTGTTAGGAACCTCTGAGACAAATTACAGGAGAGTTTTCAGGACTTCTTATTCTTCCACTGTCCCAGCTCCACAGTGGGACCTCCCAGAGCTCCTGGTTACTTTGGCTAGTGAAGGAGAGATCATAGCAAGGCTGTGAACAAGCACCAACTGGTAAATGGTGGAGCTGAGGAAGCCGAGGCAGGATTAGGGTTTCCTTGGTTTCTGCAGAGGATGATCTCTGCTGTGGGAGGTTTGGCAGCAGCAGGCACCCCTTCCCATGAGTCACAGGAGGCTTTTTCTGAGGAAAGGTCTAAGAATTGTGCTAGTGCCACTCTTACTTGTTGTTTTTTTTTTTTTTTTTTTGTTCCTTCCAAAAGGTCTTTTTGCCGCCATGTGGAACTTGCTCCACTGTCATCCTTGTCCCATACAGCATACCTTCCTCCATTTCCTCATCCTCCTCACTCCTGTGGTGGTTGAGAGAGTGGGGAAAAACTGTCAGCTCAGGATAGATGCTCTTAAGTTACTAAGATCTGTTTATAGCAGTGAGGGTGGAATTTCTGTTTGATGCAACGGTTGATGGATGTGTGAAGTCATCCTGTGGTTGTGGGGGAAGACAGAAGGGAATTGATTCCCTTTGCAGCCCTCTACCCCCAAAATTTGGGGAGACAACCCCTGGAAATTAATGGGAAATTTGTTACTCCTTCCTGTAAGCCCCCTGGCCCCCACCCAAAGGTACATGGGGTTTGTTGGACCTCTCCCAAATTTTGTGGTACAGAGATGTTTTATTTTCCTGGTGATAGCCTTTCCTGTTAAGTGCTCTGCTGTCACAGGGACTGAGAAACACCGGCTTTACTGCTGGCAAGTGAACCTAGTTGACTTCTGTGTCCTGAGTGCAGGGAAATTTAAGCTTGTCTTCAGTCCTTAACTGTGTGCTGGTTGCTCCTTGGTTACTCTTAATTGCTTCTTTGCTGTGTATGCTGTTTTATTACAAACTTAAAATGCTTGAAAATAAACCAGTTCATATTTTAATTTTTCTTATATTCTTTTAGAAAATTCATTTATGTTTCTCTACCTCTTCTTTACTGTCCCTCCCCAGCTGAGCTGTTTAGCACCCCAGCTCCTCACAGAACATGGGGTGATTTCCAAATTCACAGATTCCTTTTCCTACTGAGATTAATATTGTCCTGAAGAAAGCCTTGGAATAAGGAGATGAAGTCAAAGCAGACACAACAACTGAATAGTGGCAGTAAAACTGAAGTCCTCACTTCACAAAGAACTTATTTCTGAGCTGAGCTGTGCAGTGAGCCCTGTTACACTCTTGTGTTAGTCCTGCAGGGTCCTCGCTTGCCCCTGCAGTCCTGCAGCACTTCTGCATTTTCCCTGGTTTTATTTTCCCTTGGTGTGAATAAGCAAATGCAAGGCTCAAATAGCATAGTCAAGCTGGTTCCAACATTTGAACAGCACTAGATAGAAAAATAAAACGAGGAGAGCAAATTGCCTTCTTCATCTGTAAAGCAGAAAATCCCTCCAGACCTCCTTTTTATTGCGTACCGTCCATAAACGCTGTTTGGGATTTGGATCAGCAGCGCGGCAGAGCCGGGCGCGTTGCTGCCTGTGTGCAGCGCAGGCTTGTGTGTGTCTGGCAGCAGCACAAAAGAATCCAGTCGATGATGTTCATCAGATTAAAGGCCCCATTCCTGGGGACACACTTGGTTGGATGCAATTAAAATGCCTGTCAGGCATTTGATACCAGCAACCCCTTGACAAACTGCCTGGGCAGCCGCGAGGTGCAGCATCCTATTGTAAGTGGATGATGGCGGAGCCGGCTGGCTCGTCGTCGTTCTCGAAATTTCTGTGGCCAGTGAACTCCCTCTTCCTCTCCCACTCACCCTCTTTTCCTCCTCACCACTGCGGGGACTTATCCTAATTTGCAGTTTTCCTGACGTACACATGGTAGATCCAAGCTGGTGGCTTTGCAGACTGCGTCTGTCTGGAGATAGGCAGCAAGCCGATGGATAACACAGCACTCCGGGAGAATGATTATGCAGCAGTTATTTAAGGATAGGCTTTTGTGGTATGGCAGCACATGAGCTGGTAATGATTTTATTTAAAAAATGTCAGCTTTGTTTGCTTGTTGAGAATTTGAAAGAGTTATACCTTTGTGCTGAAGCTTTTTGGATTTTGTCTGCTGTAGATTAAAAAATCTGTAGCAGTGCACACTGGATGAATTAAAATGAATAGGTAATAAACTTCTGTGGATTTGTTTATAAATACATTGATGCATGCATAGTGTGTGTTATATGCAGACACACCTTCATACATAGATGACTGTATGGATATGTTTATGCATTTTTGTCTTTGTATGATAGAAGAAACACTTTTCTCATAGCTAAAGACTGTTTTTCATCAAAAAATAAGTGTTTTCAGGGTTTTTTTTTGTCCCTCCCCCTTTGTTTTGTATTAGCAGATTCTTCAGTGTATAGTCTTGGACGCAGCGTGCTGATTGGAATCTTCTTGTTCAAAGATCGGAAAGGTAGGATGCCTCTCTTTGTGGTGCAGGGTGTGGGCTGCTCTTTGTTATTTTGTTTTTCCTTTTTGATTGAAACAATAAAATTTTTTTTAGTTTTTTTTGTGGTTTATTTTTTTTAGACTTTATTTTTTGGTCAGCTTTGCAGAGATTTTCATATTGTTGTGCCAGGCACTGTAAAGTTATTTTTGATGTGTAAGCATATGCTCTAGGTACCTAATTAGTCCTTTTGGCTGCAGCTACCACAAATGCTTGTCTATTGGCTTGTGATAAGTGTAGGGAGGGTGTAAGCTGCCTCCTGTGACACCACGTTTGGGTTCATCCTAATACTGATTTAGCATCAGCAAGGACAGGGTTAAACTCGCAGGCTTATTGCAAGAAGGTACAATCTCTCACAGGAAAGCAGCTCATGGTTCCAGCAGCCTGTCGGTGCTGGCTGAGCATCTGTCTGATGGCTTTTTGACACAGCACTGGCACTTAAGAAATTACGTCTGTGTATCAAAAGGAGGAAAACAAGCTGGGTTTTTTTGACAATGTCCTTGCTCATTCCCAGGAGTAGCAGTTTATGGTCCTCTTCTCCTAGTACCTTTTGGCTGTGGTTACTTTAAGCCCTTGCCTCTGTAAAGGAAGAAGGGAGATAAAATGTTACAGAATAAGATCTCTAAGTTACCTTGTATTGGACTTCAAGGTGTGTCAGGTAGCTAAGGAATGAATACAGGTTTCATAGATTTGAAGTGAGGACTGCACTCGAAAAAAAAAAAAAAATCAAAATCTAGGCAGAATTGGAAATCTGCTCCCTTTGCTTTGATGGAGACAGGAAAAGGTATATCCATCTTGAATTAACTTCTTAGGTGCCAATTCTCACCCAACACCTACCAAACCAGACTTTATGATATTCTTCTCTGTTATGGTGCCCTACAGGTGATCATAATTCTTACGTCAGCATTTAGACCTCGTGGGAATGTGTGCAATCACAATATGCATGTGTCTTTAGTCTGAAGTTTTAAGGGCCCTTTTAAAAACCTGAAAAAAACCCACAGAATTTTTTCTGGAATGGCAGTTACATTTCACTCTTTGAGAAAGCCTGGACTCCTGAAATGGCTGTTGTGGCTCCCCAGACAAGCAGAAATCCCAAGCCAGAACATGACAAAGGTGTGGGCCATTGCTAACAGCAAAGCATGCCTCACAAAGGTGATGAATAATCAATATCATTGAAATGAATTTCTGTGACTGGTTGATAGATGCTGTTTACTGAGGGAAGGCATTGTGAATTTTTCCAGATAGTCTCTCTCCTGTTTTCTTACGTACAATTCTCTTCTTTGTTTTCCTCTTCTACACATCTTTCCATTCTCTTGGCCCGTGTAGTTTTTCTGTCTTTGGCAGAAAGCTTTTTACCTAATAGATTTTCCTGGCTGAATAAAATTTTTGAAGGGAATTCTTTACTTGCTAGTTTATCTTAGCTGCTTTTAATACTGTTTCCTCCTGCTTTCAGTTACCACTAGACTCATTGAAATAGAAAAGCCTGTAGTAAATAGTGTTTAAAATGCTTTAATTTGTGAAAAATGCATTCAACTATTTGATTTTAGCTAAGAGCAAGTTATTTCTCCTCCCTCTACTTTTAATTTCACTTCCATTGTCCAAGGCAGCAAGCCAAACTGCAGTCTCATTCTGATTTCATTAATGTTTTGCAAACTCTGTCTCAAGGACTGATACTGCTTGCTGGGCTTCATGTCAGAATCCAAGGTTTTGCTGCAGCACTGGAGAAGGGGAAAGGAAGGATCTCTCACAAATAGAAATTATAGCAGTGTTAGCAGGCAAGTAGAACTGCCTGGTTTTTATAATATTGGTGGATAATGAGTCCAATTTTTTGACAACGTGATCCCTTCAGATCCCAGCAGGTTTTCATCTGCTGTGGAAATGGATCTTATCTCCTGTGCACAGCATGTTAGCAGTCCTCTATGGTATCCTAAAAACAAAGGAAGGGCATCAGCTATTTGTTATTAAATCAGAGTTGGTGGAGACTGGATTTTCTTATTACATATAAAAATACATATACATTTCTTGTATTTGTGATTTAGCACTCATTTTGGCCTCCTTCTTTTATCTGGGTTTTTAAGATTTATGTTACAAACCATTCCTTCAGGCTACAGAGAAGCAAATGAGATGTTATACTGGCAAAAATGGAAATGATTTCAAACAATATAACTTTCTTGCCTAAGAGGTAAGGGGCACTTAAGCTGTAAGAAGAGAATTAATTCTAGATTGACAGGACTTAAAAATCCTGTGGCCACAGGGGTAGCGTAAGTCAGCTTGGAATATCAAAAGAAAAACATTTTGTTAGCTGATACAGAAAGGCAAGAGAAGCCAGAGTGTGCAGTGCAATGAGGTGTGCTGGGTTAGAGTTTGTGGACTCCAAGGCACTGACCCAGGATGACGTGATGTTTGGCACTCGCCTTCAATTAAACATATGACACGGTGACCAAATGCGCCAAAGGCATTCAAGGGAAACGTGGTGTCAGTTCATCCCCAGGACTCCCCTGTAGGGAGCAGCTTCAGGGGTGAACTTGGGCCTCCGTATCTGTCCCCACCCTGAGATTGTCATCTGGTTTTTAACCCTGCTCGTAATGACCCTCACAGAGGAGGTAAGGAGGTCATTTGCTTTATGACTGTTCTAGGCTGGGTCTCAACATGCTTGGTTTGTTTGCTAGGGTTAGATCACCAGGAATAATGTTGTCTTGTCCTATGATTATATGAAACAAGTAGTGGTTTGAGCATTGGAATAGATGGTGCTGACTTTGATTTATGTCTTGTGCTTGGTGAACAGTTCTCAACAATTTTTCTTGCTGTTCTACTAATTAGAAAGACTATGTCCTAGGCAAATCATTTGGTGGCAAATAATAGTCCTATATTATGGTTTTTCTTTCAGCTGCAACGTGAGCAGGGTCACTTGCAGGGTCTGCTTTTTCTACTTGAATGTTGGTTTTCATAGGACTTGTAGGAAGGCAGTTATCTCTGTGACAAAACAGGCTGAAATGGGTCAAGGGACTCGAAAGTTACTAGCTGCAGAGAACATAATCTACATAAAACTTTCAGTGACTAAGACTGGAGCCAGTATATCCTTATGGAAGTTCTTTCATATGCATTTGCATCTTGTGTCCTCTCTTCTTGTGCCAGACCTTCCATTATTCCAGTTTCTGTGTGGCTGTGTGCTGCCAGCTGGACAGGTCAGAGGCAGTGAATGGTGAGGTTATGGCAGTGCTTTCTTCATTTAAAGGAAGAATTCAATTTAATTTCCTTTTTCATTTCTAGGAAGAGAAGTTTCTGTCCTTAATTCTCTGTCAAGCTACATTTAAATATTAAAAGCTAGGTAAAAAGTTATCAGAAGTTTTGGTTTAGTAGTGTTAGAAAGGACCCTTTGTAACCTGTCAAGAAAGTAATCATTAAAGCACAAGAATCCAGTGGAGGATGAACTGGAGCAGGAGCTGGGCTGGCATGGCCTCAACTGGAGGAAGAAGGTGCACCTGATTAGGTGCAGGCCTGTGGTTCCTGTGAATGGCTGTAAACTGCCAGGTTAATTCCTGAAAGTTTGTGTCCTCTTTCCCTTCCTTGTTTTCTTTGTCTCTAAAACAGACAAAGAAATGCCAATGTATTTCTCAGGAGAAATATTCATCAGCTTTGTAAAATGGCTGAGATCCTTGGTTACAGAAAACTGCCAAATTTGATCATGAGACTTAGGATGGTGGGTTTTGTCTTGGCTGCAGTGACAAAGGTGTTTGTGGTATTACTGCAGTAGTAGTAACGATAAAAAGGTTAAAATGCATTTACTAACACTTGATTTTTCCCCGCTTCACCCATCAACTCTTCTTCTTTGCTGTATTGAATTATGTTGTGATCACAGAGGTCAGTGATGACATTTAGATGTTAATGAATAAATAGTAATCAATTAATCTGTCCCATTTCATACAAAAGAATGGCTGTTTCCTGATGGACACTTAGCTGGCATACCAAAGCTGTGAAAGGCAGAGTCTGTGCTGCCAGTAGCATGCTAGGAAAAAATCTCTCTAGCAGCAATGCTGCTGACTCATGCTTTACAACCCTGGAACATTCCCTGAAAGGCTGGAGATGCAGATTAACTTCCTTTCCAGTCCTGGTCAGGGGACAATTCATTCTATTATTTGCCACCAAGTGAAGCCTCTAGATAGTTATGCACTGCTGCTGTTGTCGCTGACCTTTCATGGAGTGCATTAGCATGGAGCTTGTGAGAAGTCATGGGCAATTTATTTTAATACCTTGGGTGTCAGTCGGTGCTAAATCACAGGAGCTATTTACGTTTATTTCCTGAGTCATCTCAGTTCTTGGGATAAGGTGATTTTTTCAGTGTGTATGGTTAGTAAACTGCATTTATCTCTCCTTTTTCTTATTTGGTGTGTGTATTTTGCTTTAAAATGCAAATGTATGCTTTAATTGGCTAAAAGAAAATGAATCATATGTAAGGAAGTGCCTTTCTTTGCTTTTTCATTGTCAAGGGGAAAGGGTTCATGGCTGCTGGAGACAGAATAGAGAACAGTGGGGGAAGGATCAGAGGTGTGTATTAAGTGGCAGGATAAAAGTCCCTGTATCATCTAGTTGCCTCTGTCTCTCTGGTTCCCAAGTTGCTTCCTTCCACATGCCCAAAGGGACCTGAGCACTCTGCTGCTCCTCAGCATGGTAGCATTTTATACTGAGAAGCTTGATCTTATGGTAGAATTCATAGCCCTGAATTTGGCTGGGGAGAAAAAGATATGTGGGACAGCTCTGGGGACTTGCACATCCTCAGACATCTATTTCAGGTGTTTGAGGTACAGATGTGGAAACAAGGTGACAACACATCTCTGTGAAAAGTTCCTTGGCAAATCGCTGCCAACTGCAACTACAGGGCAGCACAGTCCAAGCAAAGGTGGTGGGAAGGCTGACCTGAAACAGAAACTGGACAGAGCTAAAGTAGGTATTTATTAAAGGACCTTTAGAGGCTACACCTTGGGCAGTACAAGAGCCTGGCCGGGGCTACACCCGAGGTGGACCCAAAATGGTGACAAAATGGACAACTGTTCATGAGGTCTCACACTTTTACAAGTTTTGGTCCATTTGCATATTGGGGTTTAATTGTCCAGTTACAGCTTTGGGTTGTGAAGTCTCATCCTTCTTGTTTTCCTTCTTCAGTCCACCCTTGTTCATGCTTTTGGTCCTGAAAGTTGTCCTTGGTCTCCAGCAGGAAAAGGATTTGTTTTATCTCCCTACTCTGTGGAGAGAGCTGACTGACACTTAATGTGAGGGTCAGAACTACACCCCTAGACAGCACAGAATCTGAAAAACATGAAAGTTAAAACTTAAAGCATCCTAGATAGTACAGAGAAGGGAAAATTATGCTGAACTGGTGTCTCATTTTTGCTCTGGAGAAAGCCCCTAGTTTTTCCTGCTCTGTAGTGCCAGGAGCACTGTTCACCTGCCCGTACATCCCTGTGCTGCTGGGCTGTGGTGTTGGGCGGTGTGTTCTCAAGCCCCACGTGGGCTTCTGGCAGCACTGCACAGGTAGGGGACTACTGCTCTCTTGCCACTGTATTCTACATCTTCTCTGAGCATTGGGAGGGTCTCTGTTTAAATATTAGTTCTTTCTGAGCTGATAATTTGCAATATTAGATGTCAATGGAGTTGATTTTGGAGTTTCAGAGGGTTAGAAGTCTTTCTTGCCAGGGTGGATTTTCTACACCCACACCCCCTCCCCCTCTATTTTTTAAAGTACTTGAGGCTGAGGTATTATGGAGAAAGGGCAGCAGAAGTGGACAACACAGGGCTGTAACAACATGGAGATTGATCAGGTTCTGCCTTTGGGCAGTCTGGCCCTGGAAACCAGCCTGCTCTGTTGGGATTTTGCACTGCTGCATTGTTCCAGCCCTGAGCACACCAGAAGACAAGCTCACTGGTAGCTCCAGCTTGCCTTTGCCTCTGTCTGCAATCAGAGATATAAAAACCCTGTCTGTAGTCATAGTCTACCTGAGGTTGTCTCTGGCAGGGGTTAGAGAAGGAACAAATCTACTAACATTTCATAATTTAGGACAGAGCTATCTGCTTTAGGATTTCCATAGTTGCAACAGTTTAACTAAAGCCTGTTTAAAGATGGATTTACTTGTATTGATCCAAACCCCTTCTCAGCACTTTTTAGTGGGATTATGGTGGCCTGGCAGATGAATTGGCATTAGACTCCTCCAAGCTGGAAATGGGGTATAAACCAAGTTTATGATGAATCCAGATGGCTGATACCTGTATTGATAAATGCGTATTAAATCTGGGTTTAGTTGTTGCTGCATTTTTAGCATATGCCAGCAAGTCTGTGTTGCCAGGCCTCGTCCTGGAGCTACAGGTGTAACCCTGTCCACCACAGAGGTGCTCACCACCCTCATGGTCAGCTATCCAGTGAGGACAGATCCCTGACCCAATGGCATTCTGCTCCAGTGGCTTCCCCAGGCTTCTGGCAAAGTTGACTGGAGTCTGACTGTTGATCCTGACTGTTGATCCTGTGTCTCTTTAAAATTTACAGGAAATTGGAAACACACATATGTCACTTCTAAGTGAAGCAAGGTGCAGTTGAATGTGCAGTGAGCTCCTCAGTCATAATACATACTCTGCTAGAGCCAGTGTGCAGCTCTTACATGTATCTCTGAATCTCTAAATGACAAGACAACATTTGAGTAATCTTTTCTTGGATTTAGCAAAATGATGATAAAATTGAAGGAACATTAGAAGTTAAATAAAGAGTCAAGATGGCACTGTTGTTTTTTTTTTATAAACATGTAACAAAATAGAAGTTAAAACTACAAATTGAGAACCTCAGTAATGTGCTGAGTGCCCTCAGGAAAGATAGAAAGCTAAGATGTAAAGTTCTGTGATCCTCCCATATCCCATAGTCCTGTGCATATTCAAAAAGGGCTGTGCTCTCTTTCCAGAACCTGCTGGGGTCCACAGAGGTTTGTGCTCAGCACCAGTTGGGCTCACTGGGCTCAGAGCTGCTCTTGATGTCCCCTTGAGCAGAAGCTTGTTTTTTCTTCTTGGGTGGATGTGCAGTGTCTGGGAGAAATGAGTCCTCTTCTTGGAAAGTTGCCATGAAGTAGGGCTGCAGTGCAGCTTAGCATATTAACAATCATTAAAGTAAGAATTGGTGCCATTATTTGTAGTGGTGGTGTTACATAATGAGTAATAAGAGCAGCAAGTACTTGTAAGGGCAGAATGAGGCATGGGCAGAACTGCTCACTTGGACAGCCTTCCCTGAAATGAATGCTCATGAAGGTTTTAATGATTGGGCTCACTCTTAGGTTCATGGTATTTAGTGTCCATTAGTAAACATGTCTTTCAGCAAACACTTGTGGAAGTCATTATGGAAAGGTAAATTCAAGACAAACTTAGACAACTACTAAAAGTAGTTTTATGATTGTATGCTAGCTGCTGTGTGTAAAATCTTTAAATACCAATGTGCGTGTTACAAGGTGGAAACTTGAGTACTTTAGTGATTAATTATAGAACAAAAGAGATGGAAACCATGCTCCATGACACAAGTAAGGCATCCATGCAGCTCATAGTTTGCAAACCATAAATAGCTCCTTGAAAGAACTCACTAAAAAATAAAAATCCCCAAAGAAACAAAATCAAAAGAAAAGAAAACAAAAGCAGAGTTCTCTGTGGTTTCTTGCACTGTCATTCTGAACTGATGCACATCTCTTGGTTCCCATTAATTCTGCAGTGTCCCCTGAGAGTTGTGTTTTGCAACTCTTGGAGTGGGTGGGTAGGTGTAAGAGCAGAGCAGTCAGAGATTTTAATCTTCGTAAACCTATTAGTTCAATGTGGGATGGCCCTTAGTACGTGGAACTAGCTAGGCTGGATTCTGGTGTTTGGGTGAGCATATTGTTATTGTGGTGAAGTCCTGTTATTTTCTGTGGTGTTGTCCTGTAACTTTTACCTCAGAATGATACTTGCAGATTGAGCAAAGCCTAGAGCCAACCTTTTTTTGCGTGCTATCATTTCTCATTTTGTGTGTCAGTAGGAAATGCAATGTGTTCAATCTTGCCTGGCATATTGAATGGAGGGAACAAGAGCAGAAGGGTGTGTTGAATCCAACAGTTCCTGCTCCTGTGTCTTCGTGCTTGGCAGCCCAGGTGCAGGTCAGAACCCTCCAGGCAGAAGGCTGTGCACAGCTGTATTGCTGTGGTTTGCCTGCACAAGTTGGACATGGATGTCTTTAGGCAGCAGGGTCTGCACATGAGCAGAGAAATGCCTCCTGTTGTGCAGTTTTTGTGCTGGTGGTGTTGTTCTCCCCACATTGAAGGCCACCGCTCCTGCTGCCAGTTCTGTCACGCTGGTGCTGGGTCTCCAGCTCTCCTGCACAATAGGAGGGACACATCTGCACCTTTTGCTGAAGGTCATGTTGATTTTTTTATTCTCTCAGTTGTAAAGAGATCTGTGCAGGAAATATTCCTCTAACTTGGGCTGCTACATTTGGAAAAGGGCATGTAGAAGCTTAGGGCTATTGAGAAATCCTTTATAGGTACTTTGGCAGATGATTGTGGTTCTGCTTCAGAGATGTCTTGAGCACCAAAGCCACCTCAGTTACCTTTTGGATTGTGATTTGATGTGACTGTGCTACAAAATACTTCTTGGCTGTGCAACCCAAAACTTTTTTTGTTGTTATTGTTCTTCATATGTTAAGGGTAAATCTGAGCCCAGCAGACTGAACATAAATATTCAGCCAATGGTGGATGGCTTTGAAAAATATTTGTGGTTTTCCCCCTAAAATACCAATCTGTCATTAACAGTGGAGAGAAGCAGTGAGATGTATGAAAGGGGATACAGTCAAATCATTGCATTAGTGTCCACGTGTTCACCTACATTTTGTTAATGTTTGTGTTTGCATTTTCCAGAACTCTCTTTACTACAAATAGTGCTTGTAATATCACTGTTGTGACCTGTGAAATTCCTGTCTGCAGTATCCAAATGGCCATGAGAAATACCAAAACAAACTCTTCCATATAACATCAATGAAAGAGTGCTGGAGAGAGAAATATTTTTGAGATCTGTTGCAGTAAAGTACTGTGGACAGACCAATTCCTGGAACAAATAAGCTTCTTCCTGTAACCAAATTTGTCCTATGTGTGTATATATATATGTGCATAATCAAATATAATTTAGAAATGGTGTCAGGAGGGGAAGAAAATAGTGTATCTTCTTTCACTCACCCAGAATTTCACTCAGTTTATAAAATCCCAGTGTTTGGGATGTTTTAGGGTGGGTTTTTTTTTTTAACTTTCTACATCTGTCAGAGGGGAGATGATTGTTTCTATCTTGTCAGGCGGAAGGGTTATTTAGGTGTTCTGAAATATTGTTGCTGAGCTAAATTTGATAAAATAATTAAGAAATACTCTTACTAGGCCTATTGTAGCAACTATTGACTGTTGCCATGAAAAACCTTGAAAGATAATCCCAGATGTGGGCATCTGCTTTCCCACATGTATTTCTGTTTGAATAGTTTACTAAATATAATGAAAGGCTCAAACTGTTCATGTATATTCTGTCAAAAATATGTTACCACCTGTTATGAACAGGTTTAAACCCAGAACAGCAAAGAAAGCTGAGTCTCTGTGTAAAAAAATGGGAAGAACTTGGAAGGTTCAAAATAGTCCCGAAATCGAGATTAAAACCAAACAAGATTAAATGTTGGTGCCAAGAAAATTGATACATTTTTATTTAATAGGAAGAGAGGGAAAGAAAAAGGTTAGAAAGAAGCCAAGGTTCCTTTAAAAAGCATTGGATAGGTCATTACCACACTACTCCCCTTGCTGCTGCTGAGATGGGGTGGGGGGAGCAGAACAGTTTTTGCCTTTTTTATTTTTTTCCCTGCTGTTTGAAGTGTCTTCTCTGCCTTTCCTGATCTCTGGAGCAGTTTGGGTGGGATGCAGCAGCCTATCCTCTGAGATGCAGGCCTTTTCCTGGGCCATGGTCTGTACCACGTGTAGTTTTCAGGTGTTGAAGAGTGGTTATGATAAGCAGACATCATGACAAAGCACTTTTTGAAACCTTTCAGATGTTAAGCAGTCACAATGACAAAGCACTTTTTGAAGCCCTTCTCTTATTATTAGGCTCTTACACCACCTTTGGATTCATGTTATAGTGCTAATACGCTTTCTTGCAGTTTTGCTCCTTCTTAAATCAAGAGGAAGAAATATTTGTATAATAAACCATGTTATGAGAAAGTCATATGTTATGACAAAGCTTAAAAAGGCTTTTGAGGATTTACAGCCGTGAATGTTTATGAGAACTGAACTCATTTTCATTTCCCAGCAATCCTGTTTGCAGAGATCATCGGGAGTCGGATATCTAGAAAGGTGAATTAGTGCAGGATATCAGGGAGGTGGGAAGCAGGGACCCCCAGCTCCTGCAGGACGCTGCTGGCCACGCCTGGAATGCTGACTGCTAGGGCTGTGGCTGATGGGCCTGCCTGGCGGCACAAAGACAGTGGCACTGTCTCTGCAGGTTTGCTGTAGGAAGGTTAAGCCTATGGATTGAGATAATTCTCACAATATTAAAAGCCCCAGTCTTGCAGTGTCTGTAGGGAAAGAGCCTGTCGGACATCACAGAAACTTGCTGATATGTCTCTGAGTGTCTCTCACCAGCCCCTCCAATGTGTCCCCTGCAG
Organism: Sterrhoptilus dennistouni; assembly: GCA_013397095.1. Taxonomy (NCBI): domain Eukaryota; kingdom Metazoa; phylum Chordata; class Aves; order Passeriformes; family Zosteropidae; genus Sterrhoptilus; species Sterrhoptilus dennistouni. The sequence goes on from VWZU01002434.1 coordinate 85,693, forward strand.
TTTTTTGGTTTTCTCTGGCTGTTTGTCAGGCTGATCAGCAGCTTTTGGTTTTGGTGAAATGCTCTGTCCCCCAACAGAAATTGGCCTTGGATCTGAGCCTCTTGGCCGCTTAGCGGAATTAAGTCTTTCACCGCTCTGTGTCATTCAATATTCACTGCAGCTCACTGGCTCTGGCTATCCTGGCTGACACTGCTTTTCTGGTCCTTTTGCCCTCTATCTGTCACTGATTCTGTCAGTGCAGAGATACTTTGTATCTCTGAAGTGAATTTTTTTTTTTTCTTTGCTCTCTGCTGTCCATGGCAGCTTGTCTCAGAACCCCAGTGAAACGCTGGGCTTGCCAGGCTGTCTGCCACATTTCCAACAGTGTGCCCCTGCCTTTCCCAGAGCTGTGCTGTTTTGTTCCTGGGTCTGAAGCATGTGTTTGCAAGGCACAGAGGCGTAGCTTATCACTGCTGGGCAGGAGCATCTGTCCAGGCTCTTCTTACATTGTGCTTGATGGAGAGAATGGGTGAATTGCTAAATGAAAGCATGGAAGGAAACCCCGTGACCTCTGCACCTGTTTTAGGTTAGAGGGCTCCATGGAACAAGAGCCAGCCTTTGAATCAGCATGTCTAGAGCTGGGCTGGGCGTAGGAAAACTACTTATCTGTTTAAATAGACTTGATGGCTATTGTGTGGCTGCCATCTGTCCTATTTCACACATGGTAACTTTGTTTTATTATCATCTTTAACCATGTCTTACTAGGACTCTAAACTGCTGGTCAGTCTGCATTCATTATTGAATAAAGAGGCTGCCGCTTCTTTTAACAGAAAATAATCTTACTGCAATAGTGGTAAATGAGCCTTTCCCCCCTGTTTTGGCGTGACTGCCTTTCTGCACACGAAATGTGATTGATAGCAGGGACCTCACTGCAGCATTTATCATCCTGATTAATCACAGCATTTTAATAGGGCACTTTGCTTTAAACAGAAGACAGTGGCTATCTAAACAATAGCTGGAGCATTAAGCATTGAAAGGCAAAATGCATGTTATGATTTTTTTTTATATTAGGAGGAGAAAAAAAAAGCAAAGCAGGCTCTCAAGGAGAACAAGTGTTGGATGTGGAGGATGCTTCAGGGAACTCTGTAAAAAGTTCGTTAGCAAGAATTAAGATATTTGAAGGAGTTTTCAAGGGGGATAACAGTAATAAAAATGTAATAGCAGATGTGTAATGCACTGTAAACATTGTTTATTGTGCCAATGCATATCCCAGTCAGTCTGCTTACCTGCTGTCAGGAGATGGTAGTGATTCATGTGCTGATGGATGGTTCCACTGTCGCATTGGCAGTAGGGAGCAGACTGAAAGTCTTGGTATCTCTGGACCACCTCTGGGTCCAGTTACATGCAGCAGCTGCAGGAGACCTGCAGCACTGCATGGGAGTGGGAATGGGAGTCACTCTGCAGTTCATGTTTTATTGGTCTGTTCTTTGCAAGTGCTCTCAGCATCAGCAGTGAAGAGTTTTAAAAGGTTGCAAGCATTGAAGTGCCCAAGTGGCATTCTTCCCTTTGGCAACCTGTCATTAGAGTTTCAATACTTGAAAGAAAGCAGGAATTTTCTGGAAGATTTCTGAAGGTGTTTGTTGTCCTGAGACAGAGGTTAAGCCCAGGCAAGTTCAGGGTTCCCCTGTCGCTGGAAGTGTCCTCTTACTGTTGTGGTCCTGAGGCCTGCAGGGAGCCCTGTGGTTGTGCAGAGATGATTGAATTGTCTTTGGGTGCTTAACACTGTCACTTGCCAATGCACATCTGTGAACTCAAAATTGAATTTGGTCTTAGCTCTTTCTCTTTCTGTAGCAAAATCCTACACAGATTTCTGTGCTGACAGGGCAAGAGGGAGGGGCGAGTCCTCCAGGATGTGAAATACACCACTCTCAGGACCTTGCTTCCTTCACCAGAGGTGACAGTTGGGAGGTGGTTGGTATGAATGAGTTAATAGATAATTGAGAATTTTAACGTCTTTGCAGAACTGCGTTGGTCTCTTTTTGCCCATTTCATTGTCTTTGTCCCATTGACATCTGTTGAACTTCTACAAAAATTTCGAAGTGCCCCAGTAAGCACTGCAGGAATCTATTCTTAATATATCCTAAAGAGGTTATTGCTATGGAGTGCTGTGCCTGGGCTGTTGAGTCAGTGGTGGTGGTAGTTGACAATATCAGCAAGGGAATGACCAAGAGAATATTTCCTTTTGGGTGCTTCTAATCGTAACTACTCTGTATTAGGGGTCCCTTGCTGCTTGGAGGGGAAGCATCTATCTGCAAAACTTAAGCCAAAACTTGAAAAAAAAAACAACCCTAATGAAACAAAAAGAAAAGTGGCAGAGGAGGAATAGAAAGATTCTGTTCTGTTTTGAATTCCTGTTGACTGGCCACCTGTGTGGCTTTGGTATTGTTCTGTTGCAGCAAGTAATAATCTTAATAAGCAAGTAAATAATGCAGCAAGTAAAGTAGAAAATGACCATTCATTCCTCCTTCCCTGACCACCCTGAGCACTATTTGCATTTAGGATGGGAGGAGGAAGGACTGTGGGATTGCTGCATTGTCGCTTAAGCAAAACTAAATAGCAACTACAGGGTGTTTGGGCCATTATAAAAGGAAACCTAAGTAACTGTAGATGGTTAGACACGCTGAATAAAACCATTTGAGAGAAGGGAAACTGGTGTGGGGACACTGATACATAACGCAATTGCGCTTATGAAAATATATTATTTCACTTGCTGTGATTTTTAAGTTCAAAGCAATGGAACAATTGTTACCCTTAAAGGGTAAAAAAATAGATTGGAGCAAATAAGCACCCTCAGATTAGATCCTTGACCCTACAGTATGTTGAGGATATGTAAAATGTGCAGGTTGGGAGGACAGCTGTTCCCAGAGCTTGCAGCATGTTTGTGTCAGTACTGCTGTGGGAACCTGCTGCCATATCTCCTTGGTGGCTGCAGAAATAAGCCCAACTGCATGTTTGCTGACTACTCCTTGGGTTGTCTTGCCTGTAGGGTTTTCCTCACTTTGTTGTTCCAGTTTTAGTTTTTGTCTTAGGCTCCAGTTGTACAACTAGTGATCCTTGCTTACCTGGTGTCAGTTGCAGTTTCTGGCAGGGGGGAGAGGAGAAGGCTGGAGATGAAGAGGCAGTCCATAAACTTTGAGTAGCTTATGTGATGGGGCAGCTCTGCAGTGCTTGAGTTCTCTAGAAAAGCTGGCAGACAAAATTGCTTGCATGAAGACAGTTTCCTCGTAGATCTTCCACTGATTCCTCTGTAGTTTGGGATGAGTAGTTTAGTTCCTGCTCTCAATACATTACCTTTTCTTACCTAGAAAACATGTGGAAAACATGTTTCTGGAAGCCATGGGATAGATACCTAAACTATAGGAATGTGAATAGTTATCTGAAGCCTGTACATATCTTACAGTCACTTGAAACTGAGGTGACAAGGTCAGTCTCATGTCAGGAGTGGACCCTAGACCATGCAAAAGGATTCACAAGTTGAAGTCGTTGCTGTTAGAGTGTGCTGTGGATGGGGTAAGTGCAAAGAACTAAATGACAGTGCTTTGGATTTTGCAGCAAACAAAACTCTCTGGTCTGTAGCATGGCAAGGCACTAGCCTAGCATTTGCTTACATAAGCAGAAATTACAAATGGTTTTACTTTGGTATTTAAAATACCAGAAATTAACATTTTAACTGCTTAAAAGTCATCATATGGGAAACTTGCTGTTAGGCCTAAGTTTCACGGTACAGCATATGGTATATGAAACTCCTGTGGGTACCTGAATCCTGATTATGCCAGGACAGAGTTATCAGAAGACCTGGGTTTAGTTGTTTTCTGGTCTGATAAAGATCCAGTTGTTGATGCTGAAGGCCACAAAAAGAGAAGTACTCCTGGACTCAGAGCAATGGACTTTGTATAATTTTTCTCGACACTCCATCAGAAAGCAGAGATCTAACAAATGATCTTTTTAATATGTTAATTTCACCTTCCCCTTTCTCGAGTCATCTAATCTTGCCATAAACTTGTGTGTGTGTTTGTGTGCAGCTCTTAAAGGCTTTTCTGCATGCAAAACCTGTACCATTTGACCCATAGGTGTATTAAGGGGCTGTGGATAATTAAACAAGTGTGCACTTGCTTGCTTTGTGCCCAAGAAAGACTGAAGTTTTCTTCACTCTGCGGCCACATCCCTTCTCAGTCAGTCTGGCTTGTAGGTCGGTAGAGATTTTGGTGGTATGTGACACCTGCGTGGTATCACATCACTTGGATACTATGGTTTGTGTGGTTAAGGTTTGACATAAGAGTTCCCTTTTGGGAGAGAACTCACTCCCTGGCAAAGGGGTAGGGACCGGAGGTGGTGTTCACAGAGGCAAATATTGGACTACTCCTGCCTCTGCATGACAGCATCCAGGATGAGGAGCAGATGCTTTTTGTGAGGGCATATCTCACCTTTCCACTGTGTCCCTTCAGCTAGGAGCTGTCATTGCACTGTGCACCACAGCTGTAAACCAGCATGGGATGGGCTTCTGAAACCACCTCTCAGCTCCTAAACACTCCTGATGTAACAGAGGTTCCTTCTGACCACCCTTTTCCTAAGGGCGGAGGAACACAGGATTGCATAAAACAGATTTTCCCCCTTTTTTCTCTGTGTTACATGTGAGAAGTGTGTGATACTGTCAAGAGAACATGGTTCAAAGCCTCCTAAAACTCAGGTGAAAACTTCCATCAGCTTCAGTTTGTTTTGGATTGGTCCCCTAAGGACCTGCTTTGATCAGTAAAGAGAGTGCACTGGGCAGATTTAGGTACTGACACGGGAAGGGCTGCTCTTGCTCGTGGGGATCTTTTCTGCTGAGGTTTGCAGGTGAAAACAATGGCTCTTCGGGTCCCCTCCCACTGCTAAGGGAAGGAGAGGCAGGCTGTCTGCAGGGCACATGGCAGCTGGGGAGGAAGGCACCTCAGATGCCAGCTCAAACAACGTGCAAAATGATTTGAGCAAAGTGGAGCTTGGATGGCATGACCTACTTGACTCAGAACACCACTTCACCTCAGCTGCAGTCAGTCTTGTTCAGGGAGAAGATGGAGTAAACGTGCATTTTTTAACAGGTGACAGGTGAGATAAAGATGAGGGAAGTTAATTGGAATTGTCACTGCAGAGTCTTTTGCCAGAGGCTGACGTTATGCTGAAAAGTGCTGACATTAATCATGTTTGCAGGATGGAACAATCTATTGTTTAATATTAACAACTAAAGTTCACCTGCTAATTATTCATTTAAATTGAGGTGGGAGAGCTTTGGCTTTCTTTAGTTTCCAAACTGCCATTTCCTCTGAAGTGCTCCTGACTGCCACGGATAGTACTGTAATACAACCCTTACATTTAAAAAGCTCTCAGCATTTTGCTGGGGATGTCTGTTCCTTGGTGGATCACCTTTAGTGGAGTAAATTAGTGTAATGATCCATGCCTTATTGATCAGCTAAGGTATAGCTAAGGTGCAATTGGGTGTGAATTTAGAGGTGTTTGAGTGTGTGCTCTATGTATACAAATTAAGGTGCTTTAATTCACATATTTACATAATTATAACAAATACTTAGACAGTAATTGTGATGGACCTGGCTGAATGTTAAAGGTAAGAATGGTGAAGGAAAATACCAAAAAGCCTTTTAAAATAAATCGTTACTTAAAAGTTGTTTGATAGCAACACATAGATGGGGAGGGCTCAGCCTTAAACCTTTTAAATTTACACTGAAATGCTTTCATTTTTCTATTCAAACAAATTAGTATGTTTTTATTAACTGGTTGCAAATAGTACATTAAAGCATATGCAGTCAAAATGGTGTAGACTTTGGGGATGGCTTTTAGCTTCCTTGTGTGTGTTTCAGTATTTTGTAATGTGACAGAAATGATTATTTGCTATTTGGGCACCTTTTCAGCTGTTGGGGAAAGGCTAAAAATTGGGTGCAAGTTTTGAGCTCGTGGCATTTGTAGGGCAGGCCACAGTGAATATCTCCCCCCTCACTTGGTTGTGAGCTTCTTTAGCTGTTGCCAGTTGAGGATGCTTTCCTGTTAAATTGCCTGTGTCACTTTTGGAGATGATTTTCCATGAGTTGGTACTTTTAATGATCCATAGGAAAGAGTAATGTTATGGAAAAGACTTCTAGTAGGGATGCACATCTCGTTTTCAGAGGTGAAGCCATAGGTGGACTTTAAAGGCAGTTACTGTTTGTGTACATATGTGCTGCAGTAGGAAATACACCTTTTGTGCCCTGATGGCTCTTAGCTGATCACTTCTGGAAGCCGAAACTCATGCTAGCCCTCATGCATGATTTTGCCTATTGTGTAGTGTAGTTCAGTTTTTAGTTCCAGTAATAAAAATATCTTTTGCAAGGTTTTTTTTTCTGTAACTAGCAAGTTTAGGGTGGATTGTTCATTTATTTAACTAGTTACCTTAATTTTCTTGGGAATAACAAGATTGGAACAAGTAATTCACAACATGCAGTTTATCCAAAAGAACAGGTCCCCTCTTCCAACCCTTCAAGGCATGTAAGCACCCATTAGTCTCTTAGGGATTGAATAGCCTTGTGGAGTAGTGTTAGTGAGACTGCATCTTCATAGGCTGTTAACAACTGAACAGAGTTGAAGCAAATTTATTACAAGTGCACATATAAATACAGTAAATTGTTTTGCAGTATTATTTTCTTGCTTTAAACAGTTACCTTCATACCAAGAATGTGCTCGGTCTTTATTTTGGCATTTCTTTGTTTCACTTTTTTGAGGTTTGGGCTAATGGTTAAATCCTCTTGATCCTTTCAGGCTGTTACTGGTGCAGTGATGAGTAAAGTGTGCCATCTCATATATCCATCTGAATTGAAAATACCCTGGCTAACTTTACAGAGTGAGCCATTGAGATACCAGAATATGGCAAAATTTTATCCACTAGTTACTGATACATCAGGGCTTGTTTTCACCCAACTGCACAGTTGCCAAGCAGAGGTTGTGTGACAGCAGGAGGATATAGCCTAATCAAGGCAAATTGATTATTTATTTTGTGACACTGAGCACATATACTGGGTTACAGGGGATGAATTCTGTCTTCAGTTTCACAGACTTTATGGCCCCACTGTCACACATGTTCAGGATGAGTTGTGTCCATATTTACTCCAGGTGGAGCCTGTTGCTGGGACACCGTATGTCTCTACAGAATTCAGACACACATTTTAGGTAACGTTATATTGGTGGCAACTTCTCCTGTCAAATGCCTTTTTTTTTTTTTTTTTTTTTTTTTTTTTCCATGAGTGAAGAGCACCACGTTGTAATTCTGCCTTTGTAAGTCAGACTACACTCAATCATTGGTAGTAGGCCTTTGAACTTCCCTGTCTCAACCTTGATTCTTGTCTCCCAATATCCCATGTCTCCCATGTGGGATGTGGCACAGCTTGGAGCAAATGTCTGTGGACTCTTTGGCCAAAAGAGGGAAGGGACTCTAGGTTCCCTCAAGCATTTTTGGGTTACTGCCACCATGGCTGGGGTCTTGCATAAAAGACCATGGCAGTCAATAAGGAGAGCAAAATGCAGCTTAAAAAAAATATGCTCAGCCAAGAGGCAATTAATTTCAAAACCTGTAAAACTGTTTTAATTAGTTTGTAGGGGTGTGCTACTTCACATGGCATATGTTGTCTGGGAAATGGTCCAGCTCAATATTTAGAGGCTACAAGAAAATTGTCACTAAATATGTGGATACAAGGGGCTTGAAGGTTGAAACCTTAATAAAGGGCAGTACTGTCTGATTTACTTCAAGGAGGCTCAGTTCAGGTGTCTTCTAGGAGTACTGACAGTTCTGTTGCCTTAAACAAGTATTCTGTTGGTGACCAAATTTTGCATTCTAGCTCATGCTTTAAGGCCACACTCCCATCTGATGGAGTCTAGAGTTGTGCCATTCAGGGCACTCTGCTTGTTTTGAGCCAAGCCAGGTCTGGTAACAATATACCTCTTTAGGAATAGATAAAATACTGACCAGGTGAGCACAGAGAAGTGCAAGTGATAGGTGTAGTTGTATTAATAGGGCACAGTTGTATTCTTGTGTATGCAGTGATGTCATCACTGGATATAGGGAATTATCCTTTCTTTGGAAGACCAAACCCAGTCCTGTTCCCATAGTCTTAGAGCACCTTCCCCAGAACAGACTTAGAGCTGAAAAGCCCATCTCCCAAAGGAGGGAGTATGTGTACAGGATGTATATCACCTGACATTCTGCCTCCTTACCCATTTGGGTCCTCATCAAGCAGGAAAGAGAAAACATACCATGGCTAGTCCAGTTAGGCAGAAGTTGTGCTTTCATTTTGGTGGAGAAGGTGCTGTTCAGCAAAATGCCCTAGTGTGTGCCCAGAAGGAAAGGTGGAAAAAGGAGTGGCTGTCCATTTGTAATAGGTAACTGAGCAAGGTTTTCATTCCTTCCACACCTCTAGTTTGGCTGTTACTTCCTTTAATCTCCAGTCAGTGTTTTCTGATCAATGTGGAGCTGAAGAGGGTCCCTTCAGCATCTGAAAAGAGAAGTGGAAGGAGGAAGCTGACAAAGCTCCCTCCCACTCCATTGCTCATTGCTCATTTCCTGTTTTGATGTATTTCCACAATTCCTACAAAACCCAGAGAAATCTGCTTCTTAATGCCTTAGAATAAGAAGCAGCAAAGCACTGGGATTTCTTAGTTTGCATCCAAAATACCGTGTCTTCTAATCATCTCAGAGCAGCAGACATGAAAGTTCCTTCCAGAGAGATGTCACAAAGGTCACACGTTTTCCTTTGAATAAGGAGATTAAGATAAACTTCAGGCCTATGGCTCATATGATCTGTTTACTTCATATAAAGACTGCAGCCCTGAGCTAAGCAGGAGCAGTGATTCTGTCACTAGAGCTTGAATTGAAACTCCAAAAATCTTGCATGTGATTTCCTGATGTACCATAGAGCCCGTGCATGTTTTCAGGCAAGGCATTTTATCTTACTTAGCCTCAATTCATAATCTTAAAAAAAATGGGCACAATACAACACAATTCTTAACTATTTTTGAAAATTATTCCAAGAATCAGGGGCAGGGAGCAGAAAATAGTGGAGCAGCTGGGGAATGGGAATCAGGTTATGGAAGAACAAACATAGATGCAAACATAGATAACTTTCCTGTTGTATAACTTGCATCTGAACAAATTCTGCACGGATGCTGAAGGACAAGTTGTTTGATTATTACAGAGACATTCTGCATCATAAATACAGGTACATAGAAACAGCTGGGGTTTCCTTTTCTCTCTTCTGTTTGCTGTATTGGGGTATAAACCATTCAAGGATTGATGCCTTTTCTCAGTATGGGCACTGCCTACTTTTATGGGGTCCCACTGTTGGCCACAGCCTACACATGTTAAAGATGTACTTGGCATTTGGGTGTAAACTAGAAATAAGTAGAATCAGATCCTACAAGGTTGTTGGTGCTTGCTCTGCTGATTACAACCACAGAATCACAGAACTATTTGGATTGGAAGGGGCCTTAAAGACTGTGAAGTTCCAACCCCCTCTGCCATGGGCAGGGGCACCTTCTGCTAGGCCAGGTTGCTCCAAGTCCTGTCCAACTTGGCCTTGAACTCTTCCAGGGATGAGGCATCAACAACTTCTCTGGACAACTTGTTCCAGTGCCTCACCACCCTCTCAGGAGAGAATTTTTTCCTAGTATCCAATCTAAACCTCCTCTCTGTTAGTGTGAAACCATTCCTCCTTTTCTTTCACTTGATGTTGTAATAGGTAGTCCTTGCTGGCTCCCTTCAGGTACTGCAATTGGGTTATTCCACAGGCTGAACAATCCCAGTTCTTTCAGCCTTTCCTCACAGGAGAGGTGCTCCAGCTCTCTAATCAACTTGGCATCTCTCCTCTGGACTTGCTCTAACATTTTAGACCTGATAGAGCTGTGGGATACAGAATTCAAAGGCACTCTGAAAAAATGAAGTCTTTCAGGCCCTGTGATTGAAAGGAATACCTTTTTCTCAGAGTTTGGGTGCCTTGGACCCTGGCCCTGAGGCAGAAAAAGTAGCTAAGAACAGGTGAGTTGGTTTGACTCCATAAGGTGCACCACAGGGTGATCCCATAACTGAGATGGGGCTCAGCCTGAGCTCAGTCTGCATGGGGCTGTATGAACTGACTCCAGCAGTGGTTCTCCAGCACTGTGCCCTCAACAAAGAGATTCTGTGGCTGTAGTGTCTGGCAGTCACTGTCTGGTTAATTTGTTGCTGGAATCTGGTGGTAGCTTTCGTGTGTGCAGGAAAAGCTGCCTCCTTCAGCTCTGGGAGCATATGGAGCTTTCTGCCTTTGCACAACAGCCACGGAAGTTTGCTGTTCCTCTTGGCTGAGAAGGTTTTGATGCATCATACACCTTGCTTATGTTTCTCTAGCACAGGAGTTTGTCCTCAGCTCACTCAGGATCAATCCCTGAACTTTGGACCGAGAACTGCAAGTGTTGTCACATCCTCCTGCATGTGATGTAAAGGGCACAACAGTTCTGGAGTTGAAAGTAAAACCTTTACTTCTGGCATCACGTTAAACAGTGTGATCATCCTCCTCTTTTAAGGAGATCTACTATGTCTTTACATTTTTGGAAATAATTTTTGAGCTATAGGGTGGGATTATAAATTGTAATAGCCTCAAAATAGAAAGCATTAATTTTATTAGCAAATGCATCAATGCAGTAATTGAGGTTCTCTTTATTGTGTTTTTGTTGCTGTCCACAAATGTTTTTTAAACAGCTTTTTATTTTAAACAGCTCTGTAATGTTGTCCCCAGATCTTGGAAACCATTTTCAAATGTGTGAATTGAAAGTGTGGAGTTGGAATGTTAAAAAAAAAAAAAAAAAGCATCTTCCAGGAGGGCAGAAGTGCTGTTCTCTATATAACTGAATTTTCTTTAAGTCTTCCCACAATATGTGACTCATCATTGTGCTTAAGTATCCCAAATCCTTTGTTGCAGAAGGCTGCAGCTCTTGTGCTCAAATAGGTCAGTAATCTTTGATTTCAGGCACTTTCCTTAATCTTTATTAAGGTATTTCTGTAACAGAGCAGTGTTTTAAGGAAGCTCTTATGTGGTTCTGAGTAACGGCCTTTTGCTTTGAAAGATCCATGAGTTCTTCATGCTAGCTCTAAAAAAGAGGCAAGTTTGCTAAGTGAATTAGGGAATGGAATACTTATTTTAAAAATTGTTCCAACAGCTGTTAGGTGTTAATGGCTTTACTCTGATGCATAAAGTCCATAATCTTAAGGTCAAAACAGTATTTTTTACTCGTTCTGTTTTGATAAAAGTGTTGCAATCACTGTTGGCTTTTGTTGGAGAAAACATGGCACTGTGAGTAACTGATGCAGCCTGGTACTTACGTAGTCTCCAGCAAGTGAAGCACAGCTTTTCACCATGCAAATCATTTCCCAAGATTGGTCCACTTAGGGTAAAGCATTGCTATTTTAATGCATTTTGATACAATCAGAAGCATGTGGTGCTGAGAGAGAATAGTAATTTTCTTCAAGGGATTTAATTTCAAGATGTTAGGAATCTGCATTTGTCCAGCTTTTCTTGTTGGCTTCCGCTTGCTAAGTGTTTTCAGTCGCACCATACAGTTCTTTTGGGGGAGCAAATAAGCCATCCTAGTGCTTTCCATTGTTTTACCCCATGTTTTCTCATCTCCTTAGCACTGCCTGCTTGCTAGTCGAAAGCTAATTACAGTGTAGTAGTGGAATGCACTTTAGAACTGCTAATGTAAATGAAGGGAATTATTAGAGAAAGGGTGTTAGAAAATTAGGAGGAGGAGCATTTTGTGAGCATTTTGGCTGGCAATATAATCTGTGCTTCCTGCAGGGCAGGCAATTAGTGTTCCTGGTGAGTTTGTCTGATTTTGTCCAGTCACTGACACCAGGATTTTCATAGGAAAGGAGATACTACAATGGGGATTTTAGAGCGCACCAGGACCCTTTCAACTTCCTCTGGTTTTTATTTCACTGCTTCATCTTGCCCTAGTCTTATGTCACAATCTTATCAGCCATTAATTAGTTGTGTGTTGGGAATTGTCAGTATCCCCCAGGACCTGAGGCAGGCCTTGCTGAATCCCCATGGCACAGATACCCCCCTGCCCTGGCAAAGCTGTGGGGAGGTGCAGGGTCTCACCCTGGAAACCTCAACAGATCAGTGTTCACTGGCCCATCTCAAACTTCCTGCTGGAACCAAGGCCTTTCACATTAACTGAATGGCACCTGATGCTCAAAGCCTTGGCAGTATGCAGAAAGTTGCTTTTAGGTTTGCAGATCTAAAAGCTGAGTGCCCTGTGAGGTTGATGGTGGACAGTAATGGGCCATAGTGATTCTTACTTTGTACTTTGCTGTGTGTCACTCACAGTGGCCGGGAAGCTCGGACTTCACCCAGAATTTCCCACTGGAGCCTGGTGAAGCAGTGGAGGGTGACACTTCCTCTGCAGCTCCAGGCTCAGCCGTCACAATGTCTTGGTTTGGAAAGACAGGTGTCTGCCAAGGAAGGCAGGAGCCTCCCTTGGAATGGAGAATGTAAACCCCCTCCTTCTAAATTATTATAATTTTGAAATTAAGGGGCTTTCAGGCAAAGATAGGGGAATAAGAATAACAGCTCTTTACTAGGAAAATTAATAAAAATGTAGTACCAAAAAAAGTGCAAACAAACAAAAAAACACTGACAGAAAATACAACCTGACACCCTTGTGTTGGCAGCAGTCCAGTTAAGTCCTCCTGGAGTGACAGATGCGGTTCTGTTGGAGCAGAGATGATCCTGCAGAAGGGTGTAGTTTTCCTCTGAAGGTCCAGTGGTGTTGAGATGAATCTGGTCTCCCTCTGGGATTCCAGTGCAAACAGGCTGCCCTGGTGTTCTGAATGGTTTTATCCAGGTGGGAATGCTGGGCTCCTCCCCATGGATGGAGCATCTCCCCATGGGATGATGGGATTGTATCAGCCCTGCAGTGAGCCTGGATGGCCCATGGACAGCAGAGATCCCCTGGAGGGAGGATGGGTCTTGGAAGAGATAAAGAACACTGCCCCACCTGGTTTAACAGCTGGCAATAGAATACAGACTGCTGGTGGCATCTTGCATTGCAACCCAAGGCACACAGGCACAGCTGGACTGAGTATTTTATTGTAAAAGAGGAGGTGGGACTGATTTCTGTAGGATGTTTAAGCCCTCATTGCAGGAACCTCCACACAGCTTCTGGCTTGTAACAAAAGTAGTTAGGAGTTTGTGTTAGTTTTTAAGTATGTAGGGGGAAAAAAGTGCAACAGTTCCTCCAGAACTCACAATACAGTGGATTTCCACTTTTGGCAGCTTCTAGTTATTTTAGACTTTGTGAAAGATGTGGGGTATTTTATTACAGTAAACAAAGCTATCTGAAATGAGTGTTTGTAAAGGAAAACACTCCTATTTTTACTAAACCCCTAAGTTTCGATAAGGTTTGTCAATAAGGTCACAGAAATGTATATTCTTTATGGGCACTCTGGCCTCTGCCAGCTCTATTTCTTAGTAACTTACATTCTGCTGAATTGGGCTTTTATGAGTTATAGCTTAAGATACTGAATACAGAATGTTTGGTTTCCCAGGAACTTCATGATTTTCAAATAAACAAGTGCTTTGAATATATACATTACTGGGGAGAGTCCTCACAGCAAACTGATCCCCCAGATGAAAGCTAGTTAGTTCATTCTGTCTTGTCTCTGGAGAAAGTAAAGGAGGCCTTGTTTCCCAGAATTAGGTTTGGAGTTGATACTGAAGTAGGAAGTTGAGCTTAATGGAGTCCATTTACTCAAACAGTTCTTTTAACAGGGGGAAAAAAAAATCTGTGTGAAATGCTAACTGTTTTCTGGGGAAAGGATTAGTTTCAAAAACATCCTGTTCCTGAAAATTCCTTCCCCTTTTTCTGATTTTAAAATGCATTTTTTAGGCATTTTGGAAACAGAATAAAAAATTCATTCAGTTTAGAATAGCTCAAATTTCTGAAGGAAAACTCGAAGAAAAAAACCAAGTAAAACATAGCTGAAACATTTAATTTGGCTTAGTCTGAAATGCTTAGGGTTTTTTGATATCTTGGGCTTGGATTGACAAAAATTTCAGAAACTGTCTTAGGACCTGGCAAGGTGATCTCTGCCAGCTCTGGGCATTGATGATCAGTGCAGTGCAGCACTAATCTACTCAGGGGGTTCCTTCCTGGTTTAGTGCAGCCCAGTAAGGAAACACTAACTTGTGTTTCAAAAGCACCATGACTGCTGCAATCCTTCATGTTTCAGCAAGGCTCATGGACTCTCAGTGTGAGGTGTGGGATCAGCCTGGATTCTGCTGGAGCTGGAGAGGGTGCCCATACTGTGAAGGAACCTCTCCAATAGCCACCCATGTGGACAAGGCCAGCTCATGATTTTTTTCAGAAGTAAAATAATAATGTAATTAATAAAAAATGTGATGGGAGAAAAAAAAATTAGCAATCAAGTGGTTACAGGAAGATTTGCGTCTTTAGCTGTGTTTATGGGCACATTATTTTGTTCCAGTCCTGCTGCCTGTATCCTGTGTGGAAAGAGCCCTGAAAATAAAGTAGGATTTCTTGTAAGAGCAGACAGGCAGAATGGATTAATGACAGGATGCACTTACAAGTGCCCTTGAGCCCAAAGCCATGAGGCTGGCCCTGTGTTCCCATGTGCTCCAGACATGGAATGTTAGTGCTGGCAGGCACTGAGCCTGGCTGAGGGTGTGTGGGAATGCATCCTGCAGAGCCTGTGCAGGGTGAGCTGGGCACTGCATGTTTGTGGGGCCCCAGGAGAATGGAGACTGAAGATTTCTGCTGTCGACTGGGCTCCAGACTCCTTATGAAGTACATAAATGGAGGGTGACATACTTGCTGGGTATAATGGTGTAAATTTTGTGACTAGAAATTGTTTGCAGATGTTTTTTGGAGAGGAGATTTGAGCCTGGCCTTTACAGCCTCTCAGGGAGCACCCATAGTCTGGTTTGGACCCCCTACCCCAGCTTGAAATTCTCTTTTAGGGCATCCCTCTGCCCAATCCAAACACTGTATTTACAAATTTATTAGCTGCATGTAGTGAGATATCTGTACCTGAATTCTTATCTGTAGAAGCCACCTGTACTCTACTGAAAATAGCCAAGGGCTTTCATGAAACTGGGACAGCAGGAGAAGAGGCTTTGCCATTATTTTCCTCATTTCTTTATTAGATAGAAAAGTCAGAGCTTGGGGGTTTTTACAGGGAATCCAGGGACACTGAGGCTCTTAAGGACTGGAGAACTATTATACTGTAGTCTATGTGGCCAATTTTCCTACTGTCACACCTCTGTGGCTGACATGACTTGTGGGACCCATGTCCTGTAAGCATCAATCACCTTTAAATGAAATTGGTATTTCTTACCAAATGACTGATGATAGGCAAATATCACTTGAGTTTGCTGCTCTTAGTTGTTGAGCAGGGACAAGAGAGAGGACATGTTGAATGAAGGGAAAATACTGAAGGGAGCAAGGCTGGATGTGGATGTGCTGGTGCCAGCCATCCTTGTGTTCTAGGAGTGATACTGTGACTACTGGCGAGTCCTGTTTCACAGTGGAAACACATCTCTTCCTGGCTGGTTCTGGTATCATATTGTCTCTGGCACAGAGCATTGCTTATTTGCATAAGTCATCAGCGGGTTACTAGGTTTTCCACAAAGCAGGATGCATGCTAAGAGGAATTTTGTGGCAGGTGTCCCTGGCCTGGGAGAGACACTTTGCTTTTGTAAACATTGACTTGGGTCGAGCAGAAAATCTAGTGATGCTGTATTTCAGATTAAGCCTGGTTGTGCTATGAGTGGTGGTGGGCTTTTCTAGGGGCTCTCAAAGTGCAGACCTTCAGGCAGGCCTGGAGAAAATGATGGCAGGGGATGTCTGGAAAATCCCCAGCAGAGCAAGCAAAAAGCTTGCTGTTTTCAACTACTGAAAGACTCTGCTTTACTTAATTCCCCTTCACACTGTGACAGGTAACTTGTACATTCCAGATTGCTAATGGAGATAAGTGGTTTAGAGGTGACTTAAGAAATAACAGGTTTAAAGCCTCTGGGAGATTTTGCTCAGCAGTTACATTGTGTATAGGAAGTGCATGTATTATAGGAATATTTGTGCAGTGGGCTTCTCAGTATGATCCTGAGCAAAATTCCTATGATTTTGTGGTTCTTTCCAAAACAGTGTCAATAAAACTTCCAGAATGTGCCATGGGATGGGATCAGTACTGCTACAGTACTGCTTGGTTGTAATGCTCTAAAGTGGGGAGAAAGAAAAAGCAGAAATCCAAAGTATGGTAAAAAAAATTATTTAAAAAGGTGGGGAACACTGGCTAACTGCATCCCCTGTCTTATTTTGCTCCCGTGTAGAGGTCTTCAGGCAATGTTTTTTTGCCATTTATGTTTATCTTGGATGTCTCTGGTGGCACATAAGCTGTGACATTGGAGCCATGCCTTTGAGGATGTACTCTAGCAAATGTCTTGTGTGTCCCTTCCTTATTATGGTGCTTTGGGCCTTCTGATCTCAAAGACATCCATATCAGTGCAAAAATCTGCAGCTTAAGCTCAGTTTCTAGGGTTGCCCAGCACAGCTTGCCCAGCTTGCTCTTGACTCTTCAAAGTTAACTTAAGTGGCTTTGAAATTAGAGATAACACAGAGGCAGCTGATTACAGAAACCCATGTACTGGCCATAGGCTTCCCCCTGCACTCCCAGAGCAGCTGTGCACACTGAACTGGTGCTCTCCTCTTGCCATCATTTTAACTGGGATTCACTGGGAAAAGGCTGCGCTTGGTTACTGCAGGATTACAGAGCTGTTAGATCATGGCTGTGCTGGGAGTGGATGTTCAACCTTATCATAAGGTGCAGGATCCGAGAGACCTTGGTTTTGGTCCTGTCTCAGACAGTAACCTGCTTTGTTACCCACAGAAAGTCTCTCAGTCTGCAATCCTGTCTAAGGGGGCTTTGACTTTTTCAAGAGAATCATCTGAAGTTTTATTGACACCTTTAATTTGTATCGTGTCACATGGATGATCGGAAAAACAAACTCATCACAAGCCAAATTAAGTGATATATTTTATTGCGTCTTATTTTGTATTTCCGTCACATCTCTGATACACCAGGTTGACTCTTGGGTTATAGGATGTACTGAAGAAATTTTCTATCTGCCTGTAGAGATATCACAGAAAAATCTTTAGGATAAACAGAACTGGTGTAAAAGAAAAGAATACTCAAGGAAGAGGATGGGCCCAAATCAGTGCAACAGTTCTTGCTTTCTAACCCTGTCTCATAAACTCATATATCCTCAATTTCTTACTGACATAGGACTTGCCCCAGCTCTGTTAGTAACAGAAAGGCTCCTGTGCTGTCCTTTGGAAGGTGGTTCATCTGTCTTGTCTGTTCACCTCCACCCCATGCATGGGCTGTAGCTGTGTTACAGTCCTGGATGCTGTAGGGAAAGGAAACACATCTTTAATTTTGGACAAGAGAGCCTGGAAGCCAAAGCAGCAATGAGCTTATCATGGAGCAGCATATGCTGCTTTCCTGGAGTGTCCTAGAGCTCAACAGCAGCAGCTGAAAATGCCCTCACTGCTGCCGAGTTGAAGTGTGTCCCTGGAGTGGAGCAGCACAGACCTGAGGCCAGTCTCCAGTGTGTGCTCATGCCAGGCTTGTCCAGATGTGCAGCATCCTTAAATCCTTGCTTAGCAAAGCTGAAGTGGCTCTGGCCAGCTGTCAGTCTCATTGTGATGCTTTGCCCTGACACTCCATCCCAGCTCCTCACAGGCCCTCTTCTTCCATCCTCCCCTCCCTGCCTTTTTCCTCCCTCTGAATTACTGTGATGATTAAGGGAAAGACTCTTAGACTTGTTAGTCTGGAACATCTTGACTGTCAAGGCATTTGTAAGGAGATGAAAGGCAGTGGCTGGTTTTCTCTGTTGATTGTGTCTGTCACTCATGAGTGAAAGCCCTTTGCACATCCTGGCTTTATTCATTGCAAGAGCTCTGCCTGGGAACAGCCTGATTTGAGCACACACTCTTGGATTTGTATCACCACACACATTTGGATTTCCATCCATAGGCTAACTCAGGGGTAGGGCTTGTTTTAGAAAGTGCTATTAGTCTGAAGACAGATTAAAAGGGGAGTTGAGTAAGATGCACATAGTACAATACCTGTATTCTGAAGTAGGTTATTTGTTTTTTTTGCTGCTCACTGAAAAGAANTTACAATAACTTCTTAATAGTCTTTTTCATTGTCTTGTCTCTGTGATGTAGGGGGAATGTAAAGTAATGTCCCAGATGGGAAAGTCTCCAGCTTCCAATGGGAGCTCTTTTTTGTAGTGCTGGACCAAGGTATGGAAACATATCAAACATATCTTCCATGTGTGTGATGTTGATAGGTGTGTTCCTAATAGATGGAAGATTTCTCAGTCCCAGATCTTAAATATTTTCTTTTGGATACCAACTTGTAGGGGTGGTGGTTTCTGTTTCACTAAATGACTATTAGACAGTCTCTGTCCAGAATCCCTAGTGAGCTTTTCCTATCCAGCATGGAAGGATATAATTGTATATTCTATGGGTGTCTGAAATATCTGGGGCCTCCTGAAGTGAATGCAAAGACTGTAGTACCTTGCTATGGCAGCATCTTCATTAGCAGTGAAAGTCTTATGACAGCCTTTCTTCTGGAGGTAAGACCCTTCAGTAGAGGAAGATGGGCTGAGCTGTGGCCCAAGTGGGTGACAAGAGCAGCTCAGTGACTCTCTCTGCTTTGCTGACCAGCTGGGGAAAAAAAATAGGCTAGCAATCCATCTTGCAAGTCTCTTAAGCTATCATAAGAATTTATAGGAACTCATTATACAATAAATTATAGATATAAAATAGTGTGCGGTACATCTTTCAAATATTATGTATTAAAATTCAACTTGACAAGACCAGGAAAACAGCCCCCAGACCTATCTTCAATGAGTAACTGCAGGGGAAGTGAGTTGTGGTTAAGAGAAGTGGAGTGTTAATGACAGGTCTGTACCAGTAAACACAACAAAAAGCCTCAGTGGTAATTGTCATCAGAACGATTTCCTTCCCTGCTAGTTACAAAATCAAATAAACTATTAGAAACACCATTTGTAAAACCCAGACAGCGTATATTTCCATCAAATGTAGCAGTTGTCTCTGTCTCTGAGGTTCCTGAAACAAACCCCCTTGGGGTTCTAGCTGGGCTGCTGAATAGAAGCTGTGAAAATACTGACATGCTCATTTTATCCTTTGCTTTCCTTGTCCTTCTCTGATTCCATTTTTTAATCCTTACTTAGTGGTGGCCACTGATGTAGCCAAGTTACTTCTGCGTCAAGAGGATCAGGAAACTGTTTCCTCTCAGGCCAAATGTGCTGACACTGCTAACCTTGGTTTCTATAAATGATTGAACAGTGTCTCCTGTGTGCTGTGTATTTCAGGCCTCACTTAGCCAAGATTCTTGTATGCTGAGACAGCTTTTCATCTTCCCCGTCTCCTCCTCACAATCATAACCAAGCCAGACTTTGTCTCTTCTGCCTTCATGACTGTGAGCAGCTTAGACTGGCAGTAGCAACCCCAAGATGCTTTTCCCTATGAACAGACCTTTCTCAGTTTGCAGGGGTTTAAAAATTTCTTTTAACCTATTGAAAGACTTGGTGTAGATGTTTTAGTGAAAACGAGTCACCAGACAAGCAATGGGAATTAAGAGGTGTGGAGAGTAATCCAGTCATTTTAATGCAAATGCAGTGCAGTAGTTTTATGGAATAAATAAATGTTGATGGTATGATCAGCACTGCTTGTTTTTGCATCGTTAAAACCTTTTCTAAATCAGCTTGGTCAAAAGGAAACATGTCCCTACTGCTGAGCTGGCTTTCAGAGGCAGCATGTTGCAGGAGTGAGAGGAGTACTGAGTTATGTGCTGCCCAAAGCCAACTCAGACTGGTGGTGAAAATCTCAGTACGGGTTTTTCCTCAGTGTGGCTCTGGAGTCTTGTTTCTCAAGTCGAGGCAACATCTACTGCAGTCCTTTCTGAATGTCAGGGCCACACCTACAGCCACAGCAAGCTGCTGACTTCTGCTGATGGTTGGTAAGTTACAGCACCACAGCCTGGCCTCTGGTTTGCCTCCTTTAGCTGGAGTGGTTTAAAGGCATTTGCTCTCTGCATCAACCCTAGCTGAAGTTCAGATATATTTGACCTTCGTTCCCTAGCACTTTGGAAACCGAATAATAATAATAATAAATGTTTAGTGAATTCTGCCCTGCAGATAACCAGAATATGTTTTTTTGCATCCGTTTGAAAAATGTGTTATTTTAAGCCTCTGCTGCCAAGGGGGAATCATGGGGTACATGGAAAGTAGGAAGGAGGAGGAGAGTGTAATGTAAAAAGAAGAAGCTGTGGGGAAAGGTTTGGTGCTCATAGATTGGATCTATTTGCAGCATTGTTGGGCAAAGCACTAAAGGCTGAGAAGTAATTTGTGGCAATTTAGGCTTTTATCATAGTGTGTATGTTGCTCTTGAGGTATATATAGCAAAAGACAAGGTCCCAGACCGAAGAGTTTATAACCTTAAAAGTGCATTTCTGCAGGCAGATTGGTGAAGCTAATGGATATCTGCAAGGCACAGTTAGGGCCTCGGGTGGATGGGCTGATCCATCAGGGCAACAGCACAGCTCCTTTCTCAGGGGAGCAAGTGGAACATCTTAGGAAAAGAATGCGCTTAATCCTTACAATTTTCATTATAGGACTCTGCAGAACAGGTGTATTGTTGGGTAGGTCATACAGAAGTATTTGAACACACACAAATCCTCCAATGAGAAAGTAAAGCAGCTCCTGAAAAAGACAGATATATTTTTTAAAATTAGTTCAATGTATAAATTTATCAATCCTGTTGGTTTTGAGAATTTTGTAAGAGGAGAAGTAGGAGTAAGTAAGTGCACATTAATGAAGAATAGTTACAAATACCTTGCGCATAAAATAAAACCTCAGTCCTCTGTTGTGCATGTGTATGTATATGCACACTGGGTTTTTTCCACCAGTTTTTGTAGATAGAAGTCAAAGTGTTTACCAAAAAGAAGAAAAGGCAATCCCTAATGGATACAGCAGAGGAAGTAGTGTGCTTTATCCACAGACAAATGGCAGAGCCAGAATGAGCAGGCTTCCTTGGATGTTGATGCTTGGTCACACTGCATCCAGCCTAGAGCTATCCAGCCCTTTATTAGTCTGCATCAACAGAGAATCTGTCTCATGTTCTTCAGTGAAAGAAAACGTGCTGAATGCACTTACCAGGCTGTATTTGTGGACAAAACTTCAAATTTCCTTCATTGTGATAAGCTTGTGTGTCCTGACATGGGTTTCCATATCCAAGATAGAAGATAGTAATCACAGCTTCCCATTAGGAGTGAAAAAACCAGCTCATCTGTTTTGTGCCCTGTCCCTTGTGGAAGGTGTTGCTTGGAGCAGCCAAAGTTCCATCCCCTGCCATCCTGCCTCTGGGGCATCAGTAAGCCAGCAAGTCCTTTCATCAGAGCACAAAGCTTTTCCAAAGACACTGCCAGTTTCAAGTCATTCCTTCTTGGGACAGGTTTTTCTGCATTTCTCTCCCAAGCAACAGGGTTTGGGAGAAATACAAACAAAAATCACTCTTCCTAATACATTCTGCACTGTGATTATTAGAAGAAGCTTACAGGAAATGGTAAACCCCATTTGTACATGTGGTGCCTCATTCTGACCAGGCACTGAAATGTTAACTTCTTGCTTTTTGTTTAAATGCCCTGAACGTGGATTTGTGGGCATCTCTGTGTGGGTGGGTGTCTCTTCTGTTCTCTAGCAGAAGAACTTTTAAATCATCTTGTTTTCCTCCCTGTCAGCAAGAGGTGGAAATGGTGATAACAGCCTGAATCGAGCAAATTAGTGGGGCAGCAAAAATGCTGCCCACTTCTGGCATTTGTATTTTGATTGTCCGGTATTTTTGGTATTCTGCTAGTGGCTAAAATCACGTTTATTCCAGTCAACCTTCAGCAGAGAGGTTTCAGTTCAGACTACTGGGACACGTGTTTAATGGTGGTAGAATAGATAATGAAAGTGCAAAGCCAAGTTTGATTTTGGTAAAAATGCCATCTCACCATCTGGCACACAAGTAGCAGGTGTCTCCATCCTTCTGTTAATGTCCTTGTTGAATGAAGGCCTCTGTCTCCCGTGCTGGCCCCTCCCAAGAGGGATGTTCCAGCTCCTCTGGTTCTGGCTGTGGACCTTTGTTGCAGTGGTGACACGTCAGGGGCTGTTGGGATGCCACGTGCTGAACCCTCGGCTGTCAAGAACATTGATCTTTCTGCTGAGCCAGAGAAAATTTAATTAGCTTATTTTAACATTCATCTTTGTCCTGTGGGTTGGTAGAGTTGATGCTGCCTTGAGTCTCATTTCCACCGTAGCTCATTTACTGTAACTAATTATTGCTTGTAAGGTGGAATTTATTCCATTTCAGATTTTTAATTTATTTGCTGTCAGAACCATATGAAACCTTCCCCCTTTGGGACAGCAAAATCTTTCTGGTCTTGTTAGATGTTAACTGGGCAAACTGATGGAAGGCTGAGGTTAGCACAACACCATGCCAGTGATGTGGTAGAGACAAGGTGACTAATTCAGTGACAAAGGATGACAGTCCAGGAAATAAAACCTGAACTGCTCTGTAGCTTAAGGTTATTTGCCTTTGTCACTCTGATTTCATACTTATATCTTACTTCTTGTCATTACCTTCTATTCTTCTTTTTAATTTGGTTTAGTTATCTTACTACTCTGGTTCCTGGGAAGGCCTGCCCTGTTCTTGCTGAAGCTTTTAAGACAGTGAGATTTCAAACAAAAGCATTAACCTGAGTCAGATACCCTGTACAGGGAATTAATTTCTGAATGACTAAAGTCAGAAAAGTCGCAAGTGCCTTGGTCATGAGAAAGTGCAGCCTTAAATATAGGTGATAGTCCTAGCTGGCTCCATAATACTTGGGGATACTCAAAGAACACGTGGTAGGGAGACCCCTTTCTCCTTGATTGGAGCTACTTGTGTGTCTGTCTGCTGCTTGTACCTGTAATGTTTTCCCCAGTGTCCTCTGGTCAAAGACTTAGAGAAAGGAGAGGGGATGTCTGGTGGGGCATGCAGAGGCTGTTTCAGCAAGATAACCACATTTACTGCCCAGGCATTTCTCCCTGATTAAAGAGAGTCACAAAAAGGGCACTAACATCTGTGGTAACCTTTGTTGCTTTTCTCAGCTAAACTTAAGACCCTCTGCTAGAACTTGGGCAAGAAAAACAGTTTAAAGAAGAAATTGTGCAAGTTCCCTGCCTTGGTATCTTCAGCTGTTTTGAAGTGTCGATATTGGGAAGTCGATGAGGGACTCTTGATCTTCTTCCATTACTGTCTGTGCATCTTAGCAACCACTTTGCTCATTCCCGCTCGGGATTGCCCTGCAGTAGAGAATCTGCATAAAGCAGCTCTGACAGTTGTCCCAGTGGAAGGAGTCTGGCTGGAATTGTGCTGTGCTCCATTTGCCTTCTCTGATGGACAGGTTTTTGGAGCCAGTGCCAGCTTTTTTTAGGGCTGGCCTAGGGAGTAAGCAGCTCCTTGGTGGTCCCACAGCAGGCTGCACATAACAGGGAATCTGAATTAATGAGTCTTGGGAAATAAAGCTGAGAGAAATAGGCTCAGACAGAAATGTACACATAAGATGTAAGGACACTTTATAGTCCCTTACAGTGTTGAGTTTATGCTAAATTCACTGCATAGAGACTAAATAGTGAGCATATTTTTCTATTTCTTTGTAGGAACAGAGGGTTTCCCTTGTTTAACAACCAGACACAGCATCCTATCATCTGTCTACCCAAGTATGACCTCTTAACTTGTTAGCCTAGTTTAACAACTGGGCTGCTTCAACAAACTAAGAAAGCTTGAGAAAACGTCTCTGGCTCCTGCAACACTTAATGTTTCTGGGGCTACTTCCTGTTTTTGCAGTACTCCTACTTTTAAAAATTAGGAGTATTTTAAGTAGGTTTATTTTAAAAGCCTCCTGTATCTGATGGGAGCCACAGTATCCATTGTCAAAGCAGCTGTCTCCCTTTTGGCTTAGCAAGAACCTGCTTACAGCCCTGGGTAGAAAGGGCCTAAATGGTGATGATACAAAGGCAGAGCATCTGAGAGAGGTGACAGTGCTCCTGCACTCTGCTCTGGTTTGTCATATTCTGCTGCTGCACTGAGTCGTACACAGAAAAGATGGGAATGATTTGGCAGAGTAATCACAAGCACAATGCTTCCAGATCTCCAGAATCAAATATGATTGGCTTGGATCAAAGAAACATATTTTAGATCAAAGAAATGCAGAAATTTTTCTGCTTTTTGGAAAGAGAAAACATTCAGGAGACTCCTCTCCCAGAAGAATAAAAACAAGCGTTAAGGAAAACCTCTGTAATGTAGAGGAGCAGATACTTGTTTTGTCAGTATTTCTGTATGCACATGTATTCACTTCAGTTTGATTTTCAAGTGAACATAGTTGCTGTTTTCACAAGGATGAGCTTAAAATGCTGAAGACAGAATACTGAACTCTAGCAAATGGGAACAGAGTTTGATTGAAAAACTACCTCTGAAGTGTAAGGAAGAGATGCAGTGTGAGCAGGGCGGCAAAATGCCCAAGCTTCTGCTGGTGTAACTTGGGCAGGGGGAAATGCTGCCTTTATTTTGGGGAGAAGTGGTGTGTTTGCTCTGGCCTTGCAACACAAGCAAAATGAGGGTTTCAGTGAGCACAGACACCTGTGCAGGAGATGCTCATGTAAGGCATAAACGGGATGGTGGGCCCCTTCCCTGGGTGTCCTCTCTGCCCAACAAGTTAGAGAAGGTTCAGACTCTGCATCCTTTGAAGGGTAGCATGAACACATACATGAGCCTGAAAGTTTTATTCAGGTGGTAAAAGTGCCTGCTCTGCCTTGTCACTAATGAAGAGGAAGGTGCTGGAATATGGCAGTTTAGGACACATTTCTTCTGTGAGATCATACTTGAGCAGTGAGCAAAATCAGTCTCCTGTATTCTCCTTGAGTAGTCAGTGCCATGCTTCTGAGGCTGCCAGGATACATAATGATGAAAAAGTGGAAGGATCAAGCACAGGTTTAAAGGAAGGCAAGCTGATACTACAGGATGAAAAAAGGTAATAGTGTATGGTGTGGGATTTGTATGGACGTGCACATGTGCACTTGTGTGTATGTATTGGGTACAAGGCTAGTTTTGGACTTGAGCTATTATAAGCCTGAAAATCTATCAATTTCCCAACCAGCCCCTAGTTTACTGTTGCATGCAGTCTCTCCTGGATTTATGAATTTGAAGGAAATTGAAATAGAGAATCAAATTTGGTTCCTGGCATTTGTAGGCTGTAAAAAGCAGACACACAAGTACGAGGCAGTTGACTTTCATATGTGAACTTTTCTCTCTCACAAGCCATGGCAGCACAGGCCTGACATGGGCTGTGGAGGCACATAAAGTGTGTATGTGCCAGCCTCTCCTGTCTCTGAGACATTTGATGTGCCGGGGGGTTAAGGTGCTTCTTGTTTTGTAAAATTTCACTGCTACTCCTCCTGGAAAGCACAGTACAGGCAACCCAGCAGTTTTGGAAGGAACCTTTCACCTTCTGTGCCTGAAACTGTGGAGGGGCAGGAGCCACCACAGGCCTGGCATTTGCTCCTGTGAGGCTCCTGTTTGCTCCTGGAGGCAGCCAGCACGTCCAGCACCCTGCAGGCTCCTGCCAGCCTCTGCCAGGCCAGAGAGGCACCATAAGCAGTGATCCTGCACGCTTCAGGAATTTTCCCATGGCCTCAGAGTACCCTTGCAGCAGTGCAAGTACTAAATGAAGGATTAAATTAGCCTGCAAGACTTAAAGTAACAGGCAGTTTTATTGCAGTTGCCATTTCACTATTGGTAATATTCCACTAGTGATAAAGTAAGTTCTCAGTTGTCTGCTGTGCAAAGCTTAAATTGTCTCTGCAGATCCCAGCCTTAACTGACACACTTAAATTATTGCTCTTGAAATAAAGAGTATATCTATGGAGTGTTCTTGATGCTGCTCAGAGGCCACAGACAGTTTAAGAAGCTGGCAAGTCTGAAATGGAAAGAGAGAGAAACAATCTTACATCAGAACTAGCATTTTCTTCTCAGGGTTGCTACATTGGTGATTGGGAGATAAAATACTGGTGTAAGATCTTGTGAGCCTTGCTGTCTCTCCTGTGTTCTTTGTCTCTGTGTGACTAAAAGTAACAGTGAGAATTAGCAGTGGAAATTATGTATCACAGCTGTGTGACAGGGAAAATTATGACAAAGGAGGTGAGGGCTCAGCAAAACGAGATGTCTTTGCCCCCTGTGTAAGAGCATCCCCCAAGGCTGGGCTGCTGGATGGGGAGGGGGAGTAACAGAGCCAGGAAGGAGGCACAAAGGGCATCAGCAATGGGAAGGAGGCACAGAGGGCATCAGGAATGGGAATGGATGATAAAGCTCATGTTCTTCTGAGCTGGGATGTCAGTGCAGCATTTGGAGCTGAGGACTCAGCTCTGGAGGAATTGCAGCATTCTCTGATTCTGCGGGATGCTTCTGGGGCTGCTGCAATGAATCTTCATGCTGATCACTGTGATTCCCTGTGCATTGTGAACGAAAACAGCATCTCCTCCTGACACAAACTTTTCTGTGTGTGAGCTGTCTCTCTGGAGGGACCCCAAGACATGAAGGTGCCAAGATTTGCTCATCTGGCGCTGTTTCTAAGCAGGAGAGGGGAACTTTTAACACCCTCCTAGGGCTCTGTCACATTGAGATTACATGTAATTTTGTGTAACCTTTTGACTGTAAGCATTATTTGAATTTCTTTTTCTACTGTGAACCTAATACTCAGAAGAGGAGGCACATACATGGGGATGGAGCTTGGCAGCAGCCATCTGGAACAGAGCCTTGAGGGCAGCAGGAGGTCAAGTGTACTCAGGGAGAACATTTGTGTATTGATACTTTGTTCGATTAGGCTGGAACCTCTTTGGATACAGGCCCATCTTAGATGAATTTTGTACAGAGCATAAGTACACCATAGCTTGTGTTTTAGAGTTAGAAATTTCCCTCATCAGTTATTGAAAGTTAACATTATACAGAAAGAAGTCAGTGAGGAATGATTACAACAGTTTTTTAAAAAGGGATATGAATTGATACTCACTAGAAGGGTGAGTAGTAGCTGTAGAAGAAATGTTGGCTTGATTTCTGAAGAGTAAAAAATGCTAGGGATGTTATTGTTTTTCATTTTGCTTACTTGGG
This sequence comes from Sterrhoptilus dennistouni, assembly GCA_013397095.1. NCBI lineage: Eukaryota > Metazoa > Chordata > Aves > Passeriformes > Zosteropidae > Sterrhoptilus > Sterrhoptilus dennistouni. The sequence goes on from VWZU01002434.1 coordinate 113,077, forward strand.
GTTGTTTTGTTTGGTTTGGTTTTTTTGCAGTGATTGTAGCACTAGGGAAAGTTGGCAAGTGGGCAGAGTGCAAGGTGGAGCTTAGTGGCATTATTGGCATTGTCTTCTCCTTTCCCACGCAGTTGGCTTGAGTGTCTCCTGCTTAGCGTTGGGGGAGCTGCAATGAGGCATCCCCACCTGATTGTTTCTGACATGGGACTGCAGGAGGCTCTTGGCACACTTGCTGTCACAGTCGGTGTGGCATCCATTCCTCTTTCACCAGCCTTACTCTTAAAAATAGTCTCCTATCAACCAGTAGGCTGTTCTACAATCTCACTTGCTTCCAGGTAAAAGTTACAAAAGGTCCTTGTACCAAACCAGCCTTTGGGATTTCCTCCTTTGCGTTTATCACGTAGCACCAATCTACCTGCACCTTCTTTCATTTGCAAACACCTGTTTAGAGCACAAGCTGGTTTGAATATTCTGTTACTTGTGTTTGTGAATGTCAAAGGTAGAATTTGCTACATTTTGAAAGGATTCAGACGTGATCCTTAAGCAGTGAGAAGGACACAGTGTCCTGTGTTACTGTCAAATCATGATGACAGTGGTGGTGTTAGTAATACTCCTGTATAGCAGACTGAGTCACTAGTAAATGCTTAAAAGCTGTTTACAGCCAAGAATCAAAGCAATTCAGGCAGAAATTGACAGACGGGTACCTGACTTGCTGCAGCTTTTCTGTAAGCCTCTTCCAACTCTTTAGATGCAAGAGGTGGACTAGAGAGACCAGGAGGGGAGAGCAAGAAGGAAATGCCATCCTTCCTTTCCCCTCTGTTGTGATGAGCCACAGAGTTTAATTTCAAGGAAAAGATTTGTATGGAAGGGAAACAGGTGTCCTGTGTGTTGCAGCCTATGCTTGATTCCTTTGTCAGGATCAGCAGCCAACCTCAATACAGAACTTTTCCATTTCTGTGCAGTACTTAAAAGTGACTTTATGGAGGGGCAAAATTAAGCAAGTGATGGTGACTTGCTGAGCTGCATTTTTTGTTTTGTGAACACTTACTGCAATTATTTCTGCATCTCCAGCAGTCAAGTCAACATAATCCCTCTTGTAGCTCAGGAACCAGTTCAGCTAATGCTGAATTCTCACAACTGTGAGTTTTGTCCCCTAGGTGACATGGAGGGAAAGAAAACACCATGGAATAGAAGCTCGTCTCTTCCAAAGGCAGTTGAATTTTTGCTGTGAACATCCTTTTGAAAATAATCATCTTGCTAAGGATTATAGCTTTTCAGCTATATGAAAAAGGAATTGCTCACACTTGTAAAAATTACAGTTGAAGTTTTCCAAAGTCCTTGCTGAGTGGTGCACATCAGCTCTTCTTTCTCAGGAACTGCAGGGCAGCTCTGTGTTGTTCTGATGTCACAGCACTATCTGCCAGGTGTGACTGCTCAGAAAGGCCTTGTATCACCTGTCTCCTCGAGTGGTCTGACAGACCACTTGTCCCTTGTTCATCTTCTCAGCAAACCCTGCTGCTGTCTGAAACCACCTTAGTCCTGTGCCAGGCTTTCTTGTACTTTCCTGTGGAGCATCTTGTTCTGGTGTCAGGACAAGGGTGCAGCACACAGGGATGTGCTTGTGTCTCTCACTGAAGGGGGAGCTGGAAGTCAGTGCTGCCTGCAAAGCAGCTGGGGGGAAAATGATCCCAATTCACACTTAGTACCTGCAGATAGCTTTGTAATGCAAGTCACCAGTTCCTGAGCAATACAGCTTGTAAGTTCAGCGTTAGGGAACCTGACACTCAGAGTTAAGCAGTTGTGATAGTAAACATGCTGTTGAAAGAGAGAGTGGGAATACAGGGTGTGCTGTGAGCATTCTCCAGGAGAGAAGTTTGAGAGGCACAGATTGGTTTGTATTGAGGAATGACACTTATTAGAAGAGCAGATGTTTAAATCCTAGTGTTTTTTCCAGCATAGTTGATAAAACCTTTCATAATCATGACCAAAAATTACTGTAGTTGTCATCCTTAAGATGAGTCCTTTTTTTTTTTTCCTCTTATTTTTAATCCCTCTGAGACTTTGGTCACCTTCTGAAGCAGGAAGTTATAATTCAGTGCAGTCTCTAGCCATGACATTTTGGACAGCTGGAATAATTACACAGGGAGGGGGGTATAATACACCATGCCAAGCAAGGTCTTGATGTGAAGCCATCCTCCCATGGCTTGTCTCTTTGTTGATTTCCAAATCATCCTTGAATTTTACATCAAAAGACTTCAGGACCTTACTGTAAGATTGCTGGTTGTTCTGCCTTTTGCCATGTCTGTGTGGGGAATCTGGGGTAAATTGCAAGGCACTGTGATCAGGAGTCCTGCTTCAAATGACTGATTCCTAATGTTGCCCATACCTGCATCTCTGTGGGTTTCCTGCAGCATACTCTTAATAACAGCTCCCTGGTATTCTTATTTCAGTTGTAACTTCTGGGGCAAGGAAAAAGGTTTTGATTTTTTACATAGTTACTCTTGTATCAGTTTGACTGCTAAAAATCATAAGAATATCCACTCGGTGCTGAAAACAGAATTAGACACAACAGGATTTTGAGTCTAAGGTTAATGGTGATATGCCTGGGAACTGGATACTGTGTACAACAGCTTCTGCTGTGATTCTTCTTAATGCTGCATGATTCATTGCTGTATCTATCATAATATTAGTAACTAGGTGTCCAAGTCTGTATTAGATCACTGTTGTGTTAGATGCTGTGTGCTCAAACAGCAGAATTGTTCCAGACCCCAAGGAGCTTACAGTCAAATCTCCATAGAGGCATGGAGCATTAAGCAGCCAGAGAGGACACTCTGGTGAGACCATATTTGCCAGTGTAATTAGTACCTTAGAGACTCCATAGTTTGTGCTGGGAAATTGTATCCTCATAGGATATGTTGCCTACAAGGGATCAAATCCTATTTTACTTGGGGTTGTTTCAATTTAAAATCCAGTGTATGGTGAGTTGTGAAATACAGGGGGTTAGCTTCACCTCTCATTTGTCTCTGCTGTTTCAGTATGTTTTCTGTTGGGAATGTTGTCTTCTCTAATACAGCAAAACTCTAGTTATTAATGCAGCTCTGTTTCTGCATATTCTTCACTGTAGCAAGTAACAGAAAAGGACAAAATAGTTCATCTCCATTTAAAAATAATCTAAATGTTGATTTCCTGACTTACTTTGCATTATTCTCAGCAACTTGCTGTGTCCTCTCTGTAGTGACTTCTCTCTCTGCAGGTTAACAGCACCTGTTTCATCCTTACCCTGTCTGTGCGTAGACAGTTAATTTGGCCATAAAGAGTGTGTGCTGTGGCTGCATGTGAGCTCCACATCTACTGAGTATCCCACATCAGGGAGAAATCTGGAGGACCTGTTATCTATCTGTGGTGGCAGATTGGTATCAGGACTTGTGCTTTATGTTTTCTTAAATGAATTCTGGTGCTGTATTGTGTTGCATTTTTAATTCCTACCAAAGACAGTTCTTTGTACAAGTATTTTTAGAAATGAGCATCCCATCAGAAGAAGAAATGCAGCAAGCTTTATATAGATTCCTGGAGGAAAGATGTGGGAAGTGCTGTGGAGTATTTGTGAAAGAAGTCATTTAGAGACAAGGTAGTTGGTCAGGCCAGCAGCCCTATGGAGTTGAAATAAGAATCTGCATTTTTGTTTGTTTTTATGATAATACCAACAGCAGGGACTCCTTAATGTGGTTTGTAGGCTGCAACCTTCATCAGAGACTTCACATCCAAATTTTAAACTGTGGCTATTCCATCAGTCCTTGCACATGGGGAGGAGACAGCCCTTTCCCTGAAGGGTTTGCAGCATAAATAGGCAAGTTACACTCTGCCTTTCTGAAGATCCTTGTGATTGTAGGAATATATGTATTACACCACAATTATATGAGGAAGGAAACCTCTTTTTGAGTGAAATAATCTTGAAGGCACTTCCATTGGTGCATGAAAGTCTGCATCCCTTAATCAACTTCAGCCAATTCTATGTAGGTAATGCCTAATGGAAGAAGACAGATTACCACAAAATAATAAATCAGCAATAATCCATAAAAGACATGAGACAATCATGGTCTTAGCAGTCTATAGATAATAAGAGGGAAACCTCTTTATTTAAAGTTTTTAATGTTACTAATCTCCTGGTAAATCCATGCCTGTGAAGGATAAGTCAAGCTTTTTTTAAACATGGTTTTTTGTCAGTGGGAGGTTTGGATGATCATAAGCATTTTTCTTCTCCTATTTGCAGCTCTACTGAGGGCATGATCCTAGAGTCACTGCAACTGGCAGAAAGAAATTGAGGAGGAAAAGCAATAGAAAATTGTGCCACTGAGCCAAGGGGCTGCCTGAGCTGGTCCTGCTGGCCTAAACTGGCACAGACACTGTGTTGTGGGTCATCAGCATGAAAGTGAGTTGCATAGAGCTCATGGCTAATGTCATTCTGATTGTTCTGTCATCAGCTCAGCCCTCTTCTCATATCTCTTTGCACCTTATCTCACCCTCCAGTATGATGTGCCCATGGTCTTCTGAGTATCCAGGGTCAATCTTTGCTTGTTTTGCCTGTGTGGGGTACAGCCCATGGAAGTTGGTGGAGTCAGTTCTGTATGTATGCAGGAGCAGGAATGGGTTGACATGGAAGCTCCAGGCAGTCAGTGGGTATGGATTTGGACGTGGGGTAAGTGAAGGTAGTCCTCTTGACCTCAATGAAATTACCTGTGGTAAATGCTCCTTAAAATTCTTCCCCAAAAGATGACTGACAGTGATCTAAAAAGTCTTTTAGGATCTTGTCTGGTGGAGGTTATGATACTCTCTACGTCTGATGTTCTAAGTTCAAGCAAATACACTTGTGGTTTTCTGCATGGCTGAGAGCCTGTGGTGTCACTGGAAGATGTTTGTGCCTCCCCCAGCCTAGGTGGTACAATCTTCCCGTGCAGCCTGTGTGATTTGGATAGGACATCTCCATCTTTTAGGGTATCCCTGCTGCTGGTCCATGGGTTTGTTCCCTTCTCTGGTGGACCCTTTATCATCTGCAATGCAGGTGAAAGTACAGCTGCAAGTGCACACTTTACGCATAACGTTCAAAATGAAGAGAGCAACGACTGATGTTGTGTAAAGATGCAAGTGAAGGGCTGGGAGAGCTGCCTGCTCCACTGAAGTTATATCAAAGGTCTGTTTTATCCTCTTTGTTTCAGCTTGGTACGTTTTCCTTTTGAGAAAGTGATACCTAGGGTTTCTGGCACTGTTCAGGTTCATGCCATCTCTCTCTCTGGCTGAAAGATTTTTCCTCATGGAGCTGCTGCTTTTGAAGCATAAAGGTTGCCCAGTCCTCCAGTATGGAGTGCTGTGGGGAGGGTGGTTGATCTTTCTCCAGGGAAATTCATTCTGTTCTCACCTTTGATGAGATACAGTTTGGCTGGTCCCTTAATTACAATAGCAATCGTTTCCCTCCTGTAGAGGAGTCAGAAATGTCTTTTAAGAGAGGGCTCTGTGAGATGGCTCCTTCTGAGTAAATGCCTAGTAAGTTGTTCTGATCAGGGGTGTGAAACTCTTCCCCCTTTCTTGCCCACCACTGCTTGCAGGCTGTTCCTGCAGTCTGCATCACTTGTGGCATTTAACACACACACACTGCTGACCAAGCTGCTTGCTGTGGTTTGTGGCTGACTTTTGTTTCAGCCACAGTCTAATTGTCTGTTTTGACATGGCTGAAGGCTTGGGGTGCAAACTCTGGCTCCTAACCAGACTGCAGGAATGCAGCATCCATGGCCATTAATCCAAGTGTAAGACTGTAAATTAAAAAGAAAAAAAAAAACACAACAAAAAACCCCAACCAAAACAAGAAGCCTAGAAGATACAGTGCTATCACTTGAGTTTCTATAAGTAAATAGTCATAAAAATGAGCATAGATTTATAAAGTTAACAAATTTGTAGGATGAAGGGGAAAGCAAAGAGTTTCATAGCTTTGATTTATCTCAAATCTCAACAAAAAGCCTTTTTGGGCTGGGTGGCTGTCAGAGTTGCCCTCACATTTAACATACATGTAATGGTCTGGTTTTCAAATCAAACCTTGTATCATGGTGCAGAACATGTATGTGTGCTTCCTTGAATGGAATATTGTATAAAAGTACTGGACAACAACCAAACTGTCAGCTAAATTTTTTCCTGAATAAAGTATTCAGCAAAATATATCTCTCTGGTTGTCTCTGCTGCCTCTTACTGCAGAAGGCTGGGGAGCTTGTGAGAATGCTGCAATGCAGCAAGTGTACTACCACTGATTAAAAGTATGTATTTTTTTATTATTTTATTTTTTCTTATTTTGTTGTTGTTTTTACCCCCTTCCTGCAAGCTTGTGGGTGGCATTTGAATCGAGTTCTCATGGTAACAAGCATAATTTAAAAGCACCAAAGCCTACAAAATTAGGCTTTTTTTCTCTATGTGATTGAGGTGGGTGTTCAAGTCATTACAACTGCAGTGATGCTGGTTATTTCAGGGTTTCTGGTGCAGAGATGACAAGGGAAGTAAAATGGAAGCAGGTGCTGCTAAATGCAGAAAACATTCATCATCTTTTTACCAGATTCCATTGTTGTTCTTTCTGTAAAGAGGGTGCAATTAAAGTAGCATGTAATGTACTCCTTACGTTGCCATTTCATTCTTTTAGATGTATTCTGGCATCACAGTTATGCCATATTTGTAATTCCTGAGGGAGGCAGGTTTATTGACTGATGTTTTGATTTACTATTGCAAACATGAGCGCCCGTCAAAGCAAACATGTAAATCCTTGAGAAACTGTGGAATTCTGTATGGAGTTATCATGTATTCCTGCACGTAGGAAAAGATGCAGGGAAAAAGCAGCAAGAAGGGGTTAAAATGAAATCATGAAGGACTTATTTGAGTGCCTAAACCTCCTGTTAATGAATTGATCTTGAGAACATTACATGACTAAAACATGCTAACTCATGGAAGTCTGTTGGATGCGTCTGGTGCTTTGCCACGTGTGATGTAAATATGTTGTGTTTGATGCTGTAATTTTATAGTGCCATGTGTTTGCACTCCTGCAAAAAGGCAGTGACAAAGGTAATGCAGGTCACTAATCCTGTGGGGGTGTTAGAAAATTTAAGATACAGCTCAGTCCTAGCTGCTGAGGGAAAAAACCCCTTGATTTACAATGAAAAAATATACTGATATTTCCACTACCTCTTAAATACATGAAGTTCCATTTTTTGTGGTGTGGTGTGGTTTGTGATTTGGTGGTATTGTTGTTGTTGTTTTATTGTTGTTTGGGTTTTTTTGGTTTTTTTTTTCTTTTTCTGTTCTTTTGTGAGTTTTTTTTTAACTGGGTTTTTTGTATATTTGGTTTATTATTTTTTGTTTTGGTGGATTTTTTTTGTTATATATATTTTATATATATCTATATATATGCTATTTTGTTATTATATAAATAATATATATATATATATTTGCTTACATGAACAGTGAAGGATTGAAGGATTTAACAGTGTAACACCCCAGATATCCTTGCCTAGCTTATTTGCAGAAGAATTCAATCCTAGTGTCAGGAGCTGGATGTCAGGGATCGTTGATGCCTGTTGGTGATTTCCCAGCAGACATGCCTGGCTTTGTTGGTAGGACCAAGCCCACACCTTCAGAAGAGTGTTGGAAGTAGGATTTTCAGGCACACCAGGATTGCCAGTAAGACAGAATGCTGCATTTAGGGGATGGGGAAGGATAGAAACATCTTGGCTACGGAGAAGGAAGTTCTCCTTGTCTCCCTGGCTTTCCACACAGGTATTGATCTGTTTTGCTGCAAGGCTCTTCCTCCTGCTCAAGAACATCTTGGATGCTTAGACTTCTTCCTGCCAAGGGACTGGCTATTCCTTTTATTGTATAAAAGTCCAGTTCTGCCCTTTTGTACCTGATTTGGCCTTGCATTAGCACTTCACAATGGTTTGCAGAGAAGGGGATGTCCAAGGGCCTGAGTGTATGTTCTGTACCATGGCTATGGCACTGGGCTTTGCTGCTGCCCCGCTTCTTATGACCATGTGTCTTGTTTGGCAGTTGCTGAAATGGGAAAATGAATGTTGGGAATTAAATTGCAATGAATTTTTTATCTAGATTTTAACAAGAGGTAAAGTGAGAAGTGTTCTTGTACCATGTCTTTAGAGTATTCTCCCTGTTTTTTACACCATTGACTGAAAACTAGGCTGGGAGTTTGAGCAGAAGACTATGAATTCTGTACTGATCATCCCTAATGTGAGCTCTTTCTGTACCTCTTTCTGCCTGCAGAAGATAGTTCTGCTGTGATAAAGAAAGCTTTGGACAGTGTTCATAAATCTTCCTGTTGTCTTTGGAAATCTTTCACATTAAAGCCTTCCAGGGTTTTGAACAGGTAAATCAGTAGAAAAAGCAGTAAAAGGTCAAGAGCCAAAGAAAATAGAGCTGTGTTGGGTTTCATACTAGGGAACAAAGAGAGCAATGAAATATTAACTATATGGAGAGAACGGATTAAACAGTTAACTTCCTGTCACCTTTGTCTTCGTTTAGTATTGATAGAAACCTTTTAGTTAAAAGCATACCTTAGCAGTTCCTTGCTGTGGCTAGAGGAAGAATACCACCTGCATTTCAAAAGCTGCAGGTGGTTATGAGCAAAACTTCCAGATTCTTTGGAAGCTGTACAACAAAGTGAAGTGCCCTGCATTCTTCAAAGCAGTGTATCATTGGAATGGTTGATGTCTGAAACATCAACTGTGTTTTTTAAATGGTGATTTTTTTTTTCACTGATCATGGGCTTTATGTCAAATATAATGAAGTGGATACTGTAGTCTCTATTAGCCTGATGTTAACAATATACAGTTCACAAATAAAGACCCCTAAACTGATCAGAAATCTGAAGAAAATTGAAATGTCTTGAGGACTGCAGAAATTTGCTTCAAGAAAAATCCCCTGACTTTTTTTAATATTCACAGAGGAACACTGACAAAGCAGCAGAGTAAGCCCTCTCTGAAAATCTTTGCCAATTGGCATGAACACAGTAGGATTTGATCCTAGCAGTGCTTCAGGAAAAGGAGCTTTTAGGATTTCATTATTCTAGTTTGTGCTGCAGCCTCACTCATGTAAAGTGTTTCAAACTGGTAAGAGCTAAAAGGACAGCAGCAAAGTCATTCTTGTTATAATATGTAAGTATTCTGTCAAAAAAAAAAAAAAAAAAGGGAGGGGGTTCATAATTTCTTGGTCTTTGACAGTGCATATGTAGGGTACCCAGTGATGCTGGAAAATACTTCAGTCCTCTACCCTGGAAAAATGCCTCCAAATGCTACATCATCCTAATAAAGTGCAAACATCAGGTGTGGGGTGGGAGGGAACCATGACAATCTGTGAATTGATCGAGAAGTCTCCATCCCTGAACTTGTCTTCATCTTCATTTTCACGGCCACAGGGGTGTTTCAGAGATTGCTGTAGGGCTGGACATGGGCTATGTGCTGAGGCACATCTTCTCCTGTGCCCAGAGAGGGGCTAAGGGGAGTGAGACTGAAGAGGGACACATTGGCACAGGTACAGTTAGTTTGTGTCTTACTGAATTTACTGCCTGTTTATTCACAGCTGCATTCTCACAGTTTTGAAGCCTGTGATGGGGGGAGTCTTCTGTTTCACATGGTGCAAATCTGGATGCAGAGAAAGCAGTGGTGGTTTATTGCTCCTGGTAATTTTTGGAGGTGGGGCAGGTTCTTTTTCTGGACTTCAGAAAAAGGTGTCAATGTTCTGCATGGGATCTGTTCCTTGGGCTGTTGGTAGCCTCAGTAAGACGTTTTGGCACTGCCCAGGACAAACCTTGTCTCAGGGCTCAGGCTGAGTAAATTCAGGTAATTTTGTGCCTTTGAGCCTGGATCTGGGACAAGTATCTTGCTGCTTGTTTCTCAGCACTGGTTCTCTGGGAGATGGGGGGGGGAGGCCCCTGGCATATTGTGCCCCTTTGGATGGCCAGGATCTGCCTGGGGGGCACCTGTGGCTCAGACACTTTGTGCTGGCAGTGCCAGAGGAAAAGACCAGAGGTTATGGAATCCACAACAGGAGAAATGAACACTGCATTACTGTCAGCAAGAGGGGCCCAGAAAGTCCAAAACCATTGCCTCTGAACTTCCAGAATTCAAGCTGACTCTTCCTGAAAGCCATTCCAGCAGCACCAGGAGTTTGGACAGGAATAGAGCCCAGATCTGAGTGGCAGGCAGCACTCTGCTGATGAAGAGTATATGGCAAAGCCTTTGAGATGCCTCTGTTGGGAGTTCTTAGCTTTCCCCTGACTGGGTCTGTACTTCCTTTCAGGAAATATAAGAAGGGCTGTCTGCCTCTTCAGAAAAGTCTTTGCAGGTCTCTCTACACCTTGTACTTCAAATCAGACAATCAGACTCTGACCTGCAGTGTGGTCAGCGCATGGCTTGCCACCCATATGGATATGGCAATCCTGTCTGCTCGTGCATCTGAGCCTAACATGCCCATCCCCTCACTCGTTTTCTGGTCAGGGTGTTGCAGGTGGGGCTGCCAGCTCACGTACCTTGCTACTTTCCATTATTAGACCTTGTTTCTATTACCACTTTGCCAAACTCTTTTGTAGCTTAGGTTATAATATTCCTCTCTGGCAGTCAGGCTCATATTGCTCTCTTTTAAACGTGTTTTGGCCCAAGTTGCCCTTTCCTGGGACAAAGCTGCCTTCCCAGGCTGCATTGAGGAGTCCAGGTTTGCTCTTTTAACTCAAGTTAAAACTTGTCTGTGAAGTTCTTTAATGACCTTGGTGTTGGGGAGGGGATAACACATCTTTTCAACATTTTTTTCTGTCAGGAGAGACTTGCTGAAGCCTCTGCTGCTTTAAACCTCCCTGAGCCTGACCAGCCTGATACATATCATAACACTGTGAGTGGGGGGGGAAAAATAAATTACTGCCTTCTCCTTAGCTTATAGTATCTGGAAGAGGAGAAGAAAGTATATGCTTTAAAAATCAGGGGAAACCAAAGTTAGAAAACATGGCCAAGAACTTGTGAAAGCAGGGAGTGAAGGGCAGAAGAGACAACTTTAATAAAAGATGTGTGGGGAAAAGTGAGGATGGGAAAGCAGAGAAATAGAGGCAGGTTGGAGAGAGGGGCTGAATGGGACAGAGAAGTCCAGGAAGGAAAACTGGAAGTTAATAAAGGAATGGGAAACCGCTGATTGGGATGCAACCTGCAGGAGAGGACCTGGAAGTGACCCTTGGTGTGGGAAGGATAACACTCGCAATGTCTGCAGTGGTGAAAGCTGCACACTGCGCAGCAAACATGGACAGGCCCTGGGAGAGGGACTGAAGCCTGTGGGGCAATGGCTGGACAGCTGGTGCAGTAGATACTGAGATAATCTAGACAGAGGGAATGGGAAGAATAAAATATGTTTATTGAACTAGGCAGTAGCCTATATATGCAGGAGACCCAGTTAGGGTTATACAGTTATCCCTCTTTTCTTTCACAGCTCAATTCCTGAGGTGTAACTGTGCAATCTTAATGGCATTTTAGATAACTCTGTATGTGTGATAGATGTTGATGCACCTCTAGACAAAGTGTGATTTGTGACAATTACTTGTTTTCTCCTTTTGTATTATTGGCAGTTTTTAATATGCTCTGTCAACAAAAGCAGAACAAGACTTTCTATTCCTAAACAAATAAAGTTAAGCACTACCCAGATATGTATATTCAAGTGGCTGCCATGGCTGGATTTTGTTGCTGCCTGACAGATAATGATTCATTCTGTAAGTTTTGTGCCCTGAGCTTTCAGAAATACACTACTTTTCATCATGAAGCCCTGCAGAAGTCTAGCAGTAATAATTAGCAAGCCATAAAAATCGACCTGATTTGTGGGAACCACTGAAGAATGCAAGGAGACATTTCTGTTCAAGGAGTTAGGAACAAAAGCGCGTGGTTACTGACCCAGTCATGTCAGACCTAAATTTTGAGGGAATCCCAAGTGATAAGTGTTCTGCAGTCTGAATACTGCCTATTCATTCAGCCCTTCTAGCAGAGTGAATGAATCATCTTTTCAGCCAGAGACAGCCCCTCTGGGTCAGAGTCGAGGTCATTGGTGGGACATGTGTTTCAGACTGCCTGCCCTACATGAAAAAGAAAACGTACAAGACTTTGCTTACACTGTTGGAGCTTTCAGCCTCTCAGCTATAAAACATTTACACACACTGTCTCGTCAGACCTCTTACAAGTAGTGGCTCTAACCAGGTCCTTCTAAAAGGGCCATTTGTCTTCCTTGTTGCTCATGTGCTGTTCCTCTTCAGCAGCACCCCTGGGCAGAACATTTTTCTCAGCCGATCTTCCTGGTGATGTCCCCTACCTTTGTGTCACTGTAGTCACCTCAGTGCTGCCTCTAGATTTTTAACATGAAGTGATCAAGTTGATTCCACAGAATGAGTTGAAATTGGGCACTTCCTTTCTTCATGTAGTGAACCAGCTCCATGCAAGTAGCAAGACGTGGTCTGCAGGGAACTTCTTTTGCTGCATCAGCGGAGGGATGTCTGGGGTTAATGTTGTGTTTCAGTTAGGAATTTATCAAAGCAACAAAGCTGTTCATTTGCTAGAGCCTGCCTGATCAATGGGTGCTTTTCATTTGCAGAGTAGTAGTCTATGTCATAAAGTGTTTTTTCATTAGAAGTTGTTAAACACTGTGGTGCTCAGAGAAGGGATATGACATTTTATTACGCTTTTAAAATGAACGAAGAAACCACACTATGATTTAAAGTCAATATTAAAATAGCAAACAAAACCTCTAATCCACATTAGAGCTACATATTATTTATGTGGTAAAACATTGGTTTCCCCAAAAAAGGCTCTCAGATTGAGAAACCATGGGAAAAACAACGAAAGGAAAATTCACCAGTTTGCTCTTGAACCTATGTAAAATTCAATCATGCACCACCTGCTGCACAGTGTAATTCCATACAGTGGGAAGAATCACTGTTGTATTTTTTTTGCAGGGGGCCCATCACCAGTGAATTCTGTTTGATGCACTGTAGCTCTTTGTGGAGAGAGGATTGTTTGTTTTCTCTTCTCTGCTTATCTTCTCCCTGCACACTTGTGTGCGTTTTTGTAAGCATTTATCCCATTCCCTTCTTTCCCAGGATGAAGAGTTAGCCTGTGAAAGTCATTCCTTTCACAGAAGCTTCTCCAGGTCTTTTATCATCCTTGTTGAGCTCTCTGTACCTTTTCCAGGTCTACTTTATTTCACTTGTGATTAATAATGAATGCTTTCAGGCAATCTGAACAAACATCAGCATTAGTGCTGCTGACAGACTTTGCAAAAGAAAATATACAGAGAAATTCAAGATGAATCTGGGATCCAGGCTGGATCCTGGGCACCTTTATAAAAAGACATCAGAAGCCCTCAAGCACGTGTGAATATTCTGTGCTCTGCATGACCTCTTGGACCTGTTGTGCTTTTTTTTGTGTCTTCTTGGCCTTTTAGTGGCCAAGAAGACACAAAAATCTCTGACTACTGTCCATGGAGGGACAAAAATAGACTACTTTCCTTGTCCAGAAAGTTACCCTGTGAGTGCCTTCTGTGTGTAGTGCTTGAGTATTGGAAAGAGTGTGATGATATAGATCCTTGTGGACATGAAGGCACCTGGTCCTGATGGAAATCACCAGAACTATGTCACTTGGTAGAGACTGAGTTGGGGAAATGCAGATGTTTGGCCTGAGCTCTGTGGAGCTCCTTGTTTCTTCATGTGGAGCAGCTCGTGCTGGCCACTGCCCGTGGCAGGAGTCTGGACTGGATGGTTGGGTTGGAGATTAACCTGGCTTTCCTCCTTCCCACCACCTGTCTACATTAAAACAACACTCTGCCCCACGGCTTGGGGTTTTTCCAGGCCTTTTCCTCAGTGAATGTGTTCCTCAGTCACATCTTGCCATTCTCGACAGGCTGTTTCTTCATCCAATGCAACTTCTTACCTTTCCCTACTCCCTGGCCTGGGCTTGTTCCTATCTCACACCAACTCTTCATGTTATCCCAGGAGTGTGCCATTGACTGAATGTTCATCAGCTCCTTGGCACTGGGTGGCAAGAAAAGGGGTGGCAGCAGAACAAGGTTAAACTCAACCTGTAGCAGGATTTAGGTAGTAGCACACACCCACAGGAGCTTAGAGAGAAAATGAATCTCTGGACCTTTGCTGTGACAGAAAATCCTGCAATTGAGATTCAGAATGGCTGAGTGTCTCAGTGACTTGGGTCCTGCTCATGCTTTAGATACCTTGATTTTCTAAGTTTGAAAACACAAGGAATTAAAAATTAAACTTTTCAAATATTGCTGTAGTTAAAGTACAGGCTGAGGCATATATACTTCTCTTTCAGTGCACAGTCCAAGAGCTTAATTGAAACACTTTTGAAGGAAAATCTTCCTCTGAAAGTGAGACCTGCAAAATCAGTTCCTGTGGCACCAAGTTCCTTCAGTACTGTCTCTCTCTTCCATGCCCTCTTGTCTTTGCCTGAACAGACTAGAGGGTGACTTCAGGCTTTATTTTCATTTGTATGTTGGTTGAGTAAAGATCTGGCAGGGTAAACCTACCATATGATAAAACTGTATCCCAAATATTGTGATTTTACTGTCTAGAGCATTTAGAGCATAGAGCACAGAAGATTCCTGTGTATTCTCATTTTGAGACTGGAGAGATTATTTTATTTGCTAGGCTATACAGTCATTGGTCATACAAGTGGGTGGTTGAGTGTGGGTGGACAGCATATTTTTAAATCATACAAGTATAAGGTTATATTTAATTTAAAAGAAATTCTTTATTTGTAACATCATTAGTTAAAAAATAGTATGAAGGGATGAAATAATCTTACCACTTCTGCCCAAGGATTTGCAGAACAACAAACAGTACTCAGGCATTCCCTAGGAAAGAAAATTCTAGCGCTAACTAATCCCTGCCAAGTTTGTTATAAATATAGAAACAAGCTGAATTTGTGGATGACCTCTTTCCCAATCAGTTTTCCAGTGCTTTGTCTCCTTATTTCTATTTATTTGTTTAGAGTTAGAAGTTTTGTGCTGCAGCTAAAAGCTTTGACTCCTGTTGGCTGTAATGGGTTCCTGGGCCCTTTAAGGTTTCCTGACCAATAATCTGAGAATCAAAGCTGCTGAAGTGAGTCTGGGTGGAGGGACCTGGGCACCAGCTTTCTTTTGCCTGGTGCTCTTTTTCAGCATGAATAAACAATGTCTCTGGTAGACAGTGCAATGCTTTTACTTGACTGTGTGCCTGGCATGATTGCCTGGTGTGTCTGGATGTTAAGAAGAGAGGCTCAAAGTACTCTCAGCAAGAGAATAATCTGCTACCCTTGACTTGGGGAGAAAACTTCTCTCACAGGAGCATGAATTTTTACCCAAACAAGCTGGAGCAGCTTGAAGATCCTTTCCTGTTATCCCCTTCATACTTCATTTTAGCATCATCATCTTTGTGGTGCTCGTTCAGTTATAGAACAATTGACCATATTCCTTTAATTCATCCTGTGGAAAGACAGAATTAATTTAGGATGGCAGCTGGATCAGGAACTCCATCTCTGGATCTCCTTTTGGATTCATGGCCTTGGAGAGGATGCAGAGAGCTGTGTTTTAGAATTCTACTGTAGGCTGGTTCCCTGCATGTATTTAGAGGGAAGAATCTGCCAGAAATTAGCCCAGGACATATGTTTTACCATTTGCAGTAGCTGACATGATGATGTTCTCAAAGATAGCATCTAGGTTTTTTCAAAAATTGTGTTGTAGCAGGGGTAGAATTAGTTTTCAAAGGTAGGGAAGACCTTTGAAAAATCAAAATGTGCAGACACATTTATAGAGG
Source organism: Sterrhoptilus dennistouni (assembly GCA_013397095.1). NCBI lineage: Eukaryota > Metazoa > Chordata > Aves > Passeriformes > Zosteropidae > Sterrhoptilus > Sterrhoptilus dennistouni. Next base: position 128,933 of record VWZU01002434.1, read on the forward strand.
CAGCATTTATTGTTTTATAATTAAAAGCTCACTGAATAAAGTCAAGATCGTGAGTAAATGTGTCATGCTTGATGAGATCTTGGTGAAACCAGAAGAAATGAGGGTTGTGTCAATAAATTATGTGTGCAGGGAAGGCAAAGACATACCAGTGCAGTTAAACAGCTTTATTCTGGATAAATGAGATTTTGCTGTGTGTGTGTCTTTGCTTAGCAGACAAGTTTATATGACCTCTGCTGAATGGTCCAGTTTGCCTCACCTGCATGAGGAGCAGCTCACCTGCAGTTGGCAAGAGCATAGACTTCTGCCCTATATGGAGAATATGCAAATAATATATTAGCAAGTAATATATTAGGAATTAATTAATTCCTCACTGCCCAACATGAGCTGTCATCCATCCTGGAATCTCTTGAGAGAAGAGATACAACATCAAATCAATGTGTCTTGGTAAAGTCAGTGTGGGGAAAACAAACCTTTAAGGTTTTCACTCCAGTCTTTTTGTGGGTTACCTGCACCAGCCCCTGTCCAAATGCAAGTGCTGATCAGTTGTAATTTCAGAGCAAAGGAAGCATGTAGCTGTGTGGGCTGTTTGCAGGGTCTGTGGTAAATGCCCAGATTGGCCAACACTTCACAAAACAGGTTTGAAAATGTGAGGGTGAGAATTAGATGATTGTGCAGTGTATACTGTAGCTGCTTTCTGTACCTGTGCAATAAATACAAAGGTGATGACTTTAGCTCAGCTGTTTATAAGTACTGAAAGTTATAATGGAAATGGCAATGGGGAGGGAACTAAACATTCAGTATTCATTTCTATTAGTCAGCCAAGGTTTTAGCTGGCCAAACTTGTGAAATGTTGGCAGCATTGATAGTGCCTTTAATGTGATGTCTTTGTGATTATTTGTTGTAGTTCTACCTTGTTTTCCCTAGCCTGCCATGGCTATAGCACATTCTTCTTTCCTGACCAGTGAAGAATTTTCCTCCTTAAATAGTATTTTAAGTACTCTTGTCTTATCTAGCCCATCCTCCAGCTCAGCTGTGGTGTTGTCATGGATCTTCAACTATCTCCTTACTGAGGTTTGAAGTGATTGTGCTAAGAGGGAAATATGAAAAAAAAATTTCTTCTTTTAGAGTCAGATTTCCTGGGTGCAATCTGAATCATTTTTTGCCTTCAAAATCACCTCCATAAACTAAAGGTTTCCTCTGTTCTTCTTAGCTTTTTGAAGATTTGTTTATATAAATGATGCAAAGCTTTTATAATTATTTTGGTAGGAAAAAACAGACTCTAAAAGTAAAAGTAAGGACTCGGGTTTTGAGTGTTTATTTCATTAAGCTTTCAGTATAGACCTGAAAATCTCTGAAGTGTACCATGAAGAAAGGTTTGATTTCCAGTTAGATTATTGCAGTGTTTTAAAGAACAAGGGGGTTAGAGGAGGAAAGCTGTGCAGAGGGTGACAAAGTATTTGAACTGGGAAAGGACCCACTGCTTGGTGTGCCTACCCTGAGCAATCCTGTGTAGCAAACCAGTGAGCTGAATGCCCAGAAAAAAGCCCTAAGAGGACCCTGCCTTTGAATATTTCCCTGTCTGATCACAGCCCTTGGAGCCAGTGCTGTTTGTTTAAGGTGGGTTTTAATGTGCCTTCTGCACTGGGGGTGAAAAAGCTGATGTAGCCACAAATGCTGGTGAATCTTTTTCTCTGCCAGAACTGAAGTCAGAGCCTTGGCACAGGTTGTTTAGATGGCTGCTGGCTAAAGGCTGCAGAGCCTCCTGTTTCAGCCAAGTCTACCAACTGCAGTGCCTTCTCTGAAGTGGATGCTGTCCATTTGCAATTGTGCTTGGTGGAAAAGTCAATGCAGTGTGTCTTACTCAGAGATGCTCCCATGAGAGGAACCCTGTTCTTCTTGTTCAGGCCTTGTTTCAATGACTCTCGTGGAAACAAAAGGCTCCACTGAGAAATTTGGGAGCTGCCAGGAAACTTCCTGGCTTCCCAGAAGCACTCCTTCCCTCCCTCCAGCTCCCTTGAGACAGGAGGGGTCTCAGCTAGGGTTGAGCAGAGACTGCCTTCTTTGTTCCCTGATCAGAAGGCAGGGCTGTCGTGGTGCTTCACCTTAAGAGGAGTGTATGCAGTTTAATCCAGGGACGCTTGTGTGTTGTCACCTGCACTAATTGCTACAGCTTCTTTGGTGCTTTTCCCATCCTTATTGTGGACTAAATTTATTGGTAATAAGTTCTTGCTGTATTTCATGTTTCAGATACCACTTGTAGTTGTCATGGTGCTGTTGTTATGGTTACCATCTCCTTCACCAGCTAAAATGCCTTTCCTGTATCCTGCAGGAAGCAATCATGATAGATAGGAGTGTGAGGGTTTGTTGAAAAGGGTTGGTGTTGAAGCAATAAGGGGTGTACAGGGATTCTGTTTTATCTAGAATTGAGCTCTAGTGGATTTTTTTTATTAGGGTTTTTTTTCAGTCACAAGCCTCTAATACCATGATGTCACCAGTTCAAGAGAGAAGGGCACTCAGTTTTACATTTCTGGAGTTTGAGCAAGTTAGTATATGGTCCCTGAGTGTGGGAGTGAGGGCAGCCCTCCAAGCTGGGCAAGAATGTCTCAGAGGGGAGCACCCAAGAGGAGTCAGCTGAGGTGATTTTCAGCAGCCCAGAGAAGTGAACACCTTCCCAAAGGAGGAAGGAGTAACAACTGAATGGCTCATTCTTGTGCCTGTGCCTGTGTTCTGCATTGGGACAGACCTGCTCCTACCGGTGGAAATACAACCTGCTGCATCTCATCCCTTCTGTTCAGCCCTGGGTGCACCACCTGGCTGAGCAGGGTTTGCAAGCTTGACACAGAGCAGGGCTTGGTAAGGTAAGTATTTCCCAAAATGAAAGCATTCCCCTTTCTTTAGGACCTGGGCAATTTCTGCAGTGGGATAACCCACCCTTCCCATCTGCCTGGCTCTGCTGGTGTCCAGCTCAGCTGCTGGGAACTCTGAGAAGGGTTTAAATCTCTGCTGTCAGAGGCCTGGACACTGCAGGAAGGATCAGAGGATTTGTCTCTGCTGTGCCAGTGCTGCAGGTCTGATCCACTGCTTTTGAGGCTGCAGCCATCCCTCATTCTCGGCTCTGGCAGGCACGCAGCTTGTGGTTTGTTTTCTTCCTCTTCCCACAGTAAGCTTCCTTTGTTCAGCCTCTGGTCCAGGCATCAGCTGTTGTTTTTCATCTGTTTCGTAATCCAAGGTACAATCCAAAGGATTGTCTACAAATAATGTGTAGCTATTGACTAACTGTTTGCAGTGTGGAAATGGAAAAGCCTTTTAAACCCACCAAATGCAAGTAGAAGTGCAGGGAGATGAACATTGCCTGCATTTTTAAGGGCTGCAAGGTGGTGTTTAAGTAACAAGGTAGTCTGGCTCTTGTTTTTGAGAAAGAGGGATCTAGCTGCAAGCTAATAACTCAAGCAGTGGAACAGGAAGAAATAAATCATAGTTGTTAAAAAATATCAGAGAAATTTGTTCATCATTTATTCAGCTAGAGTGGCTCCCATGGAGAGAATGTGTAATTCTCTCTAATAATATTCCATATTACTGCAATTACAGCACTCAGACATTTAGCATCAAGTGTAGCTTTGGTTAATTGTTTCGTGGCTTCTGGACCATGACTGCATGTTCCTCTCAGGAAGCTGACATGGTCCCCATCAGACACCATGAGACTTTCTCCCTCTCCCTGCTGTGTTCTGTCATTCTATTTGAGCAGTGTGAAGCACACCACTCACATCTGAAAATAATCACATTGATTTGAGAGATGTATGTTAGCTGAACTGCAAGGTTGAAATGGCATCCAAAATTTGCCTTCTTGTTTTGTGAATGTGTGGAGAGTCCATGAAGACAGCAGTGATGGTAAGGTTTGTTTACTATATACCACAGCCTGAGCTTTTGATGGTGGCAGGAGGTTATTGGAACTTGTCCATATAAATTTCCTACCTTCTGCCTCTTGTTTCTATTCCAGCCTCCTGATACCTCCTGCTTTCCTTGGTTCTTCCAGATGTAAGTTGTTAGCAAGTTCAATTTACTGCCAGATTCCATTGGGACCTTTTAAATAACTGTGCCTAGTATTTAATATTCAGATCCATCATCCCTGTCAGACAGTTGGTGTGTGGTTATGAAATTTCTTTTGTTGTGTTATTTACTAGTGTAAATTCAATTGCACCCTATTTGTGTATAGTGTAACTCATTTTGAATATACCTTAATTTCTTCTGTAATTCTTCGTGCCCTTCTTTCTGCAAAAAATGATGAACATGTCACCTCATTAATTTCTTTTCTCTGAAAGAAATTCTCTGAATTTCTTAAATTTCTTTAAAAAGCCCCTCTTCTAGGCAGTCTAGTTGAGGAGTTTTGGAAGCCCTGGACACCTGAGGTCATTAGCCATATCTGTGCACTCCAGCCTGCATCTGTGGAGCAATCCCCTCCCTCTCCTGTCTCTAGACTTGGAAGCAGCTGCAACTCAGAGCAACTGAGTCAGTGCTGTGGTGCATCTGAGTTAAATTGCCCTCTGGGAAGCAGGATTTGGTCCTGGAGCCACGCCCAGGGCACATCCCCTCTTCTTCCCAGTGTGCTCAGGATCTGGCCATACACCCTGCCAGAGTTCGTTTTTCTTTTTTTAGAGAGTGTATTGTCCCTCCCTTCAGGAACCTCCAGTGATAATTTTTTGCCTGAACTAGAATTGCAGCTCTTCCTCCATGTGTCGAGGTGGCTGTTTCTCTTAGCTGATAAATTAGCTTCCCTGAAACTAAAGATCCTCATTTTACTCTGATTGAGCTCATAGATACAAGAGCAGGTAAAAACATGGCTTGAAGCAGGCTATTTGCAAAAGTCTTCAGTATTGGCCTAATTCTGTGGTCTTAAAAAGTAAGAAATTTGTTGGAAATGCATCCGTCTATATGCAAACGCAATGTTAATATGACACTAAGATGATTGTGGACAGCTAGTGCGACAGGGAATTTAAATCAGCATTGTCTTGGGTTTTGCATATCATGGCATATCATTCTGTGTTACTGTGGGTGATTTGCTATGCATAGAGTTCAAAGTGCTCAGGCTTGGTTCGACCCAGCCATGGCAGCAGGAGCTGGTGTCACATGGGAGAGCATATGGATTAATAAATATATGTAGAGTGCCTGCAAAAGGAGGAGGTGACTGCAACATCAGACCACATATCACCCAGGAGATTTGTCCCTCTCTGTTGAAGTATTTTCTGTCTCTGTACAGATCCCAAATGGCTGGGAGGGTTCATTTTTATCATAATTTCTCCTCCAGGTTATTAGTTCAGAAGACAAGATGTCCAGTTCAGATCCATAATGCTGTCTCCTCAGTGCACTGCCTGAGTTATAGCAACATGAACTAAAGGTCTGTGAAGTGTCTCTTCACTGCTGCATTGCTGCTGCTGCCAGTGCAGCTTGATCTCTCCAGACAAGCAATGGCCTCAGTAGTGTCCTCCATGTCACTCTGGACAAGGGAAGCCTTTGTGGGAGGGCTGTGCATGGCCCACAGGTGTGGGTCAGTATCACTGATGTGTGTGTGGTGCTCAACGGCACCTGCTTGATCCCTCTGGAAGGAGGGGACATTTCCCACCCCCATCTTATACTGTGATTTGTGTGGGTGACTTTGATCAGAGTTCAAGGTGAGGGAGGAGTGTTACCACAGTCCTGTGCTGTGTACCTCACACAGCCTGCCCCAGTGTGGGCCAGAATGGCTTTGGAGTAAGGGGTTGTGCTGGTGGTTGGTGCAGCAAGGGCTGGTACTGTCTGAGAGCTCTTTCTGCTGTGCTCAAGCTCCTGCCTTGGTCACCCCCCCACTACCACTGGCCTTAGACAAAGAGTGAGAACATGCTGTAAGGTTGCTGCTGTGCGTTCCCTGATAAAGCAGCTGTTTTGTAATGGTTAGCAAAGAAAGGCTCATGAAGACCCAAATCAATTTTAACTGAAGCAGCATGACATTCTAGAGGACTGGCTGTGCCTTCTTATCTATGTTTTTTTGAAAGCTTTCACTGCAGCTTATGCAAAGAATAAGAAACTCATGGTAAAAAGAGGGACTGTTTGCTTCCTTGAAGTACAGAGTTCCCCTAGGTTGTCCAAATTATTCCAGGTTTTTCCTTGTTACATAGCTATCACTATTTAAATTCTGCTGTATTGTCTGGCTACTCTTGGTATTTCTGTCAATCTTTACATTGCCTGATTAATTTAATTTCATTGTATGCTAATGATATGAAAGAAAAACAACTCACTCGATGGTGCAAAGCACACCTGTGTATTCTGGATTTTAACCCAGGCTGTAGATGAATCACAGCACACAGCAGATAGTCATTGCTAAATTGCTGAGTACAAAGATGCATTGTGTGACTCACTCGCTGTTTCTCTCCTACCATTATAAACCCTGAGAGCACTTGATGAATAACAGGGAGGCAAGAATGAATTCATCCATGCTTTACTCTCTAACCATCTTTTATAAGTACTGAGCCAAATTCTGCCTCCAGATACACGCAGCTCGCATTGAAGTCTGCCCACTGTATTTATTTTTAAAGATAAAAGCACTTTTGTTATTTTCACTGGGGACTTCTGTGACACAGTCCATTGTGAGGATGTGAATGTCCTTCCTCAAGAGCTTTGAGTGAAGCAGGGAGTGTCTGCCTGGAACCAGGAAGGATACTTCAGGGATGATAGCTACCAAACTGCGGTGGTGGAATATAACCATTCCATTTTGTCCCAGTGATTTTTCAGAGCCACATTCCCCACACTTGGCTCTTTCATAACCCTTCCTGTCCTGCTGTGGCTCTGGGCTCCTCTCATGGGTGACACAGGGGCTGAACTGGTGAAGCTGGTGGGCAGGTTCATCCTGCTCCTGGGTCTTGCTCTCAGCTTGGTGAGGGAAGTCTTGAGTTAGGGCTTGGGCTTTTTCTTTGGTTGGTTTTTTTTTGTGTTTTTTTTTTTCCTGAGCTTCTCCAAGGAACATAAATGAAAATTGTCTCCTTATTTTTCCCCAGAATAGGATTTGTTCTGTCCTCATATCCCAAATGGTGAATGTTGGTGACTTTGAATGTGTGCTGCTCATTCCTGTAAAAAGGGAGACGTTTGTCCCATGGCCTCATGTTTTGGAAAGACTCTGATCAGAAAATGTTCTTTAGAATCATGCAGTAAACAGATCTAGAGGCAGAGGTGTTTATTTTTTGTTTCTAGGAGGAGGTTTTTGACCATCTTGGGCTGTTTTTTGTAGTGATGCCATCAGTTCTTCTGGTATGACATGAGATGTTGGGGAAAGCAAGGGGATGTTGTGTGTGCTTACTCTTTCCTTACCTGTGGTTGACTGAGGCATGTCTCCTTCCTTTGTCATACTGCTCATCCCATCATTTTCATTACAGCTCAAAGGAAAACCTGGGCTGCAAGTTTCACCAGCTCCTTCAGTGTTTATGCAGTTAGTTACCTCCAGGGAATGATGCTGGGTTGGGGTGAGAGCGGGCAGAGCACTTTCTAAAACAATAAGATTTCACCGTGAGGCAAAAGAGTTATTAGTCCTTTTTGATATGGAACTCCAGTTTGAGTCACATCATGTGAATGAAATCTAATTTTGTGATTCACCACGGTTTTTAAAAAATCCAAAGTAGCTCTGAGATTTAATTATTATGAAATGATAATGTCTGATCAAAAAGAGGTAAAATTATCAATTATGAATAATTATCTGACAAGTGGCCTTTTCTCACATTTAGAGGTTTTCTTCAAATTGACCTGACATTGTGGAAACTAATTTCTTTTTCTGGTTTGTTTTTTGTTAAATGTCTGCAGAATAAATGCACTATCCAGTTTGTGCTGCCTTTTCTAGACTGCTCAGCCTCTGATATGTGGCTGGTTGACTGTGTTCAGCTCACTGCTTTTATGTTTTTTCCTCCCAGGGAATAAAAGAGGTGGCAAGTGCTTTTGGAAAAGGCCTGCTGGTTTCCACTTTGAAGTCGCTAACTCAGGGTGTGTTGCCTTCTCCTCTCCAGAGGCTGCTGTATCATCAAAACATGATGATTTATTGCCTTCCTAGGTTTACATATTGAGGAGCTACTGCTGCATTTATCTGTGAGGAATAGCCAAGTGCATTTGGCTTATGCAGTGGCTTCTTTCCTTGGCTTGGGCAGATGAGAGCTAACTAACAGGAGCGAAATATGTGTGAAGTATCAAATAATGATTAGTTTTATTTCTGTGTAAGTGCTGATAGTCAAAAGAGAATGCAAATGCTTGTGTGAGAAACAAACTGTTCCCCATGGACTTTTTTGGACAAAAGGTTGGACAAATGTGTGTGACTGTTCACATAACAGCATTTAAGAGGGGATTTAACTGGAGTCAAACAGCATGGGTGTTCAGGAAGCCAGTGCACATTCCCAGACTTGGCTTCTGTCATGACAAGTAGCAGATTGCATGTGCTGGAGAGGCCACGTCACCTTGTGCTTCTGTGCGTGACAAGCCCCCCTCGGTGCCACTGCAACAGTTGTGGCATTTCTTCCTTTATTGCCCTGGGAATGGCTGGTGGCACTGTGATGACAGATTCACTTCTTGTTAACTGGCTTGGTATTTTAACTGCAGTTAATGCGTTAAAATCAGGTTAATGAATGGGCAGCCATCAAGAAAATGGTGCTAATAATTGCAAGGCATGTGAGAGTCAGGGAGGGCTTGACCTGTAATTTTTACCGCTGGTGGTTCCTTTGGGTTTAAATCAGTTCACTCATGGCTAGGACATATACACAGGGATACTTTCCCTGTGCCAGACTCGAATTTACCAGCAGCACTGCTGGTGACATGCTTGTGTTTATGGTCAAGAACACAGTCACCCGTTGGGAACTGACCTCTCCTGCTCATGTCGTTACAGGCCAAGCGGTGAAGGCAAGGAGCCATGGCCGAGGATAGGAAAGACGAAGCCAAGGCGCCACACTGGACTCCAGGTCAGCTAACAGAGGCTTCTTCACACCCACATTCACCTGAAATTAAGGATCAGGGTGGCGCAAGCGCCGGACTGGTGAGGAGTGCCAATGGATTTCCCTTCCGAGAGGATGAGGAGCTGAGGCTGGGCGGCCACGAGCAGCCAGGGACGTTTGCTCAGACCAAAGAGAACGGCATCAACGGAGAGCTGTCATCAGGGAACAGGGAGACTGCAGGTAATGCTTCTCGATGCCCTGCTGCACAACACAGCACATCCTTGGGTATTTCTCCAGGAGGAAATGTTAGCTGGAGTCGAGCATGGCACGGGGGAGCTGATATGAGGGTGTGTGTGCTTTGGAAGGGCACTAGCTGGGCTACATCTTTACCCAGGGTTACAGAGATGATACCTGCTCAGGATTCTGGGCAGTGCTATGAGAAGGCTTCAGGAAAAGGCCTTCCTCGAAAATGAGACAGGGTTACCTGTCAAGGGATGTGGCCACAGGCTGGAGAGAGCAGCTCTCAGGTCCTCTGGGCTATGAGGGAATAGGAAATGGCCCAGCTGTTGTACATGGATGACTCATCCATTTGTGTGTGCAATAAGGATGGATTCTCCTGTTATTGCTCACAAGTAACAAGACCTTCTTGAAACCATGTACTATTTGCAAAATAATGCATTGCTCATTCTGGCTGGGAGCACCACAATTCAGTATCAGCATTTGTTCATCCTTGCCCAGCCATATTTTACTGGATGCTCACTGGGACTTAGCCTATTTGTAAACTATGTAAGGTTTTTAGAATTCAGCTTGTTATTTGCAGAAAAAAAAGAAGAGTGTGACTGTGTCAAAATGAAATATGCAAAGCAAGTTTCCTGTTTTAGAAGTAAATGCTAATTATCTTTGTGCAGAGTTCTCACTCCAAACCCCAAAAGCACAGTGCAAGAAGAATTTCTCTTGTATAGACACAACTGCCCTTGATGCATCCATTCATGCATGCTAAGGAGATCTTTCTAGCAATGTTTTTTTTTGGCTGTTGACAGCATTTGGAGATGCTATCCATAATTTCTCAGCAGCTGGAGAATTTTAAGGCTCCTGAGCTGTAGAGTCATTTCATAAGTAATTGTGCTGGAAATGGAGATCTCTACTAAAAGTACATGTTTTTAGATATTAAGTCTCTTCTTTCAGGTTGGCTTTCAAATTTTGGCTGAGGTAAAATAAGCATTCAGGTGAACAGAGTGTTGATGATGGGGGAGATGATACCAAGGTCTTGTCTCTTTGCTGTAACCCAGCTTTATTCTATGTTTATCCAGCAGATAAGTGAGAGAGGTGAGGTGCTGTAGTTCTTAACAGTGAGGAGACTGAGTGCATTTCTTTTTGCCATAGATTTGTTACCTCATGTTGGACAGGTCCCCCCCATACAATCCCCCCCATGGAAAAGTGAGGATTACTTTACAGGATGAAGAGGAATTTCCTATCCTTAGAAAGGGAGGAGAGAAATGTTTTTCTCAGGCTATCTCAAGCTCAGGTTCTGAGGGCTGGTCAGAGAGATATCCAAAGGTTTAATTGAATTTGTAGCTAATGGATGACAGGAGGAAGGAAAGCACTGCTGGCCATCAGCAGGCATTACAGTAGTGCCTTTTCATGTTGTGAGGCAAGTGGTTAAAAGCAGAACAAGACAAATTGAGGAAGCATGTTCTAGGCATGCAATGTGCTGGGGATACCCATTTGCTTGGGGAACAAGAGTACTCTTGATCCAGGTGAAGTTTGCTTCAGTCACTTCATTTCCTCCTGCCCTGCAGTTTCCTCACTGTTTGCTCAGACTCTGAGGTCTCTGGTGTGGAGACTTACTGTCAGTATGTACAGCTTTTGTTTGGGAGTCTTAATATAGCTTATCTCATGACATCTTTGCCCTTGAGCACTGGAAAAGTCCCCAGAACTGCTTGCCTTCATGCCCGAATTCCTCTGGAGCTCTCTGTAAACTTGTGCACTGCACACTCAGGCCTTCTTAGAATACTTAAGATACATTTCTTTCAATATTTTTTCTCTTTTTGAAGGAGAAACCAGTTAACAACTTACTGTAGTGATAGAAAGGGACCAGGGTGTGTATTGCCACTTCATATTAGCATTTCCTAGCTGGATGTGCTTAATGCAGTGTGGGACAGGACTTCTAGATTTTTGGTGTTCAGTTCAGAATTTGAAATCAAGATTCTTATTCACAGCAAAATTGTCATCTTTGCTGTGTTTGTGTGCTTGCAAATTGTGACTTTGGTGGGATACTGCATCAGGTAGGGCTTTTAAATGCCACTCTGATACACATAATTATCAATAATATGAATCATTTAATCATTTGTAGTAGCTTACTAACTCCAAACATCTGAGGAGAAAATGCTCAGGAAGCCAAGGTCGATGGAGATAATTAAGCCAAGCTGTGGGTTTGAGTGGATTTACAGGGATTTTATTTTCTCTGGTACAGGTCCAGCACTGTAACCTAGGGAAATCTTTGGCTTCTCAGCCTTCATGTTGGAGTCTGTAAATCCCCAGCAACTGCAACAACCTTATGTGCAGCAGAGCACTAGTTTAAACAGGGATTTCCCAGGCAGCTGTCCATCACCCAATCCCTGCTGCATTTTGAGGTGTTTCCCCTAGGGAAGGGCTGCTGCATCTCACTGACCCAGGAGCTGGGATTTAGCCACAGAATGTCTCTCTCCTAGGGAGGGGTGTTCTGTAGCAGGGCAATGGACCCTTCAAGGCACAGCAAAGCAGCAGGACACCCATTTGCAGGGTTTGTGCTGTGAAATCAGAGGGCTCTGTGTTAAGGGCAGAGTTAGGATAAGGCCACCACGACAAAGACACCTTGTGCCAACACCGATGCTGAGGCGAGGGATGTGACGGGGGAGGAGGTGACAGTTCTTTCCAAAACTCACCCAATCCATCACTACAAGTGACATTTTTAGATTTGTACAGTGAAAATCTGCCTTTCTGTATATATGTCTCTCTCAGTGTCTAAGAGTTACTGAATCTGACCTCAATTTTTGGAATCGTGTGAATCTGGCTGTTGTGTTGCCTTTGATTGATCCGTCTCAGCATCGTGCTGGTAATGGCTGCATTATGGAGACACATCAATGCTCTCCTTTCAAACAGGCCGATAGCAACGTGGGAGAGCACACAGAGCTGTGGACAGGGCACCCTCAGGGCCTGGTCTGGCAGCCACCCAAGTCCAAGGCAGATATGTGCAAGAGAACAGGCCGGGGTTTTTGGCATAGCCCACAGGAAGCCATTAGGGGTGTGATATAAGTGTGGGTGGTAAAGCACCTATTTCTTCTCATATGCATTTTGTGCATATAAATTTGTATGTGTACTTGGGCCACCCCTGGCAGACCAGCTGAGCCATGTGCTTCTGGCAGACACAAATCCCACGCTACTCTGGAGGTGCTCCTGAGGACACCTTGGCTTTGGTGCAGTCTGCTGCATCCCACAGCCTGAGACCACCGAGTTTCAATGTGTTCTCCCTGCTCCATGCCTCTCCATGTCCCTTCTCCCTTGCACACACAGAGCATCTCTGGTGAAGACCATGGAATTATAAGAGTGGAGAATGAGATCTGTAGGTTTTGTCAAGCCAAACATTTTCATGTCGTGTGAAATGTGTGATGCAAAGGGACATGCTAGTGTGACCCTCAGAAGCTCACTCTGAAGTAGGCTGACAAGGAAAGCTTTGGATTGGACCCAGTGGTAGAGCACAGGATGTGGCTGACTTGCAGTGAAACACAGGAGTGGCAGCCTTTTCTTTGCTCACTGGAAAGTTGTGGTCAGCTAACTGGGAGGAAGCTATGAGGAGGACTACAGATGCTGCAGCATTCTCTGGGAACCAGCAATTCAACATAATCCATTTTGTTAGAATTGCAAGAACATCAAGCTACAAAGGTTTGGCTTTTTGCACTTAAAATGCATCTATTTTTTCAGTAATGCACTAACTAACCAGTCAAATTTATATAATTAGGGATAACAGTGGTAAACATTGTGAAGCATCTTCTACAATATATCTTTATATATAGTGACTCAACTGATGAAGTGCTTTCTTCATTATATGCCAAATTCAGGTTTGTAATTGGGAGGGGTTTGGATTACCCACACTGTTATTTGATGAATTATTTTTTTGACAGATGAGGGGAAAGCATTTCCTGAAATCCTATTACCAGAGCCTCAGGACAGTGTCTGTGTCCTGGTGTCAGACAGTGTTAAGGACAGTAACATATCATACCAGAGTGACAAAATGTAGCCCTACATTAATTGGCAGGGAACCCAGACCATGTGGGATGCAAAGGGACTCTGTAGTGCACTACAGCAAGTTCCCTGACATGGCAACAAAAATGTGACTACAGGCTGGGCACTTTTGGCTGTGGAATCATCAGGAAGGTGGGTGAGAGGGCAGCCCATGGCACATCCATGAGAGAGGCTGGGGGAAGGCAGACACTGCTGTCTGTCAGTCTGTAAGTGAATCAGAAGGAGGGAGCCCTAGACCTGTGAAGAGGAATGAAGAAGTGACAGTATTGATCTGAGGGAGGAGTAAGGGCTGACCAATGTAGGGAAACAGACTCAGCTGCAGGAGAGCTGGTGAGATGGAGGCTATGAGAGAGCGAGGCAGGGAAAAAAAGAAAATTGTAGGATAAGCTAAGGACAATGGTAAAAGGTCCAGTTTTATCTGCTGATCCAGGACAAACCAGCTTTTGTGTGATGCCAGATACTACCCCAGAAAGGAGGAGATTCAGACAGCAGGAAACACCTGAAGAGAAAACTGGGAAGGGACAAACCACATTACAGCTTGGAATGTAATTTATCCTAATTCAGCCCTTTGTTTCAGGCTTTGTAAAGCTGGACTAAATGGGTATCTGGAACAGACTTAGTCCTCTGACCATCTACTCTTTTAGACAAGCATATTTCTATAAGGTGCAGAGAATATGAGCCTGAAAGACTGCCCTGTCTTGGCAAGTAGTGCTTGAGCAGAGTCCCTTTAGGTTATGCAAAAAACCCCCAGTTGTGTTGAAGGCAGGAATTATGGTTGTTTCAGCCTCCTGCTGTGTGTCAAGGAAACTGTCTGTATCTCATTGTCTTCCATAACCTTGCCTTGTAGTAGCCAGTGTCCAGGTAAAGAGGATGTTGTTCACAGCCCTCATCAGCACAGCACTGTCAGAAAATCACCGTGGTGCTCAGTTGTGCAGGCTGAGGGCCCTCAGCCCCTCTCCACTGAGCTCTGTTTGGGGTCACCCAATGCCACGGCCTCCCCAGGCTGAAATGCACTGTCATAGCCTGGTCCCATGGTGTGCTGGTGGTTTGTTCCCTCCTCTGGTGACATCTCATTTAATCTCCATTTCCTTTCTCTTGCCATACAAGTGGTAATATTCTGATGGCGCTGGCAGTAGACATACAAACACGCCTTCTTTTGTACGGGGATAATTTTGGTCTTTCCAACAGGACTGCTTTTGTCAGAGCTTTGCTTTTGTTTGGCTGTTTGCACTGGCTGCCCTGCTGCTGCCCAAGTCCTTGAGGAGCTAGTAAGCCCCTCCCCAATAAGCTCCCTGAATGCCTATTTCCCAAAAGAGCCTCCCAGCCTTGTTGTCAGATGTGCATTTTCAGCAAGCGACGTGTCTTGAGCAATGCAGACAAAATGCACAGAAGGATGTAAAATCAATGACATTCAGAGCTGGATGTGACTGCTAGGTTTGTCCCATTTCTGTTATTTAATTTACAGAGCTGGAAGGAGGTGTCTTACCATGTCATTGATGGCTCCCATGGGAGAGAAGCTGTTAATTAGGCATTTTGATCTCACTCCCTTTGCCCAGGAAATATGACAGTAATTACTGTGCACCATCATCTCTGCCAATTTAGATACAGGCAAACATACCAGTCTGAAACTTTTCTTGTCTGTGTGAAGTATAGTACAAGTGTCATTTTCTGGGACACGTTATTGGAATGTTATAGACAAGGTATGTTGCTGAAGACAGTGTAGGTGGGGACAACAGAACCCCTCTGGGGCACTTGTATAAAATGCTGGGAGGTTTACACTTCTCTACAAGTCCTTCTCAGTTGCTGCAGAGGACCAGGAATAAAAGTGCAGAAATTCCATCTTTTCACATTCCCTACCCACAGCTATCTTCTCCCTGACTCTAAAATATTCAATAACTACTGTATAGACCAGTCTCTCTGGGTTTTTCTGTGGCTGGCCCTATCAATCAATCAATCAATCCAGTAAGACATCTTTTTTGTCCAGTCATAAGCTCTCTGAGCGGCTGGCTCTGCTCTCCCACCTCCTCTTAGGGCTTCGGAAATCAGTCAGTGATTGACATGTGTTGGTAGGAGCTGGAGGGTCTGGCACAGTTGTGGGCAGAATGCAAAAATTACTGTCTGAAAGGGAGCAAGGTGAGGCAACCTAGTGTGCAGGTGCTGTTGGTTCCCTTGGCTGGGAGTCGGGCACGTAGAGAACATCAGCATCAGTCTCTTTTATCCCTAAACTCCTCTGGGAGTGTGTGGCTCAGATTTGCTTTTGAAAACCACATCTCAAGCCAGGTGCAGTAACACCATTAGAGCCAACTGCTGCATCATACCACATCAGTGCTGCATTTGGCCCAGAGAAGACATAAACCAAGCCATCTCCTTTTTAATTCACTTTGGTGTTTTCTGGTTACAATACCAGAATTGCAAAACCAGCTGTGCTTCCTTAAGAAATGAGAGCAGAGCGCCTGTGAGCGTGTTGGCTTGGCAACCAGCACGCACTTGATGCTGTCAGTGCTCCCAGAAAACATCATCTATAACCTCAGAGATGTAACAAGGAACAACAAGAAGCATCTTTCATAACATGTTCCAGCCACGCCATAGTTCAGATTGTACGCCATGAGCTCTGTTTGTCAAAGTTCCCTTTGGAAACATCTGCAGCCCTTCTTGGGGGACTGCTGTACCCAGGAGAGTTATTGCTGCTGCAAATGTCAAATATCAAATGCATTTTGGGAGTTTCATTTTTGCCATGTCGTTGATTTTTATGTTTGCCTCTGCTCTCCCTCCCCACCATCCATGTTGAAGTACCTGTTCTGATGAGGGCTGTAAATGTTTCTGGTCAGATCTCGACCATCCAGCAGTGGCGTTAGCTGAGTGACTGGTGGGGCAGGTGTTCCCAGGAGACACATTCTAATTTGTGGCCTGTTCTGTTGGAGTCCTTTTCAGTTTATAATGTGTGTGGTAGGAGACAGCTTGTGCATTTATCAATTACATAAAGTAGACAGGACTTGTAAAAGGCAGGAGAAAAGGCACAAGGGTGGAGAGAGGTACCCCAGGTGAGTCAGGAGGTCACAGCCACAGGTGGCCCAGCACTGTGCAGGACTGTGTGTCACCTCCACTCAGGCTTCTGCCCTCTAGGCTGGGCTCAGCTAGCTCTGTCCCTTGAGAGAGGTAGAGATGGGATGCTTCAAAAGCTCATTCCTGTTCTGTTTAAAGGGTCTATCATGGTCTTCATCACCATGAGGACATCATAAAGGACATTCAGAAACACTGGGTAATATTTGGCACCAAACAGCTGGGAAGTGGTATTGCTGGGGACTGTGCCAGCATATAATCTTTTGTTCCAGTTTTGCTCTGAGGGCAGAAGGATTTGGAAGAAGGTTCATTACTGAACAACAGAGCCTTGTTATGCAGGCACACAGCTACTCTTGTTTCAGGCAGAGCTGAAATGGCATCTTCTCCTCCAAAGTCACCTTGCAAGGGAAGCAGCAAGTTCTTAGGTGACAGCCTGGGATGTGCTGGTGAGCATTGCTGGCCCCATTTCCAGGTCCCTTGAAAGGACCCTGTGTCACACTCATTAACCCCCTCAGTCCTGTGCTTCACAAATCCTTTCCTCCCATTTTTCCACTGTGGTGTTAGGCTGATGTACTTTCCAGCCCAGGACAAGGAGAGCCCAGGCCTGGCTGCTGGTTTTGGGATTTTGCAGCACACACAGGGTGAACAACACACAGCCCTGCCTCACCCACTGGGCACAGGTTTAACTTTTGGTGGAGAGGAGGTGGGTACCATCACATCTCTCACGAAAACGAGAGTCACACAAAGTCTGCTGCTCCTAGCAAGGAGTGCCAGGCTTGCTGATTCCTTTTCCCCCCCGTTGCCATGCCAACATGGCCCTGCTCAGAGTGAGATCTCTTTTTAAGCTCCGCTGAGAGAAAGTATGTAGCCTAGGAGATTATTTAGCATTCAGGAGTGCACAGGCTCCCTGTGACGTCTGTGAGCCACAGTCAGGCTGGCTGACAAAGGAAAGGAGGATTTCGTTTTTTTCCTCTTTTCCTCTAGCATTTGCTTCTCAAGGTTAAGAGAGATAGGGAGGGACTGCAAGCACTTTGTGATTGGGACCTCACTCTGTAGTCCTCCCTGAGGCACCACTTCCATGGAAATTAAAAGAAAATATTACTTTGGGGTACATTTTCTGTACAAGGTACAAGTATGAGAGAGGTAAATGTGCAAATTCCTTGATGTGACTAAGCACGATGAGCTACTCTATTAAAATTGGAAAGCAAAGGCAATCTGGATTTTAATTTGAGTGAGAAACTCAAAGGAAATAGTAGAAGGAAGCAAGGGAAAACCCCCTGTCTTTCTCTTTCATGTTGTTTTAACCTGTGAGGTTTCAGTAGAGAAAAGAAACCATCTCTTCTCTTGCTTCATATCCTGGGTAAGGACAGCAAAACTTGGTGTGTAGTAGTGTTTTGGTTAGGGTTTTTTGTTCTGTGGAGTTGCTACTGGTAGATTAACTGCTCACTTTAAATTCAGTCCTTCTAATGATAATACAGATTTGCTTGCCTTTGCCAGCTGAGGAGATGGAAATCAGCACAAAACAGCTGGTATTAGCTGGCAGATGAGCACTGATGATCCAATGGCTGATCTGGAAATTCAAAGACAAGACTTAAAGTGAGATGTGTAATGGTGTTTACACTCATTTGTTCTTTGGGAGATTCTGAGCAAAACATTTACATTTTCTCTGCTGTTTCACAGACTGGCTACAGAGCATAGTCAGTGGTGCTTGGAAAACCTCTTCTTGAAGTGAAGATTTAGAAATGCAGTTTTGTTTTATTTTTGGGATTTTGCTAGTACTGAGGCATTCCTCATGACATGCAAGGAGTGCAGGAAACCAAAGGCACCCCAGCTGTGTACATTAGATCATGGGAGTGAACCCTTCTCCTGTGTGTGGAAAATAACTGTTCAAAACTTTAGTTTTAGTTGCATGCAGTATATGGAAAATAACTGAGAGATATCATTAGCTCCAGGGCAGGAAAACCTCTCAGCTGCTTCCCAGAGAGTTATTTCACTCAGGACTGAGTAGATTGAATAGTTCATGGAAATCAGTTTCACTGGGAGGCACTGTGTATTTTGGGAGGGAAAAATAAACCCCAGGTACTTCACATTTGTTTTAATTTCTTTCCTTGAAACTAATTCATAATGATACATGATCAATTTGCTAGAGCTTCCAACAACCCATATAGCCTATGGCAGTTGGGATAAAACTGATTTGCAGTCTGGTTCTCTGTCTGTGGCTCTGGCCAGACAGATACTTGTGCTCCTCTTTATGAATGTGTCAGCTGCCAGTGCTGTGTAGATGTGGCAGTCCTGCTGATGCCCTGAAACTGTTTTCATCCACAGCCTTGCACCCCATAGGAGAAGAGGGAATGGGATTCAGTGGTGACTGTTGCTTTTTTACCCCAAATTCAGAATATGTGCCACATCTAGGGTAATACAGCCTACACAGGTTGTTGGTGAGCTGATACTAGTCCCTAGCTAGTCCTGTGTATGAGTTGCTTTCTCTTTGCTTCCCCTGTCATCCTTTCTCTGTATTTAAGAGTATGTAATCCTTCTCAATGATTGCTGTGTCATTTCTTCATTCTCTTTCTCCTTTCTCACTTCTCTTGTCTCCACCTTTTTTAATCTTGTTCTCCATATGTGCTTCCAACTTTATCCCAGTCATCCAGTGTAGCTCCTCTGCCACCTGCGATTTCCACAACTGCTCCTCATTTTCAGTGCACTAAGGAGCTCAGCCTCTCTATGCAGCTCTCTTGGAGGCTGCAGTGCCCCCAGCCCTGGTCTCAGCTCTCCCCTCAGCAGCTGGACATCTTCTGGCTGCAGAAGCTTGCAGGTATTGAGGTGCCCAGACAAGACAGCTTTGCCAAAAGAGGAAGAGGCAGTTCAGAAGGTCACTAAACCATAGAATGGTTTGGGTGGGAAGGGACCTTAAATCTCATCTCATTCCAATCCCATGCCATGGGCAGGGACACCTTCCACTATCCCAGGTTGCTCCAAGCCCCATCCAGCCTGACTTTGGACACTTCCAGGGATGGAGCAGCCACAGCTTCTCTGGGCAGCCTGTGCCAGTGCACTGATAGGCACTGATGATGTGCACCTCTCACGGTTTCCTTCTTCAAGAGCAGGTGCACATTTCTCTTTCCTAATCCCATTGTACCCATAGGGGTGTGAGCTGGTTGTCTCCAAGAGAGGGCAGACAGTGGGCCAGGAGCAGGCTGTGTGAGCATTCAGGGATGAGTCCTGGTTAGAGGCAAGGCTTCTTTCAGCTGGGGCAGTGCCAGAAAAGAGGGGGAGAGGTGGGAGAACTGCTGACCTTGGCTGAGAACTGCTCTGAAAGTCCATCTGCAGCACAGCTTCTGTGGGACTGGGTTAGTCTGTACATGACCCAGGTCACATTCAGTCTGCCTGTCTATGGGCACACTTGCCCATGCTCATTTGGAAGGAAGCAGCACCATTGCTCTGTTGGCAGGACAAACACACCTGCCTTGGTACAGGTGCAGGCTGGACTAGGAAGCAGGGCTTGAAAGAGATCAGCCGTGCAGCTGCCCTCTTGTTAGAGGGTAGAAATGAGCCAAGACACAGACTCCTTGTTTATCACAGCCTGAAAAGGGCCCTGGTTTATTCCTCTTCACACCTCAGCCATCCTGACCCCAACCATTCACTGACTCTGCCTGCACCAAGCTCCTGCTGAAGGTTTCCCCTGCAACCTCTGACTGCTGCTTATTTCCTGCTGAGCTCTGACTGCAGGGATCAGTTTGCAGCCTGTGACTGCAGCTTTTCCCCAGCCAAACTGTGACTGCAGGTTCAACAACAGGCTCTGACTGCACACCCACACTGACCTCACTGCAGGGATTCTCTCTGCCCAGGATCCTGCTCCTTCATGGTCCTCATGATCTTTCATGATGATGGTCCCTTCACCTCCCTTTATCACACTTATCTTTATTGGATACAGCTGTGACTCATTGGGGCCAGGCTGTATTGTAATTAACACAGCTGTTACTGGTCAGGGGTGAGGTCACCTGTATTCCCTTCTCCTAGAAGTGCAGAGCTGGACCAACAGCACTGAGCACTGAGATGAACAGGGCATGGCATTGCTGTATTTTGTGTGTTAAATATCCCTTGATGGGTTAAACCAGCCTTCTGTTGGCATTGACAGATTGATCTTCAGTCCTCTTGAGCAGGCATGACTAAATCCCATACAGTATGTGCACAGGTTAGTGTTAATTTTAAACTTAAATCCAGCAACATTTCTATAGCATAGTGTGGATCCTTTTAAAAAAAGATCAGAGAAAGCACTATAAAAAGTGTTTTAAATCATCCCAAAAGGAGCTAAAAATGAACCTTAAGGGATGCATCACCTCCTGTAGGTGGCTGATGCTTCATTGACTTCTGAAGAGGTTTTTAAAAGTCGGTTTGTTTAAAATGTTAACTTGTACTAAAGTCCAAAACTAATATTGATTTAAAAGTGAGTCACTCACTGTGTATTTACTCACATTCAAAGGATTAAATATCTGGTTCTTTGTTTTGAAGCCAAAGTGGTTTCTTCTGTGTAAGTCCTAGGGAATAAATGTTTCCGATACAGCTGCTTTGTATGTGCAGGTGTCATTTTGAGCTGATACCAAGTCCCAGGAAAGGCAGTGGAACATCACTGCATTGCCCTGGCTGAGGTTTAGAGCTAATATTGCATGTTAGCTCTAAATTGTGTTGCTCATGCATCAGACAAAACAGAACTGATAGCTTTTCCCACCTCTGATTTGTCTGGGAAATGCTGACAGTAAATATTTTGTTCCAGGCAGTCGACTTAAGAAGATGGACTCAGGGGATGCACAGGAAACAAGTATTGCAGTAATGAGGGCTCATTTTTAAAGCATTGCATTATTATACTGACATTGGTATGACTCCTTTATAACAGACTTACATATTTCGGGGGGGCTGAGGAGGGGACTGGTCCCTTGGTGCTTTGTTCTACAGCTGCCTGACAGTGTGGCAGAGGCCTCTGCCTAATAAATGTGCTAGGGAGCTGGAGGAGAGGGCTCACTGGAGCTTTCAGAATGGCTCCTGCTCCTAGCATCAGTCACTTTAGATTTTACACTGTGTGCCTTGGAAATTTGGACTATGTGTCCAGCTCTCTCACTGAAGAAAGTAACCAGGAAAATTCAGTCAGAGCTGGGGACTGAAACACACTTAGAACATATGGAAGCAATCCAAGGACAGGCATCCTGAACTTCCCTGCTGCTTTCTTGAGTGGTGCAGAGCAGCTGAGGGTGCCCAGGAAAGCCACCCTGAAGCCTTGTGTTTGTACCAGAGCACAGCCAGGCCAGCACTGCTCGACTGCAGCCAGGGCTCCAGCTGTGCACCACGTTTACTCTGATATAAAGCAGATAGCAGAAGGATCATAGATTCATTGAGGCTGGAAAAGACCTCCAAGATCATCAAGTTCAAAAGTGTTAAGGAGCTGAGTAGTGGTAATTCAGATTTACAATCCAGAGTTTAGGGACAGAATAGGAGGGGCTGTTGAATACCCCAAAACTCAGAGGTGTAACATTTGCAGTGGGGCTCACCAAGGTATGGAGCTGCTGTGCCAGGTACTCAGCTGTAGCTCACCTGTTCTGCCCTTCTCACACAGTGACTTCAATACATCTTTCCCCAGTGATAATTTGAATGTTCATACCTTGGGAATCCAATGCATTAAACCATCAAAGCTCTTCCTTTCCCAAAACACAGACCTTTTTGGGCCTGTTCTTTGGATAGCTGGTGAATCCTGATGATTAAATTAATCTGTCACTATCCTCATGCACTCTGCAGTAGCTTAAAGTCAGTGAGTTTATTAGGGAAATGATACTTGTCAGTTGTGTTGTGGCTGCATTTAATTTAAAAGCTGATGTTCCTATTATTTGCCTTCATACCTTCTGCCAATTATTGTTAATATTGCCAACATCCAGATCAAGGACCTACTTACAGCAAAATATTTACTCACGAAAACCCTTTGAAAGCCAGTATTTGAATTCTGTAAAGCTACGTTATGGCTTTTTCCTTCAATCTCAAGCACTAATCTGTTGGCACTTTTTGGGGTTTATATAACTTATTCATAATGCTTTGATTGCTGCTGTGCATTTACCTTTTAATCTGCATGCAAAAAGGCAACATTTAGAGCTGTCGTGATCCCAGAGATCAACCCCCAGATGTATCTTTGGTTTTTCCACCCCAAAAATGTCACTTTTTTCCCCCCCCCAACATTTCAGTAGTCTTGACTGAAAGAAGTCATTCACCAGCTTCCAGGAGAGCTGTGCATGAATTCAGGAGCTGTCCTTGGGGGTCTGGCTAATGCCTCTAAACAAATCGAACTGCTCTTTGGTTTATGGCCCGGCTGCACTCGCAATTGTGGTTCCCCGGAGGGGAAAAGATCTATATAGGTCCTGTTTTGCTTTTCAAATCATCTAAGATAGCAAATAGCCATTTTGTATCTTCTGTCTGCAGGAATATGTGGGGTGTTTTGCCTCACAAGGCGGTGCAGGTTGCTTTGTGCTTTTGTTGTTGACTCGATTCCACTGTGCCAACAATTAGTGCTGGTTACCTTGGAAACTGCTCTGAATCCCACTGAGGATTTTGACAGGCACATCTTGACTGAAATTGCTTTGTTTTCATAATTCTGCAAGTATACACATAGCTAATCCTTTTGCTGTGCTCTGCCTGTGTTCTTTCCCTGAAATGTAGCAAAATTAATGAAACATATTATTTTATCCTTTCCATCTCATTGCAGCTTTCTTTAATCCCTTCTTTTGCCTCAGTGCTCCAGGGACATTAATTACCCCTTACTTTAACCAGGCTCACTGGTTTCTTTTGGTAGGTGTTTTGAGAGGTGACCCTATGAGTGTGTGTCAAGTTTTGACAAATTTGCAGTCTCCTTCTTTCTGTCCTTCCTTTTCTTTGGTTTTCTCCTGGAGCATTTCTTGTGCCATGCAGTTCAAGCACGTTAAACTTTGTTTATGCCTCAAACAAGTTGTGCTTTACAGAGACCAGGTGGCATTTTCTGTGGCCACAGGAAACTCAAGGTCTTGCTGCCACCTTGGCATTGGGTAGAGCTGTTGCCAGAAAGAGGAAGAGGTGATCTTGCTCTAGTCTGGGAAGACTGTCCTGATGAAATTGTGGAGATGTGCTATGCATTTTCGTATTAGGAGGCACTGTCCTTGTTGCTGTGAAATGGGTTCTCAAGGTGAGAAGAAGCAATAGATAAGTGGGCTGAGTGATCTTGCTGAATGGCAGTAATGAAACACAGGTGACTACAGGCAGGAAAGGAGAAGAGCTGAGGAGACAAACTCTGATCTGACTGGAGCAGCTCCTGAGAAGTCACTGACACTGTTAGGTGAGGTGACAACCAGGCAAGCTGTCCTAGCTCTCAGTTTGCTGCCAGCAGGATCCCTGCATCAGTGCCAGTCACGTACCTGTGAGGCAGGGAGAGGCTGAGAGGCCTGCCCATAGGCAGTGTCTCCTGTCAAAAACAGCCCTCAGAATAAGCACACGGCATTGCACTTCTCTCTAGGGGAGAGAAAATAAAAGGCACTGCTGGATTAGGGCTGTCAGAAACAAACAGCTGAGAAGTGGTGTTCGTAGCAAACTCTGCTTTTCCGTGAGCTGAGTCTGAGGTTGTGGTAGGTTGGAAGAGAGAGAGGAAAAAGCGCTAGAGGCTGAAGGACAACCATTTAAAGGGCACATAAAGAACAGACATCACACATCACTGTGGAGATGTCTCACAGAGCTGATTTTTGCTCTTGCTTTTATAGTTGCAGATTTTTAAAAAAACTCATTTTTTAAAACTATTTTGCGGAATTGTTTATGTCAGGATCTGAAAGCTCAGACACCTATTTTAAAAGGCTCTTGCCACCGTCTGTGTGTGTCTCTGGAGCTCGTAAACATGTCTGTTACAAAACTTAATGGAATGGAAAGCTGTCATGGGAAATGAAAGTATTGTAGGTAACATGCCAGTGGAGACATCTGCAGTCCATTGACAAATCCAGCAGGATCAATAAGGAATGAAGGAGAGCTTGGAAATGACATCTTGGCCTTGTACAGGATCTGATCCCAGATACTGGATGGCGCTGTAGCCAGTCTTTGGCAGGTAACCTCATTTAACAGCCCCTGTGTGAGTCTGTAGGAAGGAGGCCTTGGGTATCAGGAGGGAATGATGCTGCTTCAGTGTCATTCTCAGTCCTGGAGCGCCTGGGGTAGGGACTGGGCAGCTCTTGTGCCCTTGGGTGCACTTGTGAGGAGGGCAGCAACCTTTGGAGGCAGCAGGCCTTGTAAACACAGCCAGGAGGGAAGGCTGTGGCTGCTTCAGCATCCTCTGTGCACCTTAGTGTTCTGGAGAGGGTTTGTGTCCCTGAGTCATCTCAGGGACACACAGATTCTAGATCTCCTGATTTGGTCTGCTGGGGTTTGTAGAAGAATTGGGCTGACTTCCAAAACCAGGAGCACAGAGTGCTTAATTTGTTTAACTTTGGTTTGAATCAGTGTGGTGCCCCAGACAGGGCTCTGTCCTCTCAGCAGGGCAGAGTCCCCTGTTCCTGCCACAGAGCAGCTGTGGCACTGGCAGCAGCTGGGCAGAGCTGACCTGGAGCCCTGTTGGACTGTGGTCTGAAGTGACCTTTGAGGGAACAGCAGAACTTCATCCTGCTCTATCAGCCCCTGGCTTCTCACCTCAGCCTGTTCCCTGCCAGGGCTTTGGAGAGTTCATGCTGAGGGTTTTCACTGTGTTTTCTCTCTGTTTTGGGCATCCCATTCAAGGACTGCCTGTACTTTAGGATACTGTATTCCCTGAAATCAAGCTTTGGAGCTCATTCTGTGTCCTGTATAATGAACAGCTGACATCTTGGTAAAAAGGAGCAGTGTTTTACTCTCTACAAAATGCAAAGAAAAGGCATGTTGCTGTTCCTTGTTCTGCTGGAGTCTAATGTAAAGCCATGCTCTTATTGCCTGTAAGAAATAAATCTATTTGTTGTAACTTGTTGTATGTTAGTTCTGTTTCTGTGGCATAAAGTGGAGTCAGAGAGAGTCTGCCGGTTTAAATGAGGAAAAATAAATGTCTACAAGCAAAACCATGTCTAATGAATACATAGCCCGGCTTCCACAGCATCCAAGCTCCCCAATTTTCTTTCTTTGTTTTTGTTTGTTTGATTGATTTTTTTGTTGGTTTTTTTTGGGGGGGGGATTGTCTGGTTTCTTGTTTGTTCTTTATCATTAGGCTGCCTTGAACTTTAACTGAACCATAAGGAAACTATGAAAAGTCTCAATAGCAGCGCTGTGAGGATTTGACTTACCCGCTGGATCTTCTATTTATAGTGTCCATTAGTACAGAAAAGTCTGTCCTTTTGCAGCAGTCATGTATAGCAAAAGCACTGTTCTTCTGATGAACTGCCCATGCCTCCTGTGTCACCCGAAATATCCATCACCAGAGTGTTCAGAAGTAAGCCTTTTTTGATTAAAGAACACTGCCAAACAAAACAAGCTGAGCAAAACCCTCAAGCCCAGAGGCCATTTGTGTTTTTATTTACTTATTTTGCGTAGCCTGAAATAGAAATTTTTATTTATGAGGTGACAACCTTTCACCCTCTGACATAGCTCCCAGTGGAACATTCTCTTTGTCCCAAGCAGATTAAATCAGGAAGAGAGCTGGGAGGGTGAGAACTGTCTTCCGGGCTTATGGAGCCCATTTCTACTAGAGAACCAGGCTGGCTGGGAACAAGCAGAAATTCTATTACAAAGGAGGCGGTTTTTAATTTGTCTTAACCCTGCTGGGAGGAGAGTTGCAGTAGATTGGCTGATGGAAAGCAGTTGACCAAGGGGATTTCCTTTGGATATGCTCCAGGGTACTAAACCTGATATACATTTGCATATTCTATATCAGAAATTAATTGGAGGCTTTCATTAAAATTTCTGTGTGAACATAAGCTTCAAAAATTCTTTTAACACTCTTCCTCACTGAGCCTTGATTTGTTTATCTGAGCTAATGGCATAGTCTTGATGATGTTGCTTTTGTCCATGGTGTTGTGATTAGTGGCTTGGTGGAACTTCTGACAGGAGGGCTGTGTGTCACATCCTTCAGGTGTGAAGGGATGGCAGGAATTGGTGCAGGGTCTTCTGTAGCTGTGGCACTCAGTGAAGCCTGTGCTGTCCTCCACGCTCACCAGAGCTGTCAGGGTGATGCTCTTTCCTGCTCTGAAGGAGCAGAATCTGAACAGGGGTGTACCAGGTGTCCAAGGATGCTTTCTGGAGGAGCAGCTTGTCTCCAAGCCATGGAAGGTGCTGCAGCACGCCCTGGTGTGGGGAGGGCCCCGTGTGCCTGCAGGAGGAGATGGGCCAAACCACAGGTTCATTCTCCCAGGTTTTCCCAGCATGTTCTTTGCAGGCTGTGTGTGCCTCACAATCCTGAGGAGCAGTCAGGGCCTCTGAGGAGCCCAGGTTTCTGTCCAGTCCCCTGGTCTGCAGCAGCAGCACCATGTGAGGGGCTGGGAAGTGTCTGGTTTGTGTTTCTCACGAGAGGAAGAAGCCAAGATGTGCCAAGGAACACCCCCAGCATCCAGCAGGTGTGGAAGCAACCCAGAATGAGGTGCCAAGCCCCAAAATGACATGTAGGCCCCTGAAAGGCAGCTGAGAAAATTGCTGGGCTTTAAATCAATATCCCTGTTCTAATCTATGAGACTGCCCATATGCATGACTTGATCTTTGGGGTTATGGTGCTCAATTTGGTCTACTTGACCACAAAGGGGAGTTCCATCTCATACTAGGGACGTGTTGTTGAACAGAAGAACAAAACTAGAGCTGCTATTTGGAGTCTCCTCCTACAGGCACCTATAGCATACATAGCCTCATCTCAAAAACCAGTTTTTTTCCTCCAATGTGGAAAGCTGCCAGAACTCCTCACCCCTGACAGTAGGAAAAGCAGCATCTTTAGATTTCTAATCTGAATTTATCCTCAAGTTTATATTCATGTATTTCAAATGTCTTTTTTTTCAAATCAGCTTGTTTTTTAATTGCTTGGTAGTTTTTCTGGTGTATTCACCCATCTGCTTTTGCTGTTGGCAGCAGCCAGTGGAACTGTTGCAGTCACTGCCCTCCAGGTGACCAGCCAGGAGAGCAGTGAATTGTAAGGTATAAACACCAACAATGAATGTTCTTTGCCAGTGGGTGGAGATTTTTAATATCTCATTAACTAGTTTGTGTAAAAGAAAGATTGACCTAGCACTTTGATTTTAGACAAAGGTGGCTGTGGTAACTCACATCTGTGTATTTTGGGGAAAAACAGTTTGTTTTTCTAAAGGACAAATGAAGAGGGATAGCTTCACATTAAAAGTACAAGGGAATTCTGTAAGAGTAACTGTGAAAGTAAATCATTATTAATCTAATGGACAGTCCCTTGTCAGCGTGGTTGCTGTGAAGTTACAGTAGGGCATTGATTCCCAGCCAGTCCTTGCCTGAAGGACGTGGTGATGGGTGAGCAGAGCTTTCATTCCTACCCTCAGGATGGTGATTAATGGGGGCTCTGGCAGGAGCAGGGTGTATTGACATCTGCCATTACAAGCCTCTGTCTCCACACAAGGGCTGGAGAAGCAGTGAAGTTTTGCTGTGCTCCCAGGTGTGCCCAGCTGTGCAGAGTGGCCTTCCCTAGGGGTCAGCTCCATCTATTGGAGACAGTTCTCAGACAGCACTTGGATGTAGCTGGAGAGGGAAGGGGTTTATTTCCACTGAGTTTGGCTGAGAGAGAGAAATACATTGATTAATGTACTAAGGGAGGGCAGGCTTATATACAGGTGAGAACCACAAACCCTTTGCTCTCTGGATTCTGCTGGACCAGCCCTTAAGATCTTGATTTGTTACATTGAAGGTACCTGAGCTTCCAGAGGGGAGGAAGCTTCTCTGGTTGCTTCCACCTGCAGCTCTGTGCCTGATGACATTTCACTGCACCTTTGAGTGGGTCTGGAGTCGAGCTGAGACAGTTTCTCAGTTTGGAAGAATTCTTTCCTTGAGTGGTCCTACTGCTACTTTCAGCTCACCAGAGCAGGCAGATCCTCAGCCCTTCTCAGGCTGTGGGGAGGAGCAAAGTTTGGGCTCTGTGGCTCCCAGCTCTGCCAGACAGCAGTGCCTGAGTCAGCTCCATGAACAGGAAAGTGTTGGGGGCAGCAGCAAAGAGCTCATTCCACCAAAAAAATGTTATTTTCTGCATGATACTCAGACCTACTGTTTAAATAAAGCTTTGTGTGGCAGTGCTGAAAGGGGTGAGGAAGATGAGGTATTGATTTTAATCATGCAGGAATGTTATTTGGCCCTTCAAGTCCCTCATCAGCATAGCTGACTGTCTGGGAAGTGCTTTTAATGCATACTGTGTGCTGCTGAGGAGGAATTAGCATCCAAAGGGCATGTTGGAATGCAGCTAACTTCATACATTGTCAAGAAATTACATTACTCAGCTGCCCATTCTACCCCTGTTTGCAAAACAATACCTACAGAATCTTTTCTAGACCTTTAGTACATCATCGTCTTAAAATACTGAAGTTGCTGCACATTGTCCCTAAAAGACAGAACATTTAATAATGATGCTTTGTGTATCTTGCATAGAGCAAGCTCCTGATTTTTATAAATATTTGGCATTTTCCACTGAAACCTTTGGAATATCTTGTCCTCCTCCTTTATTTTTAACAATTTTCTTATATTTCGGGGAAAAATTACCTTTTAGAAATGGATTAAGTCAGCCTCTTGAGTTTTTTATTGTTTAGGCTAATCTTTCTGATTTTAAAACACCATTCTGATTAGCATGCTTTTCTTTCTTTTTTTCTGACTTTGCTACTGCCACAGAAGAAGTGTCTGCGAGGATAGTACAAGTAGTAACAGCTGAAGCTGTAGCAGTCCTGAAAGGTGAACAGGAAAAAGAAGCCCAGCACAAAGATCAGCCTGGATCACTACCTTTAGGTAAAATGAGACAAAGAATATTCCAGGTATCCTCGTGTCTGCAAATGTCTGTATGTATGTTTAAAAATGCAGTTCCAGCTGTGTATCCACATTGGTTATGTGCCACCACTGGATAAATGCTGCGCCCACAGGATTATTGGCAGGATCTTTGTGTTCTTGGTTCTTCATGGCCCTGTGTCTCATTCCCTGTTTGCTCTACCAGCAGTTCTCCACCTTGTTTCTGACTCCCAAGGAGCCCAGCCATGAGTGTGTTTGGTGGTGGGGTTTTGTCATCGCCTTGATTGGGACTGTTTGTGTTCAGCCACATACAACACGAAGGATTAATGTCTGAGGAGGCAAACATGGAGTGACACATAAAAAGAAAGTGAGGCTTTGCTGGTTGGGTGGTAACTGCTCAAATAGATGGAGGGGGAGCAGCTCCACGGGAAGCAGAAAGGAATGGGGCACACCAGGTTGAGAGCACCTGGCAGAGTGAGGGCAGATTGTGGAAGGAGTGACATGGTAAAAGCAAATGCCAGCAGTCTGTACAGGAAGGGGAACAGTGCCACTGGTCCATGCTGTGTCTCCATCCTCCTGCCACCTCCTTTGTGAAATATCTCTGAAATAGAGACACATGTGTGTATTTATCTATCTATAAAGGAAGGTAAGTATATGGCCATTTGTACCTGAAGTGCTTGCTCCTTGCCAGAAAACTTCTGCAGTAGCTCAAAACATGTTCACCAAAGGCCAGAGAAAGGACATACTCCATCTTGAGGTAAGGAAGTCTTGCAAGCCTGTCCCAGGAGAGATTCTGCTGAGTTGAGTGCATGTTCATTGTGATTAAATCAAAACAATGCCCTGAGGTGTTTTCCCCACAGGCAATCTGCCTGCTTTGGTGCAGTGCTTGGCCCTTGCCTAGGAATGAATAAAGTCAATGAGTAATTTAGAATATTCATTGGAAATTTGGTTCCCACAGTTTTTTGCTTCATTGAGCTAACTTAGAACTGCAGCAGGGAGATGTTGCTTGGTAATTCCCTTCTTTGCAGAGACTCAGTTTTACATGGAAGACCCCAATTCTCCAAATCACCCAGGCCTAGGAGAGGCAAAATGGATATTCAGTTCCCTCTAGTCAGATGAGTAATTTAAATGATACTGTGGGAAGTATGTTTTTAGTTGGTGTTACAGTTCCTGTGGTCAGATGAATTGTGATGAGTTTATAAATACTCTGTCCCTGGACAGCCCATCTTAAGGACAAGTCTCATATGGTCTTTTCCAAATTACACTGACATCAATAGGAAGAAGCTGGAAAATTCTGCTGGGGCTTTGAAAGTGGCCTGTCTGTGCCAGGAAAGAAGCTCTGAACAGTAAACTGCGATCTGCCTGTTGAAAGATGCTGTTGATAAGACAGATCTCTTAAAACATATTTGGCATTTTTTTTTTAAAAACACTAGTTAAGCCCCAGGAGATGATCTGTTTTTAAAGAAATAAAATTCGCAAAGTGATTGGTATGAGATCAAATGCAAAGGTTGTGCTGAGTTCATTTAAGAAGCTTGTTTAGGATTTCATCATTCTTGAATTGAAGTAATTGAAATAAAATAATTTCTTTTCAGCATCTGGTCTCCTGCCTGGGAATTAATGTAAATTCCAGTCCAAATACATCTAAGTTTTCACTGTGCCTTGCTCAGCTGAATCACTGTTATGTCACAGCTGATATAAGTTCCCTGTGCTATCTTTTGCATTTAGACAAGCAATATTAGCATGTGTTCTGCAATTAACCTTGAACTCAGCAGAAGAAAAAAAGTGTTCAGAATGGAGTTTTTTTCATGTACTCAAGGTGGATTAAAGAGATTGGATGCCAGTTTCTGATCATTGGTGTGAATTTATAATACCTCTGTGCTCATATGCTTTTTTATTTTTGCTTTGGGTGACTGAATGCTTTTTAAGAGGCAATACTGATTTAAAAGAGTATCTGCTGTATTTGATTTTTATATTGTTCTCTATAACCAGAATTTTGTAAATGATTCATACCATTAGAAAACAAATGTGTTCTGCGAGGGTCTGTCCAGAAATCCGACAGGCCCCTGAGTCCCCATCAGATAATTCCTCAGCTGGGCAGAACTGCAGCTGACTGCAGCTTATATCGTGTATTGGTCTTCCTGGAGTTAATGACTGTATCTCATTTTCACTGTTTGATTTCTAGCAGTTGAAGAGTCAGCCAACCTGCCTCCTTCCCCACCTCCATCACCAGCTTCTGAGCAGACTGGAGTTCTGGAGGAAGGTAAGGGTCTCCTGGACACTGCAGTGCAGAGCTGTCAGCAGAGGATGAGACATGAATGTAAAGGATGGGGAAATCAGAGAATGGAGATGCTTTCTGCAGTGGAAATACTTCTCATGTGAAAAGATAAGGCAATCTCAGCAATAACTCCTTATCTGCAAACCAACTGCAGTGCATGGATGAGGTAGACACATGCACAGAGGTAGCTGAGGGATATGCTAAGTACATCCATGCTAAAGAAAAAGAGATAGTGTTGTTCACATTTTGTCTGTTGTATGCAATCTGAGCCAAGGTGTCTGCTGTCCCAGTGTGGTCATCAAAACTGCCATTAAGTATAGGTCATCTTTTGTTTCTTGAGATGTGTTTGGTGGCTGCATTTTTAAAATTACCATTGCCTTTTGGTTTGGAATCTTAAATGCATGAAAGCAAGAAGATTCAGAGCTGGATCATTTCTTTAGCCTTCGACCTGTAATTCATGCTCCAGTGCCTGCATGTATTGGGAGTTCTGTACACCAAGTGCAGCAATCACATTCTAGTCTTACAAAGCAAATTTCTGTTCTGCTCAGCACAATGTTCAGTTTCAGTAGCTGTGATCACTGCATTTTCCTCCTTGTGGAATCTCCTCCAGCAAAGAGCTGAAGTGTTGGCTTGGTGTTAACCAGGGGCCCAAATCCCAGCGAAGCTGCTGCGGCGTAGGCGTGTGCGTGAGCGCTTGGTTCAGCAGAAGATGACTGCTGCATCAAGGCCAGCAGTATAGGGAGACAGCACTGTGTTAAAACTCAGCTCGGTCATGGGGATAAGGAGGAGGGATTTGGGTTCAGAATCTCCAGGGGGACTGTCAGTTGAACCCTGCCATGTCAGTAATGTCTTTATGTGTCTGCTTACCTCCTTCTTGGATTTTCTTTCAGCGTTTTCTGTTTGTTACATAAGTGCATGAAAATAATTTCCTGTCATCTGCTGAACAAACCTTGTTGGTATTTTAACACAGAGCCTCTATGAATTTTGCAAGTGGATGGTTGCTATTTCACATGCTGGTGTACTCTGACTCAGTTTAGGAGGACACTACAATTAGGCATGCTCCATCACGCACTCATTTCTGACACAATGAAATTACAGGCTGTTGTTAACAACAGTATTTGTAGGCAGGGCCTACTGGGTGTGGTTAGTAATAGGTTATAAAGAACTTGAATAATTGGTGGTTGTTGTTTTTTAAAAAAAATCTGCCTGCTTTGTGTTTAAAAAATAATACGACAGTTCCTAGACTCATGACACAGAGGTAATGGCAATCAAAAGTACTCACTGAAAAGAAAACTGGTAAGGCATTAGCAAAGATTTTGAGAATTGTTACCAGAGCGTTATCACTGTGTTTTAATATATAATTCACTTGGCTACTCCTGTATGCTTTTTGATTTTTCATGTCACGGTAAAGGGCTTGTTCTTCTGCTTCAGGCCAATGTCAAGGTTTTCCATTAGCCTCAGGTTTAGGTTTGGCTTTGTGTGCTGCTTGTTTCAGCTGTATATTTGCATGTATTTTAGGATTTTATAAAGCACTTACGTTGACTAATTGTCAGAAGGTTGTAGATTGGCCCCACAGCAAATGGAAAGCATTTTGCTAGTTGTACTAACACAGGAGGGTGGCAAAACACTCTACAACCTAAGGTTATTATCAACTGCCAGACTGCAGTTCCCAGCTGTGCAAATGACTCAGCAAGTCACTTAACATTGTTGGTTTTTTCTTTCCTTGCATGAAGAATCAAATTAATATAATAGCACTTACCCTTCAGAGGTGGTTACAAGGATTGAAAGGACAGTGTTTGGGAGATGTTTCAATGAAAGATGACCGGTGCCATGTTTTTTAATAACTTTCAAATAATTTTCTTTAGCATAATTTTCTTTAACATTCGTCAAAAGAGACTTTTCCACAACATGGAAGATTTTGATTCAGTTTTAAGAGCAGATGGCTGGTTTTGTAAGGGAAGTATGGATAGAAGTGATGTCCTGAGTCTTTAATGAACTGTGCTGGAAGCTTCTTGTTTATTTCTGCCTCTCAAACAGGAACTCAAGCTAGAGTTGTTTGAAGCAACAGAAAGAACTTGGAAATCATTTCACCAGAAATTTATTATGTTACTTTTTACCAAAATATCAGTGTTGTCAGTTCAGTGTAGTAAAAATGGTAGTAAAAATCTTGTGCTCAGCTCTGTGTTAGAAGATACAGTCCTTATTTTCTGTGGGGAAGTTCAGTTTTTGCTGACCTGAGCGAGCCAGATCTGTCAGTTTTACTCAGGCAAAGTTCCCATTCAGAAGAGTTTGCCTCAGTAGGGTTTGATCCAGTTTTACTGTACTTGTTTAAACCTCCTGTTCCCTATACCATCCATCCTTATTCATCTTTACATTGTCTTTCTGCTTAGTAAAATACAGTTTATTAGTTTATTGAACAAAAAAGGTGAGCACTTGGTGTATCTGCCTCAGACCTTTTCTTTTCCTTCTCCTAGAAGCTTTTCTTAATGCACTTGTCAGTGTGCGTGGCATTGCTTTGAATCCAAGAGACTTCTTCAGTCAGTGTAGGATGGAAATCACTGTTGTAGACTGACAAAGGTGGATGTGGCCAGCCATGCAGCAAACACAAAT
>VWZU01002434.1:163048-210061 GCA_013397095.1 Sterrhoptilus dennistouni
GTAGAAAAGACAGAGAGGTTTGTGGGTCAAGTTTATTTCATGAGAGAAAGGAGTCGGTTGGATGTAGGTTTCTTTGATCTGGCTGCAGGAAAGCATTCAAATGAACCTGTCCCTTTTTACTGCTGCAGAAGGTAAGAGAACTGATTTGCCTTATTGAAATTATTATATTTATTTCAACTATAATAAGATAATTTTGTTCAGGAAATTAAATTCTCTTAGCACCCTCTAATCCTTTAATCCTTTTATCAGTGTATTTGGTCATGCAGGACTGACATAAAATTCTAATTTCTTGGTATTTCTTTTGTGCTCTGTGCCTTTTGAGGATGGTCAACAATGTCTTCATGTAAAAAAAAAATTAAACATTACAAGATAGAAGGTTGCCTCTGATGGGCTGTATTCCACTTTGAAATAGGCAGGTTAGCCTTTATATACCAAATAAGAATGTTTTGTAAACTGAAAAGAATCAAGTGTTGTATGAAAATGGATCTGTTGACAGTGAAAATTACTTATTGAAAGACATTCTCAAAATATACAAGTAAAGTAAAGCAGAATTAGCCTTCGTGAGAAGTGATTTTAATCTTGGGCTTTAAAATGCATTAGGGATTTTTCCTGTGCTTTGAGATGGAAAAGATTAGAAGGGACTGTAATAACAAAGGATTTTTCTTGTTGCTGAAATAAAAGCATAGCCTCTTTAGAAGACATCATTATCCTGTTAATGAAATTATCTGCATTAATTCTGAAAATATCTTTATTCAAATTGATAAAAAACCAGTGTAAGTCTGTAAAATAGCCACAGATGTAACAGCCCCAAACAGTACCAGGCTTGGCACTCCTGGTGATTTTGGACCATCACAATAGCATGTATTAAGCATTTTTACTGCTGTTAGTTCCTGCAGTTCTAAGGAGCAGAGGCAAGGCCTCTGTTTTCATGCCTACAGTCTCTTCAGAGCCTATAAAGAAGGGATTTTCAGCCTTATTTGCAAAAATATAGAGAATTTCACCTGGGATTTCACCTTCACTCGTGTTGATGCATTTTGCTTTTGAAGGGCCCTTGGATAAATAAATCCACATCTGGAAGGAGACCCTCCTCTTCTGCACATCTGCATTCAGCTTCTTGACCGTATCAGATTTCCCTTCTTTTCTTCATGTTGTCCCAGTGCCAGCTGAAGAGGTGGCAAGTGCTTCTGCTCATTGAGCTATTCAGTAATTCATGGGCTGGTGTGAGGGCAGAGAAGGGGGAGTTGAAGTTTTGAACCTTCTTGGATTTAGGAGGGCATTGATTCCTGGTCTCTTGTGCCCTGAACTGTGGGCTCACCCCCTGTAATTTGCCTTTTGCAAACTCTGAGCCCCCTCAAACCTGTTACAGAATTTTGTAGATGTTTCTGTGGAGAAAAAAATCCACAGGTTCTGTGCTGCAAGTAGATTAAGAGGATTCCCTGCAGCCTTGTTTCTGGCTCTCAAGTACTAGGGAAAAATGGGGAAGCTTGGGCACAATGCTGTGCTTATAGCATTTCCTATTGCAGTGCTCTGCAGAGCTTCCTGCTGGGCAGAAGGGGCTTGCCAGGTTATCTTTTAATATTGCGTAAACCCTTGGATGTGGGGGTTGGATCCCGCTACAGAAGAGAAGCAGCTAAACCATCAGTGTTTTGGGCACTCTTTGTTCCCTGAAAGAAACTGGGAATACAGTTCTCCTCACTGAGTTCCGTGTGTGGTCTTTGTGCACACAGCATACCTTCAGTCCCAGCCAGCCTCAGAGCTGGCACCAGTCTTAAATATGGACCATCTTTCTTTGGCAGGACTGTGACACAGATAGAAGCTGCTCATACTGACATTCATTGCTACTTTTTCTTCCCTGTGGGAGATGATGGAGCCTGAATGGGTTTCTCCTACAGCAATCCTTTCCCAGGCAGAGGAAATGCATCCATGACATTACAGGACACTTGCTGCCAGTTCCTTGAGAAAGCAGAGGAGCTTTTGTTAAAGACACAGAGCTTGTTTTGTCATGTTGTACTATAGAAAGAAACTTAAAACTTACTGTGGTTTGCTAGGAAGAACCTTAAAGCTCTTATAAATGAATTGTTTTTGGATCAAAATTGTTTCCAAGACTTGTTTAATCGTAGTTATAGTAGTATTCCTCAGCCATCTTGTTTTGTTGTCCCACAAAGAGGTTATGCTGCCTGTGTTGAAGCCTTGCTTTCTGACTTAGTATTTTGGATCTAAGAGTGAAAGTTGTGGGGGCTCTGGGGGAAATCCTGTGAGTTATAATTGCCTATAGAAAGACCAGGGACACAAAGTATGGGCTTGTACTTGAAGCTGGTAGGAAATCCAGTGGAATAGCTGCAGCTGCTCAAGGTACCCCATGAATCAGTGTACATCAAGCTGCCAGTTGTCATATACTGGGAATGGACTTAAACATCTCTTCTCTAGCACTAGATGTTTAGTTTTTCATAGCTTTATTCATGATGAGAGGACAGGAGATCTCAAGTCTCCCCTCTAGGCTCATATGGATGAGCCTAGACATAGGATGAGCCTAGACACATCAGTCATTTTCATTGGGTAGAGTTATTTTTCTTTGTCTTGCAGAAACAACTCAAACTGCCCCTCCCTGTACTTTGTCAGTAGCTGATATAGTCCCACTAATGTGATTTTCTGCAAGGCTACAGTGATGGGAATAAACCTGTCATTCCAAAGCATTAGCAAACACTGAGGTGGGAGCTAGTTCACCCACAGAAACATGACACAACAGCATAAAATATAGGACTAGCAGAGACTGCTGTGAGCAGCATTTTGTGGCCTTTATCAGGAAAAAAAAAAGATAGCTTGCTATTTGGGGAAGGGTTTCTTTTGTTGTTTAAATGCTGCATTTTTATAGGAAAAAAAAAGTGGGGAAATTTGAAACAGATACAATGAAAAATAAAGCCACCACTGACCAAACTGTAAGCTGGTTTTCTTTTTTTTAAAGACCTTTTTCAATTTTACATTTTTAAGTACTAAATCTGATGACTATGACGGATACAACTATGTCAAGACACTTCAGAGGTTTTTAGTACAGTCAGTCAGGTGTATATTACATTTGGGTATAGTATGAGATGTGGTTTGTGCACAGCATGTATTCTTCTAAGTAATTCCTGTGTAGTTTTGAAATACACTTACTCCTAGGGTTGGTTTCTGATGCTGATAAACCCAGTAGAAAGGGCAGGTCCACGGTCCATGTGTTAAAATGCACAACTGCCTCATTTCTCCATCCTGCATTAATCTATAGCCTGGCTGGTGTCATCCACTCCAGCATGACACGGTGGTTGGTGGTGCTAGAGCGTGTGTCCATGCTGTTTTATTTTTCCTGTGTGTGTCTGTCTGTCTGTCCTGCAGCCTTTGTCTGTGTGTCTGTTTGTAGATGCAGGGGCGGAGGATGAGGTGGGACTGCCACAGCAGTGCCCTGGCAGGGGGTGGTGCAGACACCTGGCCCCCTCCATTTCAGTGTCTGTGCCCCAGGAGGAGCCCTGCAGTTCGGATGAGGAGTACTATGAGCACCCTTTGTTCAGCTCGGAGTGGGCTGGCTCTAGTACACACCCCAGTGCCACAGGGAGGAGCACACAGGTCTTGTGGGGCCATGATGAAGGTGAACTGAGCATGGTCCCATTTGGTTCCTCTTCCCCTCTACTCACCTGCCATCCATTCCATTCTTTATGTGCCTGGGATTGCTGCCTTCTGGGGAGGGAAATTCAGTTGTATTTTCTCCCCAGATGGAAGTGATGCCCCGCCAAGAGCCTCTTCATGTCTTAGTAAAGCTGCAGCATGAGCAGCTTTGGGGTCAGTAACATGGTACCCACTTAAATCAGGACTCCTGTTCTTGAGACATGGCTTATAGAAGAAGCAAAAGGAGCAGCAGCCAGTTAAAAGAACTGGAAGCAAATTTGTTCTTTGTGCCAGAGAAATACTGCCAAGAACAGTACGCAGAGTAGGCCAAAATATTGTTACTGAAAGTAAGTCAGTTGTTTACACAATGGGGGAAAAATGTGTCTGTACCAAAGATAGTCCAGGAAGAACTTTAATTCTCCAGCAGTAAGCTAGTTTTACCCCAATGTATACAGGTAATTTCAGGCCATACTGGGTCATGTTTGATTTCCAGTTGTCTTGAGGACACACTCCATTTGCATTGTGCCAACTGACTGCAAACATGGAGGGGAAAAAAGCCTCTCTGTACCTCCTGTTTCTATGAGCACATCAGTAAGTAGTATTTTATCAGTAGGGGCTATGTAAAAGTAAAATCAAGGGAGAGTCTTTTTCAGTAACTAACAGAACAGCTGACTTCTCCAAAGTGAAATAGATGATGTTTCATTTCACAGCACTCAGTCTTAGGAGCTGAAGTTAAAAATGGTACTGAATCCTCCAAAGGTTTGTGTCTCAGGAGGATGGAGCTGTCTCCCTGACACTGGTCACTGGCTCATTTTAAGAAGACCAGAGTTGTTCAGAATTAACAGGATAATTATAGAAGTAACAACACCAGCAAGAAATCAGCACTAATAATTGAAGATTGTTCATGCCAGCGTGTCTGGCCAAAGGCAGGGAGATAGAAAAGTCACAGGGGTAGCCTTACTCTAGCTGTGTACAGCCTATAGCTGTACATAACAGCCTGATTAGTTCATTAATTCCTTGTCAGTCATATCATCTATCTCTAGTGGAAGTGTAAATCTCAGAACATCCATGTGGGGGAGAAAAAAGGCCAATAAGCTGGACCATGAGTGGAAAGATTGGCATTATGATACCCTGAGATCCTCTCAGCTGGTGAGAGCACGGTGCTAAAATGCCAAGATTCAATCCCTGTGCAGGTCAGTCACTTGAGAGTGGGACTTGATGATCCTTCTGGGTCCCTTCCAACTGAGACTATTGTGTGAAACAGCTGTCCTTGCTGGCCAGCAGTCTGTTTGGCATAGGAGTCTGCTGCACAAATAGAGGCTTTATGATAATTTTGTTAATTCAGGGACAACTTTCTAGTTTGAGTAATGATTTTTATTCATGTGGCTTTGTGTAAAGTGTTTCAGGAAATGAAGGAGTACTGCTTAGAGTAAAATAAGAGGCTTTTCTTAGCATTTTTTAATTGAGAGGGATGCACCTGCAAAAGTACATAAAATCAGAAAAAGAAAACTAAAGAAAGTTATTGAAGTCACGGTCTTCTGTAGCTGGAGACCTGTTGTCCTGCAAGTCTGCTTTTACAATCTGGCTGTGTGCAAGTATTTCTACAATGCTCAGGCATTGGTCCAGGTCTGATTCTGAATCTTCTGGCTTCTGTTCATTTAAGATGCAGTATCTAACCTTAATTATTTTATGTTATTAATAATGTGTTGTTCTTTACATAATGATATTTTCTCAGCTTCAAACAGTGTTTTTGTTCCTTAAATCACTCTTTTAAAAGGCCATAGCTGACATGCGTGATTGATTTTCTGGTTTTCACTGGGCTAAACTCAAGAGAAAAATGAAGCCCTTGTAATTCCAAGAGGCTGGTTACAGCCACCTCCAGATTTGAAACAGCTTTGCTCTAGGCCTGATTCAGTGAAGTACTTCCTTGTGAGACACATTTTAAACTCAGGGATGTCATCAGGTTGCCTGCAGCATGGCTGCTGGTCAGCTCCTTGAGTAGGTGGCTAAAACAAAGGATTCACACTTAATCCTGACTTCTTACCAGAGGGAATACTAATAGTGCACAGTAATTTTTGTCTGAGTAGCAGTGGCAGGAGTACAAGCCTGGAATGGAGATTTTTCTAATAATTCTTCTGCCAAGGCACAAGCAAAGACTGTTTGATTCTACTATACTGATCCTAACAGGCTATGGGCTGAGTGGTATAATTTAGAAATTTGAATGAACAAAGAGTTATATTGCATTCATTGGTTTCTTTGACTTAATTGATGATGAGGAGCCTGGGAATAAGTGGGGTAACGCCAAACAAAATGAAATCCTTCTGTTAAAATAGTGATTTTCACATGCAGATTTCAGATGTCAGACAGTGTAAGGGAGAAATCATGTACAAACCCATTCAGTGTAGGAATCTTGGCAGAAATCTTGCAAAACCCATTAATTATTAGCCATACATAAGGCCTGTTATGACTATGAATGTTCTTAGTATTTTGCCAAATCCAGGATTCATACAATAGATTGACTTGCTGGCATTCAGCAGTCTGTATTACCAAGGTCAATGGAAAGAAATCAATGCCTCATACCTTCCTCCACCTCAGTTGAATGTCGTGTACTGGACTAAACAGCACATTTATTAGAAAAATATCAGTGTACTTTGAGCTCATTGATGCATTAATGTTGTCAGAGCCATCCATCATTCCATTCCATCTCCATTTCCAATGACTATCTGACCCACTGTCATCCTTGGGAGAAGTATGCCTGTAAAACACTTTCAGCTCCCATCTTACAGCATAAACATCCATGTCTGGGGGGAGGCAGGCTTTTGGTTTGTTTTTTTTTCCCTAAGGAAAATTGGTGGCTAAAATGAACTGGGTACTGGCAGTCCTTTACAGACTTAAATCGAAAATATTGAGCTGAAGGGGTTATGTAAATGCAGTCCTGAAAGGGTTATGTAAAGACAATCCTGTTCAGCTGTGCACTTGGCGTTTACTGTTGGTGTCACCTGTTTTTTCCATCCTCAAGAAGAAGAAGCAGTAAGGAGTCCAATGGCTGTGGAAGTGAAACCTGCTGCTCTTCCTGGGAAGGAAGTGGGGAAAGAGCACAGGCCCCTTCAGCCTGGAGACCAGGCAAAGGGCCTCTGTGAGGGTCAGTCATCTTCTGGTTCAGTGTGTCACCAAGACAAAGTGCCCAGTGTGGCATCCAGCAGGGACAGTGGGACCTTTGTGGGGGACACACCCCCTTCCTTGGCT
The DNA here is from genome assembly GCA_013397095.1 of Sterrhoptilus dennistouni. Lineage (NCBI taxonomy): Eukaryota > Metazoa > Chordata > Aves > Passeriformes > Zosteropidae > Sterrhoptilus > Sterrhoptilus dennistouni. The sequence continues at coordinate 169,931 of VWZU01002434.1, forward strand.
GAGGAAGGTGTGTCCTCCCTGGGTTTGCATGTGTTTGCTGCCAGCAAGTCCTTCTCCAGCTTTCTCCAGTGCTTTCCGAGCCTGCTTCATTTTCTGTTTTGCCCATTTATTAGTATGACTGCTCTTGTTATTATGCTTGAAGAGTGTGTAGTGGATAATAATATGATTGTGTAGGTGCTGTATGACAACATGGTTTCCCACTGCTGTGGCTGATTCCTGAGTTTTTTACTTTGCCATGATAAAATATGCTTTGCAGCTAAGCTTATTCCTCTGTGTAAGCCTTTTTTCCCCCCATCTCAGATGTGTTTGCCAGTCACATTGCTAATCTATGTATTTTTTTTTGCTTTTTGGTGCAGAGGTTCATCTGCATTTCTTTCAAACAGCAGATTTACTGCCTTTAACTATGACATAAAGATGCTTAAACTGTAGAAATGTTTTCATTTGCAGCGTGCAGGTTTTTGGTTTGGTTGGTTTGGTTTTTTTGTGTGTGCTTCAGTGCATTCTGGTTTAGCTTCCTTAAAGCTATTGCTTCTTATATCATACCCTTGTCATCCATTGCAGTCCACCCCTCCTCTCCTCAGTCATTGCCAGAACTCTTATTTTTTGAGTGTGTCACCTTATGACAAATGTTAAACCCTGCTGGAGTGCCCTTCTTAGGCAAAATCTCCATCACTTCCACTGGGACCTTTGCCTTCCAAGTGAAGGTTAGGACTGGGTGAAGTTTAGACTTAGCCTCTGAACAAAATATTTACTGCAGTCATCTTTCAGTACACAAGAACTAGTATTTTTCTTTTAATGGTATTTCTCTTCAGCCAGTGGAACGAGGTGCAAGGACACCTTGTGTGGAGTAGTGATGTACCCACTCTGTGCCTGGCTAAGGAAGGCTGCATTTAGGAGCCTTGTGTTCTGAATGGCCCAGCTGAGGAACACTGAATTCCTCTGGCAGTCACAATATGCTTTGATGCCATTGGTATTGTTCTCTTGCATTACAGTAGGAGACATAGCAGGATACATGGAGAAAAGCAATATCTAACTACTTATTTTCTGTGAAACGAGGGTGACATCAGCCCAGTGGCCGTGCTTTACACTTCATGGGGATTGCAAGTCAGTCACCAAATGTAAAGGAGCAATAAATATGTAAATATAAAGGAGCAAAATTACTGTAGGTGTAGATTTATAGTTTGGTTACCTGTAGATTTTAGAATGGCATTTGCTTTTTTGACTCAGTATTGGCATATATTCAATATATTCAAAGAATGAGCAGTACTTCTATACTAATTGTTCTAAAAATAGTCAGATTTATCAGAGCAAAAAGATGGTTTCATGGACTTCAGATAGGAAATGCAGAGTTGGCCCAATGCTAGTTGTAACAAGCTTTAGAAAAACTCACAAAACCTTTTTTAGAGATTAGTACAGAAAGATATGCCACATTCTGTATTCCTTCTCTTTGTATTTTCCATTATAGGAAGATTTCAGTGAGATAGGAATCATTATCTTCCACAGGACAGTAAAAAAAGATCAAGCTATTGGTGATTAACAGATTGGGTATTTAAAAAAACTTAACTGGATATTCCTCTCTGAAAATAAAGTGGCAGAGTATAAGGGTAGCCTTTTTAGTTTCAAATTAACTTAATTAGGGCCTGATCTAGGGTCACAGAAACATGCCAAGTATTCTTTGACTTCAGCTACAGCTGTAGGTGACTGGCCATTTTGAAGACCAGACCTTCAAGATCTGGGACTATTAATTGGTCTCTTGTTGACTTCCACATGCTGGTTTGGTGACAGCAGTGGGATTTTGGACATTTGACAAAGAGGGAGTGTTATAAGTTGGTACAGTTTAAAAAAGCAACCTCTTCTTAAATTTGCAAAACCCTTTCCAGGCATTATCTCTAGTTTAACCTGCATGTAGAAGAAAAATGTGTAAAAATACATAGAAATATATAACTGTGTATGTTTTAAATATCAGCAACATACAAAGGTACTATTGATTCCTTTAAAGTTGGAGACTTCACTAACACAAAACTTACATAAGCCACGGAGTCCAGCAGAGCTTCTAATGAAGTGAGGTTATTTGTGGTTTTGCTGTTGTACGCAAATCATGAAGATGAAGAATTTACATGAAATCATCTCATTTCAGTGCTCACATTTATATGTGTACAACTCACATTTTCCTTATAAAACCTTATATATTGAAAGGGAACTAGTATTTAACACTTTAAAGCAGATTTCTAGGTGGATGCCTTGCTGCATGTTCACATCTTTTTCCCTTTCCATTCCATCATTCATACCAAAATTTTGTAAGCTACATGATTGCCTGCCTGTAAGTGCTTTAAATAATTTTGCTATAAAACCCAAACAAACTACTTCAGATTTACTTGCAGCCACGAAGATGAAATTCCGTGTCCAGGAGGGCACGTGCCCTTTTGCAGCAGAACCATTAGACACAAAGCAACGTGAATCTGGGAAAGACAGTAAAACTGTTGAGCAACCTAAAAATGATGCCTTAGTTCCACAGTCAGCAAAAACAGAGGCTGCAGATGAAAAGGATTCAGAGAGCAAAGAAAAAGAAAAAATCCTTCCACCTCCATCAGAATGGATCTTGCAAACTGATTCACAGAAGAAAGGGGAAGCCAGTTTTGCAGAACGTGCTGCTCAAGAAAAAGAGAGCAGAGTGGAAGAAAGGACTGCAGGTGTGCCCTCATCAACCAACGAAGTTATGGCTGTCAAATTGCAAGACACGCTCAAAGATATCCAAGGTGCCATCAGCTATGGTGTAAGTTCTGTATTGCTACCAGAACCTAAGGCAGAAGCAGCCAAAAGTGAACTTCTTTCAGGCCCATCTCCTGCTTTCCCCCAGGAGCTTTCACTCAAAGACACTTTCAAAATAATTCAGGAATCTGCTGACAAACTGTTTGCCAAAGATCTCAGTAAAGAGGAACACATCCATAGAGACAGGACATTTTCTCTACCAGATGTCTCAGCAGTAACATTAGATGGATTGAAAACTCCAAGCACCCCAAAAATCCCTCCATGGGGAGAGGAAAAGGACATGACTAAGGATGAGAGTGATGAGGAAGAAAGGTATGACTTCTTTGATAGCGGGGAGGTTCGACTATTAGATGATAGTAAAATTACCGCAAAACCAGAAGTCAAGACACTTTCTCTAGACAAAACAGACTTTCAAAAGGATGGTGAAGCTAAAAAGTTACCTGATACTCTCAAAGCAGAAAAAGAAACAGACCCAAGTGGGCTCTCAGCAGCAGCAGATGTGAAAAAAGAGGCACAGCAAAGCACACAGGTACCCCCAGCTAAGTTAAGCCATGAACTGACCCTTGAGAAAACAACAGAGCGCCCTGATACCGCTCAGTCATCCAGAGTCACAGAGAAAGCCCCTGAGGCACCAGGTTTAACCGCTGAGAAGACTCCTACTCTTGAAGCTTCTCAAGAGAAAGGTGTTAAAAAAGGTACTGAGGAGGATAAGACAAGTGTTTCAGCTCCTCATCAAATGAAAGAAGAGGAGGATCAGTCAGGAATGTCGAAGTATTTTGAAACCTCTGCTCTGAAAGAGGAAGCCTTTAAAGCAGATGGTCTTAAACAAAGCAGTGATTACTATGAGCTAAGTGACACTAAAGAGAGTAAATATGAGCCTTATCAGAGAGGTCGGCTAATACCTGAAGATGAAGAGGAGGAGGAGGAGGAAGAATTTCAGACAGAATTGAATCAGCAGCAGAATGTGCATACTCGGGAAATGGGGTACAGTACCCTGGCTCAGAGCTATACACCAGACACATCTGAAGAACCCAGTTCTCCAACAGAAAGAATGTTCACTATTGACCCCAAAGTCTATGGGGATAAGAGAGAACTTCACAGTAAAAATAAAGATGACCTAACTCTGAGCAGGAGCTTGGGACTTGGGGGAAGATCTGCAATTGAGCAGAGAAGTATGTCTATTAACTTACCCATGTCCTGTCTGGACTCAATAGCCCTAGGATTTAGTTTTGGTCGTGCACATGATCTTTCTCCCCTCGCTTCAGATATTCTAACTAACACTAGTGGAAGTATGGATGAAGGTGATGACTACTTGCCAGCAACCACACCAGCATTGGAGAAGGCCCCCTGCTTCCCCATTGAAAGTAGAGAGGAAGAGGAACAAATAGAAGAAGAAAAAGTAATGGCAGAAGAAAAAGTCCAGCCTGAGACCTTGGCTGAACCATCCTTCCAGGCCAAAGATTACTACAAAAATGGGGCTGTCCTGGCTCCTGACCTGCCTGAAATGTTAGATTTGGCAGGGACAAGATCTAGATTAGCCTCTGTGAGTGCAGATGCTGAGGTGGCACAGAAGAAATCAGTTCCTTCTGACACTGTTGTGGAAGACAGCAGCACAGCCCTGCCACCTGTGACAAATGAGAACCATGTAATTCTAAAAGCTGAAAGTCAGCTGGAAGACTTGGGCTACTGTGTTTTCAATAAGTACACAGTACCACTCCCTTCTCCAGTTCAGGACAGTGAGAACTTAACGAGTGAAACCTGTCCCTTCTACGAAGGCACAGATGAAAAACTGAGACGTGGCCTCGCTCCCGACTTGTCTTTAATAGAAGTGAAGCTGGCAGCTGCTGAAAAATCAAAAGAAGACTTCTTCAGTGAGAAAGACTTGCCTCAGCATGGTGAGTCTGTTCTGGGGAGAGACTTTGAGGAGGCGAAAAAAGAGAAACTGGATACTGTGCTAGAAAAAAGTGAAGATCAAACTGAATCTAAAGAGGTCTGTCCCATTAAAGGAGCAGAACCAGAGAAGACAAGAGCTGAGGCAATGTTAGAAAGGAAAGAAGAAAGTGTGGCTAGTAAAGTTCACTTACCTGCTGATACAATGTATGACAGAATTTCTGCTTCAGAGATGTCAATAGAAAAGGATTCTGTTTGTTTGTTGACGGAGAAGGAGAAGACTCTTAGTGTTGTTCCTGAAATAGCTGAGATAGAAGCTCCAGTTAAACCAGATTACAATGCTATTAAACATGATATGGAGGTGGCAGCAAGGAGAGCTGACCAAGAACTTCAGAGTAAGTTAGACACTAAGATTAGTGAGGCTGTTTCTCTTCCTTCAGGGAAGGACAAAGACACTCAGCAGAAAGAGGAGACCACCTTCTCCAGAGAAGCAAAGGATGCCGACGTACTTTCCAAGACTGAGCCTGGTTATGTGAAGGACAGCACCAAACTGTCAGACATAGAAATTAAGGAAAAAGTAACTAAGCCAGATCTGGTACATCAAGAGGCAGTTGATAAGGAGGAATCTTATGAATCTAGTGGAGAGCATGATCAAGCCCAAGAAAGTCTGAATGGAGAATCTGTGAAACCAGAGGATGTCAAAGCAGAACATCCCAAACCTCCCGTGTCTGGGGAAGAGGTGCCTACACAATTACCAGCAAAGGGGACTTCTGAGGAGCTTCCCTCTCCAAAAGCTGAGCCTCTCCAGGAGGAGCCTGCTGAGATTCAGATGGAGAGCATACCACAATCTGTAGAAGGAGCTGAAGAGGCTGTTGATAGCGCTGTGAAACCCACAGAAACCCAAAAGGTGCTGCCATGTGAACTGGCAGCTAGGGCCCCCAAAGGGGAAGAATATGAGGAAGAAGAGGTGGAAGCAGGGCAAGAAGCAAAAGAAGAGGATAAACAGCATCTTGTATCAGAAATGCCCCCAGAGTTTGGCAAGCCTGCTGCAGAGGAAATGGGAGCCAGGGGTAGCCCAGAAGCAATGCCTGAACTGAAAGGCATTATTGAATCAGTGGTGACAGTGGAGGATGACTTCATCACAGTGGTGCAGACAACAGTTGATGAGGGTGAATCTGCTTCTCACAGCGTGCGCTTTGCTGCTACTCAGCAGGAGGACATTGAGACAGGAGACTCCCAGGCTGAAGAGGAGCTAGATGTTGAAGAAGTGGAAGTTGAGCCCAAGGAAGGCTCCCGAGAGGCTCCTGCTTCACCCCAGAGAGAAGAAATCCTGCTCACGAACTACAAAACAGAGACGTGTGATGATTACAGAGATGAAACAACAATTGATGACTCCATCATGGACACAGACAGTCTCTGGGCAGACACTCAAGGTGTGCATTATCCTTTCTGTTTTGTCTGTTGAATATTTTTGCTTCCAAATCATAATGATTGAAAAGCAGAATTATTACAGTTTTAATAGTAATCTCAGCATGTTTCAGAAAAATGGTAAAAATAGTTTATTTTTTTTTAATTAATTGTCTGCTTTGTCTTCAGCTATTTTTTCCCTGCTCCTCTGAAGTATTGATAACATTTGTTACTAATCTTCTGTTTGTTGTTGTAATTTGCTCTGATCCTACAGATGATGATAGGAGCATCATGACTGAACAGTTAGAGACTGTTCCTAAAGAGGAGAAAGCAGAGAGAGAATTGCGAAGATCATCTCTTGATAAGCATAAAAAAGAGAAACCTTTTAAAACTGGGAGAGGCAGGATTTCTACTCCTGAAAGGAAAATAGCTAAAAAGGAACCTAGCACACTCTCCAGAGATGAAGTGAGAAGGAAAAAAGGTTCATTTCACACTCCTATTACAATTCTTTTTTTATTTTCTTACTATTTTCCAGTACTATCTGGTTACTGTGTCGTAGATTCTGTGCACTGTGGCATTATTAACGGTAGTGTTTTTTAATGAGATATTGTACAACTGTGCAAGAAGCCATGTCCAAGGCTCACTGCTCCACTGGTCCTATTTCATTGTAGACAGTCCCCATTGATCACTGGGTAATGCATCTGAGCCAGTGCACCAGTGCTCCTCCTCTTCCAGCAAAGGATTTGTTCCCCTCAGAAGAAGCAACGCGTTGGGTTGGAGCTGTGGAGCAGTGGGCCTGACACTTGATGTATTGATCATATGAAATGGTTTGCTGGGCGTTTTTCTGATTCTGTGTTTTTGTGTTCTTTTTATCCATAGCAGTGTATAAGAAAGCTGAACTTGCTAAAAAAACTGAAGTTCAGGCCCACTCTCCCTCCAGGAAAATAATTTTAAAACCTGCTATCAAATATACTAGACCAACTCATCTCTCCTGTGTTAAACGGAAGCAGACAGGTGACTGCATTCTGTTCAGTTATGCAATGTGGCTGGCAAACATAGACATTTTCTTTTGTAAATCTCATAGCTCTATTTTTTTTTCCTCCAAGAGTATCAATCTTCACAAATAGTATTGCTTTTTTAGTGTTTTGTACCATTTTTTCTTTTATTCTTTCTTTCTTTCCCAGTATTTGTTTGTTTGTTTGATGGAGGCCGTGATCATGTATGCTTGTCATTGCTTGGGCCTCCAAGTGCTGTGGTTGTAACTTGGCATCGTGCTTAGAGTGTGGTGTTCTAGGAATCTCTACTCATCTTTTTTTTGTTTCTTTTTAAAAATTTTTAAAATTATGCTTTATTTTTTTCTGGTGGGAAAATGTTGGCAACTTAAACCATGGTATGCATTTCCATTAGTCTGCTTTTTTACTCTCATGCATAATAAGAAGTGTTTCAGATTTTTATTTTGTTTACTGATGTTATCTACATTGACAATTCCCAATCTGTCACTGATGTTTATGCTGTACAGTCAAAATCCACAGGGAGAATCCAGCCACATGCAGCATGGAGCTGAGAGAGAAGAAATCTGGGCTCACACTGCGAAATGCATTCCAAGCAAAAATCTTAATATTTGGTAGAGGAAGATGAAAGGAAGAAAGAAATGATTCCTGTTACGACTTCATAGGTGTATCATTATTTAGAAGACAAAAATAACTCTTCCAGCATTTTCACGTATTATTGATGGTTCCCGTGAGTTCAGAGTGGAAGGATGAACATCTTGACTTTCATTGTGATCTTAAAAAAATTTGCTAAAAGAGGCCAGGTTTTCTGTCGTGTATCGTAGCCACAGGCTGTGGTGTGGTTGTTTGGAACCAGGGCTAAGAGCAGAATGATGCACAGCAATGCAGAAGTGTGTCTTCTCACAGCTTAGAAGTTAACAGGAAGATTCATTACCCATCAAATGGTTAAGCAAAGCAATATAGGTGTCCCTGGGCAGTCATTCCTCTGCAGTTTTGCACCAGTCACTCCTGCTGTAGATGCAGACCAGCCCCAGCAGGGAGCTGTGGCCAGTGCAAATGCAGTAAGAGGATGGTGACATGAGGGCAGGTTTAGTGTGGTGCCTCTGCTGTATGAAGTGCAGATTGTATCCTGGCTGTGTCCCAGTAGGACACCAGAACTAATGATCCCATCACCTTGCTCCTGTGACAGAATCTCATCCTTTTACTTCCTTCTCTCAGGAGAAATGGAACCAGGAAAGGAAAGGCTGGTTCAGTCCCCTCTGTGTTGCACTGATGGCTCCTCCTCAGTTGGCAGTCTCTGGGCTGTCCTAACTTGCACTCTGAACCAGAACTACCCAAGAGGGAGGCATTTAAAAAAAATAATTAAAACATTTCTCCTTGCTATCTCTTGCTGCTTGCTGAAGCACAGCTTGATAGCTCAGAAGTTACAACGCATAATTTACATGTTCTTTCAAAAGCCCCGGGGAGTTCAGTAAGTGTGGACATTGGTGGGGAGAAGGCATTGGCTTTGTGGTGTTCTCAGCTTCATCTACACTTCTACAGCTGTGTGGTCAGTGCTGTCATGCCCTCAGGTACTCTGCCACTGCCTCCTCTGAACTCTTCTGACCTGTAGGATCCCAAAGAGAACTGAGTCCTACCAATGGACTTGGATACGGGAATCTGCCCTGCGCCTGAAATGTGTGCTGCCTTGGCAGATCTCAGACGTTTTTCTCTCTCATGCAATACACAGTGAAGCAGATGTATTAATCAAAGTGAGAAATATAATTCAAAAACTACCTCCTCAACTTAAGTCTTCCTTTATTTAAGTCCTGAGGTGGAGAGCATCCAAAATAATGGACCCAGATTCATCATAAAACTTTCAGAAATGTGGCTTGAACTTTGAGCTCTAAAGCAGAGGAGCTGGAACCATGCCAGAAAGTGATCAAAAGTATTTCTTAGAATGTTTCAGCACACTCTTTGTTGCTGGAAAAATTACAGTGTGCCTTATTTTCTTCTACCTCCCATTTTTATACTTCCTCATGGGACTTTGGGGGAGACCATCAGAAAGACTGCAATGCTGTGTTGTATTAGTGCAGGTGGTCAGATGTTATCTTACATATCCTTCAGCTTGAATGTGTCATCCAGGTCTCTCCAGGATCTGGAATATAAGAGGGATGTTGTCTCTCTCCCATTTTCTTTTTATTGAAATATGGCACCATTTCTGGAAGCCAGTTTTGACTTTCAGCACATCCTGTTTGGAGTGGTCTTGTCAGTTTTAGTGATGCCTGGGTAATGAAACCTCACAAAAGTTCTTGACCGTGTAGTCTACAGAGCTTTGAATGTGTTGCAGTCAGTTAAAACTCCACACTGCATTTACCCTGACTTCAAAATGAAACATGTCCAGTGATAATATAGAGATATCTACCAAAAGAAGTTAATATTTGCTTTTATGTTTTGCACAGTAGCCCAGAAAAGTACATCTTTCCATAATGCCCCTCAATACCTGAAAAAAAAAATCCCTAAGCACTGGCAAATACCAGCAACTTACAGCACCATATCCATGAGGCAGGGACTGTGTTTTGAGAGATTTGTCCTTTTTGGAAAATAAATTGCGTGGCCAACCCTGACAAGAGAATTGGGAAGTCTTTGCCTTGACAAGTGTAGCTCCAAGAGTGAAACCCCCAACCTGGCCTGTGTTTTGTTGGTGGCTGTGAGATGCTCAGAGGAGTGTATTTGGAGGCAAGGCCAGGACAGTGACCTGGCCATGATGTGCTTCTGTTTCTTGTTTTCAGTTCTGGGCTCAGCCCCTGAGCTGAAACATGTTTGCTATGTATTTAAGCCAGCAGCAGGGGCTGTAGGAATCTTGTGTTCAGATGGAGAAGTTGTGGTTGTTACCAGGCATATTGGCACAAGTGACACAGCTTTTTTCCACCTCGCAATGGAGACTGCTTAGGGTTGAATGCCAAGGGAAGGAGGAAGGAAGCTGTTTGTGGTTATCTAGAAGAGATGGGAACCAGACCCAAACCAAGAATAACAGCTGTGGTAAAGTGTAACACAGGAAGGCTCTGCTGTACTTACCTCTCTTAAAAATTCAGAAGAACTGAAGCATGAAGCTACATGTTCCTTTCCTTCTCACAAGTTCTCTCTCCTACACCTTGGACTAGAGTGGGTAGTGTGACAGAAAACCAGGGATAACCTCACCACGCCTGGAAGCTGCATTAGAAAAGGGAAAAATTAACCTGACCTTTCCTGTATGAGGAATTAGGGTTGGGTTTAGAGTTGGAAGACAGTTTGGTTTATAGCAGAAGGTTGTCATCTGTGATTGCTGTCCTGCTTCTGCTTTTACCAAGGGCATCCTGGCACAGGGGCCAGAAGATTTCATGTCTGGTGGCACATCACTTCCTAAGCAGCAGTGTTGGGGTGAAATTAATAACCTGCTTTCCAAGAAGCTACCCCATTCAAAAACCAAGTGTGGAAGGATTCAAAGTCCAAGAGAAAGATCTTACCTCAAACTATGTTGTACATATAAATGAAATACTGAATTAACATTCTTGATGTCATAGATAAAATTTGAATTTCTAAATTCTTGAGAGCTTACTTGACCATGACACACTGACCTTGTTGACAAAATTAGGATGATAATTCAACAGTGACTCTCTCTCTTTCCATTATGAATGTTGGCTGATATTTTGCAAGTGGTGACTATAGAGGCCTCTCTTAAAATTTTCATTTGTGAATGATTTAAAGGAGCCTAATTTTTAGAGGACAGTCCTGAAAATCAAGATGCTAAGTTGTCTGAGGATTGACCAGAACTCTTATATTTGTCAGCTATTTCTGGAACGTTTTTCTTGTAGTTCATAGACTTTTAGGAACATGAATACAAAATTTCATTTTGTTCCAAACACCAGTTACCAGAATACCAGTTTACCTCAAGTAAGATGAATACAGAAAATTTTAAGGCAAATAAAGTCTGCATACAAATTCACTGAGGATAATTCACAAAGTATTTGCTTTGCAAAGTAGTTTCAAGGCATTTAACTGATCTAACAAGTGTACTAAATGAAAATGCTTATTGTTACTGTCTTTAACTATCAAGTCTTTCTTTGGATTTCTCAGCAGCAGGTGGTGAAACAAACCAGGCTCCTGCTGTATTTAAACAAGCAAAGGAAAAACTCTCAGTGAGTAAAATCTTATTGTTCATCTTTATAATCTCCTTTTGCCCTTATTTCACATCTTTTTGTGTTAATTCAGTAAGTAATTGTGTGTTCCATTTAAAATTTGTTCACCATATTCATTATTCATTTAAAAGGATAATTGAAACCACCTTTCCTGAATAACCTTTGAAGTCTAGTCTCAAATAGTAGATGGTGACAGTTTGCAGATCCATAGAGGGCACACAGACTCCCCACTTCAGGACTTGAAGCGTGGTCAGCATTTTGAGGCCATTCTGTGGGATAAGCTGCAGATCTTGGCCCTTCCTGCAGCACCCAGCTGGCATTGCCACCTTGCTGGAGTGCTGTGTAGGCAGAAGCCCTCCCTCAGGACTGCTGGATATTTCCAGTGTTCTGCAGGGGCCGTGCCTGTGTGGAAGTTACTGGCCAGGAGAATTTACATGTGATGCAGAGCTGTCAGTCTGGCCACTTCCTGGGCCACTGTCTGTGTTATAACCTGTCAGATTACAGCCTTGCCTTGCCTTGCCTTGAGCTGCTCTACAGCCTTTTCTGCTTCCTGTGTCTCTTAAGGAAAGACTCCCTTGCTCCTTGCTGACCTGCACTGTTTCTGTCCCACCCCTCCAAAATCCCCAGGAAACCAGCCTCCATTCACTCTCCCCTGTGCAATTATATTTTCCATGACAGTGACACATGCTAATTCACATCTGCAGCACAACACTTTGTCATTGTTATCATAGAATATGTTGAGTTGGAAGGGACCTATCAGGATCACCCCCCAACATTAAAAAATAAGAATTTCTTCAGAATTTCTCTAAATTTCCCAACATATTTCCTAGTATATTCCATGGGTGATTTCTTCCATTTGTTAAAACAGACTCTCAGTTCTTTGGGGAGTAAAAAAGCATTGTCACATGAAGTGCAAAACATTGTTTATGAATCAAGAGAAACTGGTAGTGCTGAGAGCAGCATAACCAATTGGAGGCTTTGGAGGAACCATGGCTTTTCAGGTCTGACTCATTCCAGCTCATAACTAGGAAACTATTAGAGCTTCTTTACAAGTACAGTGAGTAAGAGCTGTGCAGGTTTCTGGGCTGAGTCTGAGCATATTTTATTACTGTCTTTTCTTGACAGACCGTCTACACTTGCACAAGAGAAGCCAATACTTCCCCATTGTCAGTGTTTATGGAGTGCTCTAGTAAAAGCACTGCAAAATCATTCTGTGAAATTATTTCTGTATACCTTCCCTATTCCTGCCCCTTTTGTTTTAGCATAGTTCAGAAAACTGTCCCCTGCTTACTTTCTCTCCCTGTTGCCTTGCCTCTCTGGTTGCCACACTCACACACCTCTTGGACATTTTCTCCTCTGTGCCTTGCCTTTGCCTCTGCTTTTATAAAGATCTCTCCCTATTTTTGTTGTTTCGTTTCTTCGTGGTTTTCAGCTTTTTTGTCCTTCAAGTGCAGCCTTTTCCTCTCCACTGGTAATGTTAGATCATCCAGCCTGGTCAGTTTTGTTACTCATGTTCAGACTGCAGTTTACACAGGACAAATTCAGGAAAGGCTAAACAGTTCCATCTGCTGGAAGCTGCTGTGTACCTGCCATTCACAGTGAGGTGATGAAAACCTGTGCCATGTCTTAGGAGATACATTTTCAATTCAAATTGCTTGAAATAAAATTAGGGTTCTGCATCCCCACTTCAGCAGTCCCTGAGTTTCAGTGAGACTTACATAGATATTGGACAGCTGACCCTTCCAGCAACATAAATTAAACCAGAGGTCAGAGATAATGTATTGCCAACAGAGTTTTCCTGCAGGGGTTGAGACATGGTTTCTTTGCTTGCTCAACCAGCTTTAGGTAGATTCTGTTGCTATTACTGATGCTAAAAAGTGCCTTGTTACCTAAATAACATGGAGGGACTCTAGACTGTGATAACCAGAGCTGTGCAGCAGCTCAAGGTCATGCCTTTCCCCCATTTATTCCATTGACAGATCTCAGAGTTGTCCATCTTTAGCATCCACATTAGATTCATGTATTCACAGAGGACACTGAGCAGTATGAGTGAAAAGTCTTTGCACTATGACTAGAACCTTAATCTGTAAGTGTTTTTCAGTCTCGTTATAGGGGTAATTTCATGCATGCCAATTGAAAATGGTGAAAACCACAGAATGAAGATTTGGGCCTCAAAAAATGTGTGCTTAGTTCTATGTCTAGTTCAGAAAGCCATGTGAAAGGTGCTTGCAGCATGTCTGCTTCTTGGGGCCACCCAACCTACATACTCTGCTTCCAAAGAGTTTCAGCATCAATAAATATCTTCATGGATTTCTAAACAGGATCCAAAGTTTCCCAAATGGAGGAGACCCATAAATGGAACTGTGACAAACCAGTCAAAGTCTGGAAAAGCCTTTGATTTGATGGAAACACACATTCTGTAGTTTCTGTGTAAAATAATTATTCACTGGTTTTCTTCTGTTTGTTCTCAGACAGTAAAATAAGTATTAAAAAAAAAAAAAGAGGCATGAAGACATTGCAAAACTCATTATGGGCATATGTTCTTGCTGGTAAAGCACATCCATCCTAATTTCTTGTCTTGATATTTGGTCTGGAGGATGGCATCCAATAGAACTCCTCTCAGCTGTACTCTAGGACTGGAATTGCTTGTTACACAGTTCTGCAACTCCTAATCCTGTGGGTGATGCCGTAGATGACATTCAGCACACCAGCCTCATTTTTCCATAGGCTGAGTATTTAGCCCAAGCCAGAGGCCTGTCAGAGCTGGACAACCCATTCTTTTCTCATTTTCTAATGAGAAAAATTAAAAGCGACTCGTGTACCTTTTCTGAACATTGGGAACATCTAGGGGATTGATTGAGATCAAATGCCAAGTTCAATGCTAAAAATCAGTACAAATCCCAGAATGACAGGCCCATTGGGATTGTTCCTATGTGTAATTTCACACTAGTATGACTGCAGAGAGGATCAGGACTACCAAGGTAACACCTTTGCAATTGCTCTGTGTAATATCAGTTATACCAATAGAAGAAAAAAAAGTTCTTCTTCTTAACCAAGTAGTCCTGTTCTGTTTCAAGGAGATTCCTTTCTGTAAAGCAGTAGAATGCTCCTAAGTATTAACGTTTTTGTCTGACCTGATGGTGTTAAATTGTTCTTTCAATACCAAATTGTCATATTTTGGTACCAAACAAGTATTTGTTCACAATAACATACCATGTCAGCCTTTCAACCATATATATATAGGGCTTTCCTCATTCCAGGGCTCCATACTGCCAGTATAAATTTATGAATTTCTATGGAGTGACACCAAATGCACAGAGCAGTATCCGGGGTGTGTTAAGGATTTTGTCTGTACACAGTGCCAAAAGAAGGAATACTGTCTTGTCCTCCTGCTGTGGTGGGAATACTTGTGTAACTTTGCTTCTGAGATTCCCACTGTTTTATTCTTGATTTTAGACTGAGGGGATATATTTAACTTTAAAGGGCTGGGACCTCTTGGTGCTCCTGTAGCTTTGCACTTGTTTCTAATGCAGCCAACCAGCAGTTGTATCAGTTAAATGCCACACCTGGCACCAGTTTTTTCCTAATAATACAAGACCAAAATAGCATCTGCACAGAAAAAGGCAGATTCCTAGAATCAATTACTCTGTCCAGACCTAGGAAGTGTCAGTCACAAAACTGAAACTTCCATGATTGTCAGATCTGCATAGACCATTACCAGACACAGGAAAAGTATTAATTCATAGCTTGGCGTATTTTTTTTTTTGGTCCGTGTTGCATGTATTTTCCTTTTGTCCAGCTTCATGTTGTGTTTTGTTTGTTTTCTCATGACTAGACTGCCTCTTTGTCAAAGATTCCTGCCTCAAAGTCTAGAGCAAAGTCATTGCTTCCTCCAAGACCCAGCTCAGCTTGCTCATTACCCACTCAAAGGGCCACATTTCTCGATACAGACAGTTATTTTGTTCGGCCCTCCTCTGCAGGCCCAAGAGACTCAAAATCAGATGCTAAGGTAAGGTAGCAGAGTTGGTAAAGAGAGTTAGAGATGCACAGGTGAACTCCATGAAACACGTTATCTACCCACTGAATTTGAGTAATTCTCTGCAAAGCTCCTGTGGGATTACTTACATCCAGTGGCAGGAAAACTGATTAGCAGCCTACGAGATCTCTGCTACAAAATGGATAAAAACGGAGATACTCCAGAGGAAATGTAAGTGAAATAAGTTGTAACTAGAGACAGATCCTCTTCCCGTTTATCATATGGATGCTACTTCATTAACTGCCAAGAAGTTACAGCCATTTGCCAGTGGTGCTAAAGAACAGCAGGATTAATGTGCCATGCAAGTTTAAAAAAATATAATTTTTGACCTGTTAATATTCTTTGAAATCAAATTCAGTCTCCAGCATAAGTAGTACAATTCTAACTACCAGCATTAGGTGATAGAATAGGGCAGAATCCAAATGCTCAAGGAACCAACTTTAGTCAATGCATTGGACTTTGTGAAGAAGTTGCAGTATAAATTTTAAAGATGTTTGGCAGTCCATTCCAGCTTCTCTGTGTTTACATTTCACTTACATTATGGTGAGTTAACTATTCCCATTTAAAAATTGTTTTTGCCATTGACTTATATTTTTTGTTTAATGCCGTACTTGGTGTGTCTTTTACTGGTTGGGGCCATCATCATTTGTCTTTATGCTGGTCTGTCTTTGGCTGCACATCCCATAAGCTCAAAAATATTCTAACATACATGTCCATTGCTTTAATGCTAAAGAGGGGTTTATTTCACCTTGGTAAAGAGAAGGTATGCACTGATTTCAAAAAGTAAACATTTTATTATAGAAGGAATTAAAACAATGGGATTTCTAATCCCACACTTAGGAAAAAAACTGGAAAAAAACAACAAAACATGTAGCTAAAAGTTTGTCTTCTTAAGAAATTTATAAGTTATTGTTTGAATATGCAAAAATCACACAACACCTGCCAATCTAGTGTATGGTGTATCCTGGACACCAGTAGTGCAGTTACTCTGCAGGTAAATTCACATAGCAATTTCACACTTGAGCTCTAGAGAGTTCTTTTACTTTTAACTTGCACTTAAAAACCCCACGTTTTCCTTATTAAGAGCCAGCTATGGGATCCATCCATACTTAGATCCAAGAATATCCCTATATGTCTTGGGATAGTCATCAGAAGATGTTTTGATGCAGTAAAGAAGCACAAGGGAGCTAAAGCAGAGCATGGAGGGTGACTGATCCCCTCAGGCTCCTGTGAGGAGCAAACTGGACCCATAGGGTCAGATTTCCCCCTCTGTGTATAGATGCAGGAACTCAGAGCCCAAAGAGTGAGCCTGGAAAACTAACCCTTCCTTTGTTGTTGTGCTGCCATCAGGATGGAGTGAGCAAGAGTCCCGAGAAGCGCTCGTCTCTGCCAAGGCCTTCCTCCATCCTTCCTCCTCGACGGGGTGTGTCAGGAGAACGGGACAGAGAGGAGAACTCCCTCTCCCTCACAACCTCCCTCTCCTCCTCAGTACGAAGGACTACACGTATGTTGTCTCTTTTTTTGGCATAGTAACCTTCTCCTGCTTCTGTGGTTGTCTCCATCCTCTTTAGATTTGTCACATGGCACAGCATCATGTGTCCCTACCTTTGAGACAGAGTGGGTCTGGAAATCAGAGCCCACACACTGGGTTTGTTCATGTGCCTGAAAGCAGGGACAGGATGATTCTGCAGTGCCCAGAGCAAGGACTGCTGCCCAGACTAATTGCTGATATTAGAAAATGCCTTTGCAGGGAGCTCAGAGCTGGGTGAAGTATTTAACACAGAGCACTTACAAATAGCAGCAAGAAATAATGAGTCAAAACTGAAGTAAACAACCTGAAATATCCTGACGTATCTTGGAAAAGTGAGCCTGATAGTTACAGTCATTAATTTGTTGTTTCCCAGTAATTATCTCCCTGTGCTCTACTCCTAGGGTAAAATAAAAAGCTCTGCTGAGAATTGAGATGTTAACTAACAGAGTGACTCACTGGGGGCAGTTAAAATAGTGAACCACCTGAGTTCCTTTTATGAGGACCAAAGTTACCAAATCACAAGCCAAAATAAATTACAGGACAAAGGCAATTTACTAAATAACCCCAGGCCTTAGAACCCACATGTGGCTTCCTGCTTTCCAATGGGAGTTCCTCTATCTTCTCATTAGAAACCAATCTCGAGCTTTTTTTAAGACAGCTTAAAGGAAGTAGATTATTAAATTCTGCAAAAAAAGTCCTTTGAAATTCATAAGTGAAATGCGTAAGATGATCCAGAAGTAAAAAAAGAGACCCTTTGAAAGCAGAGTGACCTGCAGCTGGCACAGCAGCCAGCCCAATCTCCTGACCAGGAGTGAGAGGCCGTTAAGCATTTGGCAGTGTGGTGAAGGGCTGAGGAATGAAAAATAAATATACCAGACCTGCAAGGAGGTGGGAAAAAAATAATTCCCTTTCTGTCTCAGATGGTTTAGTGAGAAGCTTTAGGGTTGGAAGGAAAGAAACTTGTTCAGGGAAAGGGGAGGTGAGTGGAGTATGTTCAGTGTGCCTAATGAATTGTGTAGAGCAAAGAGTGTCTCCTGAGCCCCAGGGACAGGAGTGCATTGGGTTTGGGCCACCAAATGCATATGGCCATCAACGCATAAACAGAATGATTAGCAAATACTTTAAATAAGAATTTGTTTAGTTTCACTGGATGCTTTTGAGAGGCCCATTGGATTTATAATATCTGGACATTTGAAGAGTGAAAACATACATGCATCCATTTGGCATTGGGGTTCTCAGGTTTTGAGAGTTACTTTGATCTTTCTCTCCATAAGTATTCTCAGCAAAACTTTACTTTGGAGATATCTCAGCTTCTGTTTATTTATGTTTGAGAGTTAGGAGCAGAGCTGGCTGCAGAAAGCACAGCTAAGCTGATCTTCGTGCCTAGTGAAAAGGACTGGGAATGCCATAAACATTGAATGGAGCTGCTACAAAATGATATAGTTGGGTTTTTTTTTTACTTGCATGCAAATGTAAGTAGAATGTGACTTTTTATCAAGGTTGCCTCTGGTAATGGCTTGCTTTCACAGCACTAATGAAAAATAGCAATTGAATGTGAGGACATCTACCCATCCACACAACAGAGCTCTAGCTTGTGCACCATCTGAATGCCCACCTGGGGTTCACCTGCAGTTTACCAGCAGTGGTATGAGAAACAGCACCAGCCAGGCACTCACAGCTTTTCATTTCAGGAATATCATCAGAATTTTTACTGCTTTCTAGTTTATTGCCCAGGCCCACTGAAATTGGTTGGATCAAGTCCAAAGGTTGGATTCCAAGGATGCTTCTCGTCCTTTCCCCAAAAAGGAAATGTGATGATGTGCCTTGTTTAGCCAGTTTTTCAGGAAGCAGAGGTACTGTGGGAAGCACTCCTGTGTTACAGAATGGAGAGCTCAATCACTCTGGGGGCATTAGCTCAACCTCTCATGGCAAGGTAGTTCCTGGCAGGTTGATTAACAAAGTAAAACACAGACCCATTCAAGCTGCTGTTCCAGCAGTAGCACTTCCATCTTAAGAGCTGTGTCTCACTTGGCACACAGGGATGCAGTTTTGGGGGTACAAAGGGAAGAAGAGATGTACTTCTGTGGCTCTAAAGCTGTTGTTTTGTTTTGGTTTTTTTCCCTGAATACAGGATCAGAGCCAATTCGTAGCAGAACGGGAAAAAGTGGAACTTCTACCCCCACTACTCCTGGCTCCACTGCCATCACTCCAGGGACACCACCAAGCTATGCCTCCCGTACCCCAGGCACTCCAGGGACACCCAGTTACTCCAGAACTCCCCACACTCCTGGGACCCCCAAATCTGCAATACTGGTACCTACTGAGAAAAAAGTTGCCATAATTCGTACACCTCCTAAATCTCCAGCCACTCCAAAGCAGCTCCGAGTTATTAATCAGCCTCTACCTGACCTCAAGAATGTCAGGTCCAAAATTGGGTCAACAGAGAATATCAAATACCAGCCTAAAGGAGGGCAGGTAAGGATTCCACTCTTCATGTTCACCCATATGTTATTTACTCTTTGTGTGCACCTTTGTGACAGGAGACATTTTGAGTTGCCTTGTAAAGCCTCTTCTGTTCTCCAAATCCCTTGTTTGTTTAAGGGATGTTACATGACAGAGAAGAGGACAGTCTTCAGAAACGATCTTGCCACATGAAAACTAACAGTTCCTGATATACATGAAAAATTTCAAACAGGACTTTGCACTCCATGCCATAGATACATTTCTGCCCGAGTCCCAGCAGTTGCTGCTTACTTAGTCTTTATCAGTACAAACAAATAAGAGGTTTGCTTAATTCAAACAAGCTGAAAATCAATCCACGTACATGTTAGCAGGATTACACAGCACATCGCCTTTTCCTGTGCCATTTATATGACATGCATTATGTTGGGTGAAGTTAGTTAGGGTTGCAGCCTCCAACCTGGTAAATGCACCCCACAGTAAAGATGGGGGAAGGGGTCAGATATTAAACTTAACTGGTTTTCTTGCTCCTGGGTTCAAATAAGCAGGAACAGGGCTTTAAGCTGTATAAACTGGAGGATGCATATAAGTGTAAACATAAGAATGTGTCATAAGGCAGATCAGGTTTTTCTATTCTCACTGAAAGAACAAGAATTCAGTGACATCTTGAGGTGATTAAGTGCTGAAAAAGAGGTAATGTCATACCTCGCAGTTATGCAATGAAGCACATTTTCGTAAGGATTGCTTTCAGCTAAAGACCAAACCTGTGTGCAGGGTGGCAAAATCAAAGGATCTCAGAATGCTTTGGGTTGGAGGTGACCCTAAACATAATCCTAGCCTGCTCCCATGTGGCCTTGAACACTTCCAGGGATGGGGCACCAACCACTTCTCTGGGCAATCTGTGCCAGCACCTCACCACCCTTACAATCAAGAATTTCTTCCCAATGTCCTATCAAACCCTGCCCTCTGGCAACTTGAAGCCTTTCCCCCTTGTCCTATGACTCCTGGCCCTTGTCCAAAGTCGCTTTCCAGCTGTCTTGGAGCTCCTTTAGGCACTGGAAGGGGCTCTGAGGTTTCCCTGGTGCTTACACCTCTGCTTGATACTCTACCAAGCAGAGCTAAAGCCAGAGCTGGAATAGTCTTCCCTCATTTTTGAGCAATGCCGAAATGCTAACACAGATGGCATTAAAAGCCAAAATTATGTCCAAGCAATTTGGTTTTCTGTCCATTTGGAAGAATTGTTCTAATTTACAGTAGGAAGCCATCCATTCTGTTAATGTTTAAGGAGATATAAAACCAGTAGTAACCTGATAGATATTCTATGTCATTTAGTAACAAAGAGGTGGATGGAGGAAAAAGAATACAGCTTACCAGCATTTATGCTAAAAATACAGACAACTCAGTCTTGTGGGTGTAAACAGTTATGTTGATGTATTTTTTTGTAAGGAGTACCTGTGTATTTCATATTGATTCTAGACAGAACCGTGTGGTGAAAACACCCAGAGCCTTCAGCTCCCTTTTACTTCCTGAGTTACAGGAATGGCAATGCGAGTGCTTTATGAAGGTTCATTTCTCAGCTGCCTCCAGGGACAGGACATCAGGGTGGATAACAGACTTCCATTTGGTTCTCCTGAAAACAAGGCATTCCAGAAATCTGGGTTGCACAGTTTCCAGATCACATACTTATATATGTGTGTATTAGTATTGAAGTTAATTGTGGAACTTACAGAACAATGAGGTTTGCCTAATGCTGTCTCAGAAAGAAATGATAAATTGGATCAAAACTTAACATTGCAGCCCTGTGCCTGCTGCAGGTCTTCCAGAGAAAAAGAGCAGGCTCATATTTTAAACAGTGAGATATCACCAAGATGTTAATCCTGTTTTCATGGTAAATTAACATATTCAGTACTTTCCAGGATTTGGACAGTAGCCAGTTACTCATAAAGTCGAGCAGATAATGTCTCAGCAAAGGTACTTCTGCCTTTATTTTGACAGGTGTGATTATTTTGCATGGGAGCTCCACTCTGTTTGACAAACCTTGTAGCAGATGGTTGTTGTGTGCAGGGGCTCCAGCAATACAAATTCAGATTGTGCTTCTGGATTAGCATTGCTCATACAGGCCCAGCTGTTGGACTTAGGGCCCAAAACCAGCACCATGGTACCCTGTGCTCCTCCTCTCTGCACTGTAACAATTATATAAGAACCAGGGGGGCCCAGCAAATTGTATTTCTTTATAGACACCATGCCTAGACAACTAAATTTCCTTAGCAGCTCTAAAGAACTGCTCAGAGTCTTTGCAGAGCAGTGAAGGATGGCACAGCATGGCATTTCACTGCTGTGGGCATTACAGGGGAAATCTGCTGGGTGAACAAAACATCACTAAAGCTAAAGCATTTTTTTTTTAGTTCCAGCGGTGTGTAGCCACTGAGCTGTGGGCTGGGCAAAGAGAAGCTCACTAAATTTTTCCTGTTTCCTGTTTGTCTTCTTTGGTTTCCTCCATAGTTGCTCAGTCTAGACAAAAGGTTTTAGGATCATTCTTTTCCAGTTTCTACAGTTGAATTTTATGGGGTCTGTGAGAGCCACGCATGAAAGCTAATTTCATTTCCTTGTGTCTGCTCAGTTCTTTAATGTCTGGTAGCAATATTACCCTGGCTGAAATGAGCTGTTATCTGCTATTTGCATTTAGTGATGATACATGAAACAAACAGAAAGCTTCTTTATAACTTGAACTGGAGGTGCTGATAGCAATAGCCACAGGAAAAACAAGCAGAGAAAAACCCAGCATATATCTGGGCAAGTTAAGTACATAAACATAACATGCAAATCACTCAGGGAATACACACAGGCTGCCCAAAAGTGTCATTTGGAGACAGACTGTCCTTTTACCAGTGGTATATTTGGACTCTTCTTAACTTGGAGCTGTTCTAGAGAAAGCTGCACTCTGAAACTGCTAGAGGCTGGGGTGCAAAACTAAAGAAGTTCTTGGAGATGTTTGAATGCTAACTAAATCAAGAAGTGCAGTGCTTCAGCCTGGAATTTTATCAAATGTTTATCAGACTGGTTCTCCTTCAGCTCTGACTTGCCAGCCAGAAAAACAAAAGAAAAGGGGAGAAATCATTCCACCTGATGGGGATTGTGTGAGTGTGGTGTGTGAAGAGAATGCTTTTAAGGGAAGAAACAAGCTAAATTAGTGCTGCATTAAGCTCCTACTAGGAATAGATGGCTTGAAACATGCTTTAATTCGTATTCTGCAGTGGGGAGAAATGAGGGCTTCTCCGCGCTGTGATGCAGCCAGAAGGTGTTGTCTGGTTTTCTCTTTATGGTGCAGTGTGGTGAAATGTATCCTTACTGGCAAAGCTCAGAGGCGACTTGCTCATGGCTGTGTCTGCTGGGCTTCAGATGGATTTTCACACTGCATCAGCTGTGCAGGAAATGCTGTGCTCTCAGAAGTAACCCATTTGCATCTGTTATTTCTCAGACAGCCCAAGGGAAGCATGGGGAGCTGGGAGAGGGTGTTGGAAATCTGTTTCAGATGCCAAGACTGATTTTTTTGTTGTGCTTTTTTGGTTCAGATTTTTGGTTTTCCTTTTGAAATTCTGTCTATGAATGTGGTTGGTCCATATCAGAGAAGAGAACTAACTGAGTTTTTTCATTTTTGGCAAGGCAGAGTATTTATAATACATCATGGGCCAGCAACCAAGGATAAAACTAACCTAGATTTCTCTTAATTTTCTCTTCAAATGTATGCCTAAAATCTCAGCCACAGGCAAGAACTTCAGTGGATGTGAAGCAGCAAAGCTTCATCAAAGTGAATGGAGCTGCACAGACTAGAATTACATGCATATGTAATTTATATAATAATTTTAAATACCACTAATAGTGACAACCAGGCACCTTGTAAAAAGTAAGATGGCACAAAGAAAAATGATATATCTAAGCCATGCTGAAGAATGAAATGTTCCTTGAAAAATTTTAGGAAGATTAAGGAAGAAAGAACTTCACCATCTTCCCTAAACTGTAGAAAACGAAGTGCAATTAGTAATGAGTCAGAAAGTTAGAACAAATTGATGACACCACTATTCAATAGATGCTTTCCAAAAAGCACAGAAATACTCACAAGGAGAATGGGCATGTGTATTAGGTGATAAAATAGACTGGCACTGGGAAGACCTCAGAGGTGGGCAAAGGAGGAGGCTTGAATGAGTGTCTTTTATTAGCTTCAAAATCAGTTTGGATTGATGCCAAATTGATTTTTTTTTGCCTTGTCTCCTTTTATATATTCTCTGTGTTCGTTGCACATAAATTTGTAGCTCTGTAGCCTATCTCCAGTACTTTTCCTAACCCTACCCAATATGCAAAAGACAAAACATGTTCCAAAGGTTCCAAGCTGGAGGCCTGAGACTCCTATCCTCTCTTGGTTCTTCCTGGGAACTAAGGTTGAGACATATTTTTATACACAGAGTTTAGTCCCTGTCTAGAGGAGGCGGCATTCCAAAAAGAGTTGAACTGGGGGGATTACCTCACCAGCTATGCTTCTAATTGAAGATTCTTGTCAGATATGCTAATTTGCAAAACCTGTTAAAAATGTATACACATTATGCTGTGTGTGCATCTTTGGCATTTTCCACTTGGTGAATTGTGCACCTAAGGATCCTTATAAAGGTAACCTCTTTTTATCACCCTCACTGTGTCTGGCTTGTGATTTCAGGACAGTGAAAAGGCATCAGGATGGCAGGAGAGATTTCCCCCCAACACACACCCCAGACCCTCATCCTCATGATTTACAGCCCTGTGTGCAGAGATCAGTGTGCTTCTGGCATGTTCCCTGCCTCAGTGACAAACGTGCCAGGGTGCAGTCAGTACAGACTCTGGTTGGTGCACCAGGGCTGAGCACCTCCTGGAGAAAGGCAGGTCAAAAGTTCTCAGTTAAGTTCCCCTTGAGGTGGCATCTTAGGTGGCTCCTCCTTCTGCTGTTTCACATCTCTTTGCACCACTTTATGAACACTCATGACTGCCCAAAATCTGAAAGTCTTTAAGTTATGTACTGTTGGTGCAATGGCTGCTGAAGAGGGTCCAGACAGATGATGCAGAGCAAGGCTTCACAAAAAGTGCAGTCTGAGCTGTTACTGGAGCCCACTCTCCTTCCAGCACATCGT
This sequence comes from Sterrhoptilus dennistouni, assembly GCA_013397095.1. Classification (NCBI taxonomy): domain Eukaryota; kingdom Metazoa; phylum Chordata; class Aves; order Passeriformes; family Zosteropidae; genus Sterrhoptilus; species Sterrhoptilus dennistouni. Next base: position 194,347 of record VWZU01002434.1, read on the forward strand.
GTGCTTTTTCTCCAGTCCATTGTAACAACATGGATGAATCAAAACCACTTAGGCCCAAGTTAAGAGGATGTTCCTGCACAGGTCAGTGATGAACATAAATGAGTTTATAAGGGCCAAAGTCAGTGCTTTCCCCAGCCAGAGGCAGGTGAGGAGCCATGCAGGGAGGTGTGGATTCACATGGATCATGGCTGTTGTTACATGATGGAGCTGAGACACTGGGAGGCAACTGTTTCCACATTGTTGGCTGCACTCATTGGAATAAGTCTGTGCATTTGTCAGCTCAACAATTCAAAACTGTGAAATAAATTAATCTCTGCCAGTCTGCTTTTGCTTTCTTTGTACATTCCCAGGTTTGGGGATTTGCAAGATATTTGAAGGGATTTGTTCTGCACTGAAAATTGGAAACAAATTCACCACTTGGTAATTGCAGATCTACAAATGTGAAGAGAAATGCAGAGTGTCAGGTACACCTTCAAAACTCTGTCAGAGCTCAAACCTGTAATTTTTAAGTTTATGAAATTTAGAATTTTGGCTGAAAATTACAGATTGGACAGAAATAATATCTTGCAGCTCCTGTGTTCAGACTGCACTTGTTTAAAGGAAGGCTTGCCTGAGTACAGTCTGTACAGCTAAGCCTTGAATTATTCTGGATAAAAAGCTAGATGTTCTTCCTGACTCATCTTTTAGAAAAATTAAGCAATCACTGCCAGCCTCTAGCAAGTTTTAGAAAGGCTTTTTTGAGGGAAAGGTGTTTGGTTGCTAGGAATGAGCAGGGAATTAGGACTTGCTCTGTGGCAGTGGCAGAGTAACACCACTGCTGTACCAATCCCATCTGTAGATGTGCACCCTGGGGTGAGGCAAACTGTGAGCCACACTCAGGAGGCTCCCAAGCACTCCCATGGGCTCCAGCCACTAACAGAGCTTCTTCCCACTGCAGGAGCCATATGTCTCTGTTTTTTGGAGCCAGTGAGCAGCAGTGCCCTGATTTCTGCCACTCAGATGTTGTCTAGGGATGAAGGTACCACTTTTTCTGGATGATTCAGTGTCTATCCACCAACTACAGTTGGCAGCTTAAGCAACCACTTCCAGCTCTTAGCTGGCTAATCTTAGAAGAGTCAGATCCCAGCTGTGTTGTTGTTCTCTTGTTAATGAGTATGGGGAGAAGCTGTATTTTTTTTTTCCTAGAGGAGATTGAAATTACCAGGATGTAAATTCCTGTGAAAGTCTGAGTTATCCCAGCAGCAAGCTCAGCAAAGGAGGTGTTTCAAGCTGAGCTCTAACTAGTCTAAATTTTGAGAAATAAAATGAGAACGGGTGTTGTTTTGGGAAAAAATGTTCAGGGAATACGTAATCTGGATTAGAGCTGTTTCATCATGTAAGTGCGTTGCATTTTGCATGGAAAGGTTAGAAAAACTTTGTTTCGCTGGACAGGAAAAGGCAGGGAAAAAAATAATAGAAATCTTAGGTTTTATATTGGAAATTTGGATTTGAACAATAAAGAAATGCTAAGGGACGTATCTGCTGAATGCTGGGAAAGCCAGCTTGCATGAAGAGAAGACTACAAGGTATTTTTGAACTTGAACTGAACAACCTAATTGTCTCCATTATGCTGGAGTGAAGAAATTCCAGATGTAGCGACTCAAAACTCATCTGTTCTCAAAGATACAGAAACTGATGTGGAAACTGATACCTGATGCTCAACACTTGATATTTGAAGCTAATAGTACTCTCTTCCGTGAGTAGGAACTGTTGTGTCTAAAATTTAAGTATTGGACTCTGAATTTTAGCAAAATCTTGATTGTTGTTGGGTTGTTGTTGTTGTTAAAGGGAGTATTAAACCAAGGATTTTGTATTTGAGGTGAATTAATTGCACTCCCAGGATTTTTTTATTTGGTGGAATCTTCAATTTTTCACAGTTCTTTTGATCAGCTCCCCAGCTTTAGTGAGGAATGTGATTGCAGAATGTGCTGCAGTTCATCTGACAGGGATCTTGCACTTCCTTGAACTCTCTGTTAAATTCAGCTGTTGCCTATTGACTGTAAACTCTTTGGCATGAAAAATGGTCATTTCACTTTATACTTCAGCATAATTATGCAGACCCTCAGAATTTGTCCATAGACCTTTCCTCCCCTTACTGGTAGAGCCATACCTAGTTCAGCATGGCCATCTTATTAATTACTTTAGTACAGTGATGTGCAGGTAGGTATAAAGGAGCTTGTAAATCAGCCACTCTTGTCCTATGCAAGGATTCAAGACTTGCCTGATCACGGTATTATCTGCTCAGTGTCTGCCTCTCAGTATGTTTTTAAATGTCAGAAATTACTGTACCTTGCTCACCCTTTACTAAGAGGAGGGTGAAGATGGTGCATTATTTTGCCTGTGTCCAGCACAGCCTTTTATTTTGAATATCAGTAGCTTCTGGACTGGCAGCCTTGCTGGTGTGTGTATCCACTTACTGCAGAAGTGCAAAGGCTGAACATCATCACAAGCCCTGTCTGTAGGGGTGGAAAATCTGAGGAACAGTCTTTCTCTTCAAGGACTTTACCAGGCCAAATAAATACCTCTCTTTCCTCTCCCCGTAGCCTCTGCCAGGAGCATGAAGATGAGTATCATCTGTCCTTGGCAGCAGATAAATTTGGAAGCACTTTGAACACTCTCTTGATTCTAATCAGTTTTTAACCTTAACCTTACTTCCTGTGCAAGACCAATTCTTGTCTCACTTAAATACCTGTGTTAACCTGGAGATCAAACACTGAAATAATGTCTGGTTCCTGGGATGTAGCTTAGTCAGATTGCTGTGGTAAATAGAAGGAACCTTTCCTTTTTGATGAGCTATTAGGAGTCTGGAAGCTTTTCCCAGCCTCACAGCTCCACAGCACGTTCAAACAGCAAGTAGAGCCAAGCTAGAGTATTTTTAAATGCTTTAGGCAGTGTATGTGGCAGAGCTTCTCAGAGGCCCTAATTGCAAGGCAGGGAGAACATAAGCCATCATCTCCTTGGAAAAAATATCCAGAACGTGTAATTTCATCAGCATCACAATTTTTGTTCTTCAAATATCTGTTTGAATGTATACCAGTGTAGTATGCCATAGAAGGGAAGCTTCTTTATGGACTCTTTGCCCAGATGTTGGTAAGTCAGGGGCTTTTCCTCTTCTTGTGAAAAGCAACTGAACTGAATTATTGTAGGTAGCGATGGAATAGAATTCTTTCTCTTGCATAAGCAGTTCTTGGACGTTGGTGTTGTCTTTGGCAGTGAACTAAACAGCTAATCACAACTGAACTAAATTCTCTTAGGCACTTCTCTGCCTTCCTCTCAATGTTTCTATAAATTCCTGCTCATCACAAACACAGTGGTGTAATACTGGCAGAGGAGGACCTGCAAACTGTTGTAATGGAGCCTTGGAAATCCAACTCATATTCTGCTTAACAGGAGGCATATACCTGACTGGAAGATTCACAAGTATTGTGTCTCATAGCCTGTCTTCTTCTTGTGCCAGCAAGTTTAATCCAAAACTATTCCCTGTGCATTAGTGTAGGTGTTTCCCTTGGACCACAACCCCCAGCTGTTCTGATTGCCAGTCAGGCACTGAAGGAGCAGGAAGGGAATTGGTTAACTCTGCTGAGTGCAGAGCAATATATACCCCATCTAAATCAACTCTGAGGAAAATACCTTCAGCACTTGTTTTCCTTGCAGGCTGTGCATAAATAAATGCTCCACATTGCCCAGAGCTCTCACAAGTAGCATTCAAACTGTGTAGGTGGGTGTTGGAGTGCATTCTCCCAGTCCTGCTGGGGACTCTCTGGAAGCAGTGGGAGTCACTGGGGCCATGCTGTGTGCATGTTGGCACACAAATCTGCCTTTGGCTTCAGTTCTGGACCATTGCTGAGGAGTCATCAAAGACAGAGTGAGGGGAAGGCCTGTCACACTTCCAGGGCTTCAGACAGAAGCCAGTTTTTTCTTGGGCAATATGGTTTTGTAGAATAATCCTTGCATTGTCTGTAAGGCTTTAATTTTCCACTGTGGTTTAATTACACATAATTATGACAATTGCTGAGGAACTTCAGCTTTGTCTTGATCCAAAAACTGACTTTCAGGCCCTTCCCAGCATACCTGGGCAAAACAGTATCACATCAGGAGAGAAGGTGCCCACTTCATACTGGCAGGTCAGAGCAAGGGTTACAAGGGACTCCGTCACAACAAGATCTTGTTGGGATTTCTAGAGAGTGTGGAGTGGAAAGCAGTCCTGTTTCTGCCACAGGCAAAATGTTCCCTTTCCTGAATGAGAGCATGAGCGGGCTTGAGCTTTCATTTAACTTCCAGCACAACTGAAGTGCATGTATGTGCATCCCTACCACACCTCCACCCACACACAAGATGTATGTACACATTTGGAACACAGAGAACCTTCCTGGTGAGTCATGGTGTTTGTGCTGCCTCTGTTGCCGGCAGCTGCATCATCTAATTCCTTTCATCAAGTGCCATCATGAAAGTTTACCCTTTTCTTGTAGCTGTGCTCCCTCACGTGGCAGTTCCAGAGCCTCCCTGCTCTGATAGATTAAGATTTCCCTCCAGATGCCAGCTTCAAATGATTCACAGTCAGTTTACATTCTTTGTTTGCAAGCCAAAGTTTCTCTTTAGCCTAAATAGTTCCTGGCCCTTTCTGGTAAGCTCCCTCTCCTGATTACAGTCTGATTCCTCAAACACAACCACTCCTGCAGTCACACTGGCAATCTCAGCCATTCTCAACTCATTTGGAACTCATTTGTTGGCCAATTTCAGCCAGTGCTGGCAAGGGAGCAGTGGTGAGAAATACAGGCAGTCCCTCCACATGGAGTGATGGTTCTTGACAGAGTATGAAATAGAGACTCAGCATAACACCATCACTGGAGTAAAGGCAGTGAACTCAGCCCTTCTCCACAATCAGGGACAACAAACAGTTGGCTGGTTGTGTATTAGCCCGTTTTCCCACTCTTGAGAGACTTGGGAGAAAGCTTGGGACAAAATGCTGGCTAGAAGGATTAGGGCTTGCTGAAGTATACAGGATGGATGAATTCAGCAGTTTAGGCCCTAATCTACAGGAATCTCCATTCATTTGTGGAACACTTAGTTATAGAGAGTGGTTATGATTTAAATATGTGCAGGGATACTGATCCATCCCAGGAATGGGAGAAACAGATCATCAGGGAAAACCTGAATCAGCTGAGTTCCTCCCTGTGCCAGATGACCAGCAGAATACATGCATGTCACTCAGCTCTCTCCAGCCCTCAGCACAGGACACAAATGATCTCCTGCTGGCCCTGCCACACAGGGGCACATTTCACCCTGTGAGACAGAGAGTATAATTGAGATGATTAGTTCTTTAAATATCTGCTAGCCAGGTCCATGGGCCATGAGACTCATGAACTGTCAGGCTTCTGAGTGCAAATCAACCCTTAGGCAGTTGATCAGAGGCACTCTCTCAACTTTTCACCTTGCTTTGGCTCCATTTTAAGCTACAGGCCCCCAGTGCTCAGTGCAGAGGTCTTGCCATGACCCTTAAGTCAGCGTTTTCAGAGCAAATAAATCCCTATGGCCATAGCTAAGAAGTGCTGCTGATCCGTCACTGAGAGACGTGCTCAGAAAGTGCCAGGAAGGCTTTCTGTTTTGCCCAGTTGTGTCTGGCTGGAAGCTGTCTGAGAACCACATCTGAATACACATCTGATGTGTGTTTCTGTAACTGATGTGACATGTGTCTTATATAGCACTGGGGTGCATTTTTAAACAAACATTATATTGAGAGAAAGCACAAGCATAAAATTCCAAAGGCATTTGCTTTCATGTTCCAGCATATGTTGGTTCACTTGGACAGATAAGTAGATGGGAAGGGGAAAGACAAAAATCAGTTTGACTATTGAAGATGCCCTTCTGAAGGTGAATTACCAGTTGTGTGGGGTTTGCTGGTGCTGGCATCATTGCCATCACACCAGATCTTTGTCAGTTAAAGCAAGGCTTTTGCTTTAAACTAAGAAGTCGAAGTTAGAAAGAATCTTAACATTCTGATGGTTTGATTTAGTTGTTATACGTAATGAGAAGGCTCTGTGAAAACAGGTTGCTATGAAGAACTTCATATTAGCTGCAAAGGGTGACCCTCAGCACATTTCTCCTGAGAGTTTACTGGGTTTAAATTAAGTGTGCACTCACTCCAGGTGCTCAGTACCAGAGGATTCAACTCACTATCTAAATGTGCCATTATCCCCATTGCAGAAGCCAAAAGCTGCAAAACCTGATGCCCCTGTGAGAGGGCAAATAGTCTTTTCCTAGTCTGGAGAAGTGACCCACAGAGGGAGTTATTTGTCTGAGATTTATCAGGGAACCTGGGGCAGTTTGGGGACCTGAAGCCAGGAAGCAGAACCTTCACAGAGTTCTGCTTCCTCCCACTGACTGCTTCAGCTGTTTTGGTGCTGCTCTGTGTTCCCAAAGTGGTGAGAAGGCACAGTAAGGAACACCAGTGTGCATTTCCCTCTGTCCTATCTCACTATTGCTTAGTCACTGTAGGTTTACCTACCACAGGAGCCAACAGGGCTGTGCTAAGTACTCTGTCAGTGTAAGTGCCATTTAGCAAAATGCATAGATAGTAACCCAAGTTCTTTGGCTTTCTGTACAGGAAAGAGTGTAAATTCCTATTGTATATTAGTACATAAAAATAAAACCCAATGTAACACTCGATTAAAGATTTCATATTTAACCCAGAGAAAGAATGCCATGAGTGGCATTCTGGTGGGAAGAAGCCAGGATAGAAACACCTCACACACCTGAAAACTCTCATTATTGATGAGCACAACCCCCTGCACTTGCTCAGAAATAAATCTGAGAATGGTGCTAGTCAGGTGTGCACCCAGTTGTCCCTGCCCACCAGTAATTGCCATCCAGCTGCATGTCATTCCCTGGGAATACAATTATTGCTGGCACCTGAGTTCTGCTACGTAGAGAAGCTGCTTTGCTGTGGGGGTCAAGCACAGGACAGCATGGCCTGCCCTTGACAGAGTTTGCCTCCAGGCAGTGCCTTATGCCTGCAGTGCATCTGTGGCTAAGGTAATGTATTAAAAATGTGGAGTTCTGGCATATGTAAGGGAGGCTGGCATCATTGAGGGGAAAAAAAAAATCTTGTTGTGTGAAGAGACTAAGAGCACAGGGAGAAGCACAGTGCTGCAACCACTAGGAAGTAATTGTACCCAAATCTGGCACACCAGATTTCTGGCTGGCACCAGAAATCAAAAAGCAGTGATTGCAGCTCTAGGTTTCCAGATGCTGTTGTTTTCTGTCTTGCCCTGTAATAGATGACAGTAAAGAGAGAGACCAGTAGAGAACTGTGACTACAGTTTAAGTAAATTTGTTGCTCCCCTTTAATGGGGCTCTGAGGTCTGTTTCATGTGTGTAGCTGCTGTTACAGCTGTATGGCAGAAGGTGGGTTGAAATACCTCAGGATTTCAGCCTGTGCTGGCTGGATCTGGGATTTCTGCATCAAAGGCTGGAGTGCTGAGCTGTGGGAAGGAAGGTTCTCATCTTCTTGTGAGCAGTTCAGCAGAAAACATCACTCAATAGACCCTAGGAGAGAGGCTGTCCAAAGACTAGGCCCAGTCCAGGCAAGTATGGAGTTCTTTAAATTTTTCAGGGAAAATCCACCTCTCATACCTCCAGTATAAAACTTTCCCCTTTGTATTTCACCACCACTTTGTGAGGTACAAAAAGAGCAGCATAAGATATTTGTAGATGCTGTGTGAACATACTACAGAGACTGACAGGGTTAATTTCCTCACATTTCAATACAAGTGTCAGAGGAAGGAGTCACTGTAGGAGGCAAATTACCTTGGTTTCCTCATCCTGCACCCCCAACTGAGTGTGTGTATGTGGTATATAGTAAGTTACCTCCAATTCCTTTTAGGTTAGGATTTTAAACAAGAAGATCGATTTTAGCGATATTCAGTCCCGGTGTGGTTCCAGAGATAACATCAAACATTCTGCAGGGGGAGGAAATGTAAGTAGTATGGACACCCTGTGAACAGGCACTTCCACTGCAGTGATGCACCTCACACAGCCAGAACCTTCTGTCTCCCTTCCTCTGAGCACTGCTTCCCTTCTTGCTGCTGTTTGATGCGTGAGTTTGGTCTGGGAGTCGAGTGAGCCCTGTGTATGCAGTGGTGGCCTCCTGATCTTTCCCCACAGAGCACAACACATTTTCAGAACTTGGACAGGGAAAGGAAATGAAAAAAGAAAGGTTATCTCTAAATGCCCAAGTGAAAGTGCAGTGTGAGCCAAAGTGGTTCAGTGCCTTTCTTTCCAGAGAAAGTAATTTCCAGAAAGAGACTGCAGCTCACAGTGAGACTCTAGCCTCCCTGTTGGGCATTTTCTATGCAGCAGTCCTTCCTCAGCTAACCTTTCAGTTGTGTGCATTCAGCAGAGGGGAAGGAGAAAATAAACCAGAAGGACAGAGAAAGCTCAGATGTGTGATCAGCCAGCATGCTGAGTGCTGATGTCACAGCATTATTCCAGCATAAGAAACTGAGGTGGCCCAGGGTTTGACCAGACACCTGCTGGTTTTGTCGGGCACACTGGAATAGCTTAAGGTGCTACAGCTATCCTGATGGAAATGAGCACCCCTCGGACGGGAAGAGCTGCTGGTGTGGGCATATCTGATCCAGGCAGGTTCAGTACAGCTGCTGGTGGTTTGGTGAGCAAGCCAGTGGCACTGCAGTTACCCTGGAGGGCTGTGATTTCCTGGGGCCTGCCAGCTCAGTGCCCGTGGGCCACATCTTGGGGCTATTTGGGAGTGCAGGCAGAGACAGGAGTGTCACTCTGTGGCTGTTCCCAAGCTGGGCTCAGCACAGGTGGCTGCCAGCAGGGCAGGGAGCAGCAGCAGGTGGGAGGGTGCCTGCCCTGCTGCTCCCCTGTGAGCTCTGAGCCAGCTGGCTGAACCTCAACCTGCTCAGGTACAGCTGCAGGAGGCACATGTGTAGATTGCTCAGACTCTCCATAGTGGATTGACAGGAAATGCATACCATATTTAGATGCAGAAAAATACAAAACAGATGGTAGGGAAAAAAACAGTCACCAAAATATCCTAGTTGCCAGGATGCATAATCAAGACAGAAGCAAATGGGATGGGTCCTGCTGTGTGCAGGGTTTTGGAACACCCACTCTGAAAGGAGGAGGCTCAGAAACATTTTAGGAAGAACTCACAAGCTGATCTACTTTATCCTCCTCTTCATTTTGCTTATAGTAAAGCTTAACCCAGCTCTGTCATCTCCCTAGGTGGGAAGTTTCCTCCTTTGTGGCATGCTCTGTTTTCTACTAACCATTTCTTCTTTTCCAGTGGTTTCTAGAAGCCTCTCACTCTTTCTCTGCAGGGCTTGGCTTTTTTTAAATTATTTTTTATTCTCTTCATTCCTGTAATTTGTACATGTGTGCACTTTTGACAGGTACAAATTGTCACCAAGAAGATCGACCTGAGTCATGTAACTTCCAAGTGTGGCTCACTCAAGAATATTCACCACAAACCAGGTACTGTTGGAATTTCTGGGTTGTGGGACAAAGCAAGGACCTAATACTGTTATTTGAACTCAAAATCATGGATGATACCGTTCTCTTTTACAGTCAAAGAGAAAACAAATAGTCTTTAGTAATAAAAATACATTAAACTACTTAACTAAATATATAAAGACCTAAAGGTATGAGACCACCTAGTTTAGAGAGGTGATAAAAAAATAATGCCAAAGGATGGTGCTCTGGCATAAGATTGCAATACAGGCTGAAGTCAGTGAAATACTTAAGCATGTGCTTAAATCCCATGGAAACCAGTAGGGCTGCACCACCTGCTTAGTGTTAAAATATATGTTGAAGCTTTTATATTTTACTGAACATGCAGAGCATTATTGTGTTCTTCTCCAAAACTATTAGATCTCAACTAGAAGGGAAATAATGTGAGGGCACTCATGCTTCAGGTTACACTTTCTCCTGCACCATTTCAGCTTCTTAATCTGTGTTTCCTTTTCCTCTGTAGGAGGTGGGCGTGTGAAAATTGAGAGTGTAAAACTGGATTTCAAAGAAAAAGCTCAGGCTAAAGTTGGTTCACTGGAAAATGCCCACCACGTACCTGGTGGTGGTAATGTCAAGGTAAAGGAACAGCTGTCAGAAAAGGCTCCCAGTGCCCCTGGCCCAGTGAAATTACCAGAGCTGTGAATTCAGTGATGGCTCTGAATTGAGTAGGCAACATCTGTCTGTCCTCTTTCAAGCACACTCATGTACCAATTTGTTCCCTTTGAAATTTGGAATGACCAAGCTTGCATCCGCATCTAAGCTGAGAGTGAAATGTCATGTAGTTTGTGCACTCTTTTCCCCTAAAGATAAACTTTGAGACTGTTGGACAGCACAGGTATGATCTGAGGACTCCACTCTGAAACAGAAGGAAAACATCCTGAAAGTAAGATCGCTCCCACACACATTTGAAAATACAGATGTAGAAAACAAATCATAGTGCCCATGTAACATTTATGAAATTTGTACAGGTAGGAACAATGGTACTTCTCTTTAAAGACAGAAATGGTAAGAGAATGTAACATAGTACGCCAGTAGCTATTAAATGTCCAGTTTCAATTTTCTAAGGAGTGAAGAAGTTTCAATCCTTCTAACAGATTTTAAAAGCAAAATGATGCCCAGATGATGATGATGTATAACGAGGTAACTCAGTGACTATACAATGAGTGCCATTGTTTGTTTCCCCGGGGCAGATTGACAGCCAGAAGCTGAACTTCAGAGAGCACGCCAAGGCCCGTGTTGACCATGGGGCCGAGATCATCACGCAGTCCCCGGGCAGGTCCAGCATGGCCTCGCCGCGCCGCCTCAGCAACGTCTCGTCCTCGGGGAGCATCAACCTGCTCGAGTCCCCCCAGCTTGCTACCCTTGCTGAAGATGTCACGGCAGCCCTGGCCAAGCAGGGCTTATGAATCCGCTCCTTCTGCGTTGTATGAAGTAATAATAATATTTAGGCATGAGCTCTTGGCAGGAATGGGCTCAGAGCAGGTGTTAACGTTCATTCTTTACCATGTCTAAAACTAAGTTACATCCCAAGACTTGTAGTTACCATACAGTTAAAAACAAAAAAAAAAAAAAAAAAGGAAAAAAAAATTATAATTCCATAGATGCAGAAATTGGCCTGACCTCCATTCACAACAGGAAGACACTGGCTTTTTATGGGTATACAGCGGTATGTTACATTGGACAATTATTGTTGCTCTGCTCTGTCTTGCATGGAGTACTGTAGTATGATAAAATGCATTTTTACCTTTCATGTGCCTGAAGGCCATCCACCTCTTTCTGAAGAGCCTTGTTAATAACCCAAGTTGCTCATTTCACAGTTCTTTTGATAGATGGGGAAATAAAAAAGAAAAGTTGCCCATTGTAAGTTATTACAGGTTAAGTTAACAGTCTGCTTACCAGAAGGAAGGGCATATAGGGAAATTCAACTTTAATAAAAAATAATATGTTACTTTGTATAAATGAGTAGAACAAAAGTTGAATTAAGTTATTAACATTTTTTGAACCTGGTTAATTATGTCAGTGTATAGCTGAAAAGCCAATAAATTATTTAACTAATAACTAAAAATACTAGCTGAAAACATTTGAATCATGCTTTGGGAAGTGACATAAAAAAGCTGCTGAAAGCAAGCACTCACACCCCAACAGACTTGTGTCTGACTAGAAAAGTTGGTTAAGCAGCTAGATTTGTGTGCATACCTCCAGTTTCACATTCTTTCCATCTGTTTGATACAGTATTATATAGATATATATATTTCTCCGTGGCCATTTGTGATACGCCCTCCTCATATACTTGAATATTCTACTTCTTTATTCACAGTATCTGTGTCTCTTGCACCCTTTGGTGTTGCAATTTTAGGTATGTAAAAGTAGATGTTAGCAGGGGTTTTTTTCCCTATTCATAAGAATACATTTAAAAAAGATGAAAATTGTAGCATGAAGTTGCTTTCTGTAACAACTAAAAGCCGTGACCCTGTTTTAGTGACAGATGCAAGTCTATTCTGTGATGCTAGAAAAAGGATTCCTACCTTTTTCCCTTTCCTCCCTTTCTTCACAAAGGAATGATTTTTGTGGGGTCCAGATGTCTATAAAAGGGTCTCCAAAGAAGGCTGAGTTTGGACTATGGATTTTTAAAAAATCCACGATAGTTTGGTCCTTCCCTTCCTTCCCTTCCTCCTTCCCTTCCTCATCTTTTTTTTTCATTCCCATATTAACAATGAATGTTTGATTTATTGTTTTTCTTTTGCTAAAGTTGAAACACAGAAAAAATATTAAGGTGTTGTTTCCACACTCTTTTAGTGATGTCTCACATGTACACTCAGGCACTCAGATAACTGATAATCACAGCAGAGGTGCCTGTAAATTACAACACGCGAATAAATAAAAGAGAGCTCCCTAGACTGGTTGTTGTAGTGATTCACCAATTAAATGGGGCATCTTAAAATCTGAGCAAAGTAGGATTATATTGACTATAAAAATTATAAGAAAAAGTGTGCATGAAAGATAAAAGGCACATACACAACCAGCCAGTCTAGTGGAGTTACCTAGTAGAACACTGGTGATGGGGATGATCCTCAGCAGCAGATAATCACCTGCTGATGATGCCCTGTGTACATGAGACATTATGAAATGACCAGTTTACATTCTTGCAGATTGTTTTATCTTTTCCTTTTGAAACCTCGTAACTAAACTTTGCACTGTCAGTTGAGCTATACTTGATCTATGTATTAGGTTAATGATGTGTTTTGGAAACTTTTGATCAGTTCTTTTTCCTTCTTTGTGTGTGTGTGTGTGTGTGTTGGGGTTTGGTCTGAAAAGACTCGCAGAGATTTTTATGTCTGTGGAGATTCTAATAATGACTGGCACAGGATTCCCCATCCTTACATTCGAGCAGTATGAATAGTTACTGGACAGTAAATATCCAGTGGACCAAAGTGGGGTTCTGGCTAAGCTGCTACAGCAGTACAGACACAAAACAGAGTGGTCAAATCTCTCAAACTTTTACAGATTATGAACTTCTGACAGCCCCACACGTGACATTTCAGCTCTGCAAAAAGCTTTTTCACACAATGAAGTACCTAACACTGTTTGTCAGTTGTTTCATACAAAGGACAGTGAGTTTTGAACCATCCCAAGTGCAAGTGGAGGATTCTGATTTCTGCCTTGTATTTGTTACACTTCTGCTTAAAGTAATCCTAAGAATTCACACAGAAACAGTGTCAAGTGATGTGCATTAAAAACTTCTTCCCATTTTTTCAGGAAAACAACAGACAGAAAGGAAAACTGACAGTATTTGTATCACATTGCTCTGAATATGCTATTAATATAAATTAGCCTTGCAGTGGTTTTTCTTTCTATGCCTTTTGCCAGTGTAGGAGAAAAATTATGGTACTACTGAACCTCTGCTCTCTGAACCTGAGCAGCATCTCATGGGAACAGTGTTAACCTGTGACTCAAGTGTTTTTATTCTGCTTTTAAAATTGGCATACTCTAGAAAATTAAACTTAGTTAATCCACCTATGAGTCCAAAGTTAGAGTGGTGTAACACACCAAGTCATTTATTTCATGCATTAAAATGAGCTTTCTTGTTTTGGCTGAAGCAAAGACCTTTGTAATCATTATCATCCTTCAATAGAAAGAATCCTAGAATGCTGTGGAGTTAGATGAAAAGAAATTAAGAGTTTTGTGCTTTTAAATAATAATTAAAAACCAAGTTGTTACATGACTCTAGATGTTCACGGAAAAGCTCATATTAATCTTAACTTTCTCAAGAAGAGTGTTCGTTTTAAAAACAACAGTCTGTAAATATGTAATGCCCACTAAAGAAGATAGAGCCAGCTTCCTGGAAACTGCATCTGTTGTGTTTCTTTTCCACAGGCATGTTGAGCCAGCAGGTTTGTTGGGTGCCTGAGACCCAATTCTGTAACAAAGCAGAGCTAATCCAGACAAAAGGAATGGTGAAACCTTGTTTGGGTACCCAGGGGAGCACCCCAAATTTCATAATCCATCGGGTTGTAGAGATGAAAGAGTGCTTCTGCTTCATCTGCAGTTTTGTTTCTATGTAACCACAAGCTGAAAGAAATCAAAGTTGAGCAAACCTCTATCCAGCAAGAGTAAAGGAAAAACTAATTCTGATGAGGGAAATTATGAGCCCACAAGGGCAATTTTCACTGTACAGCAGTAAATGGAATTACTAATTCAGTCCTCTGCTATGGTACAGTAGTAACCTCATCATGACTGCTCACACATCTAAGTTTGCCTAAATACATGACTCAAAGGGAGTCAAAAGGCAGCCTGTGTTGGCTACCACATGAGCAGAAGTTTTTTCCATGCTGGAATAAATACTGTTTGAAACCCAAGCATATGTCCCTTCAAAGGCAAATGCCTTGAAGAGTAGATCACATTAGCTGTGAAAATCAGCGCAGGTAGGTTTCTAGCCTAGGTGTCTTGTGAGTTCACTCACTAGTCAGATTGCTAAAGCAACTCCCTCTGCAACTCCAGCAATTCCCACTGCAGGAAGGTAAATTAGTTTCACACTGGGAAAAGTCAAGTGTATAAAAGCCACTTCAACTTTAGCAAAGAGAAAAAGCCAACAAGTAAACATGCTGTATGCTGGGATATCAAGGAATACAGTCTGCTGTTACAAACCTGTGTTTTTTCTGATAATTCTAGAGCCTGTTACCATAAAAGAGGCATTTCTTGAATGGCTGGTGGTAGGTAGTTCATGTTTTTCAATCCAATTTGCAATTGTATTTGTTGCTGTATAGTGATTGTTTTGCAAAATAAACTCGCTTGTCATCTAATTGCACGTGTTAGCTTCCTGTGTTTGTGATCCAGCTCCTCCTGGATCCCAGCCCTGCACAACCAGCACCTGCTGGTACTGCCTTCAGCCTGCTCAGGAGCACTCACAGCAGATCCTGCTGTATTGTTCAGCTAATCCCTTTTGCTTTTATACAAAAGGATCCGTTTTCCTGGCTTCCACCCTCCTCTGCGAGTCAGTATCTCCCTGCTGGGTGACACTGAGGGTCAGAGAGGGTGATCAGACGTAGGAACTGGCTGCCAGGGAGCTGATGGAGTCACTGTCCCTGAAGGTATTTAGACACTTGGTCCATGCTCTGGCTGACAAGGCAGCGTTGGTTGGATTAGATGATCTTAAAGGCCTGAAGAAGACTGCCTAGCCAGACTGACCCTGTGGTTCTGTGTGTGGCCTGGGTGCTGTGTGGCTGCACCCTGCACAGCCCAGCACAGCCTGGACACAACCACCACGCCTCTGTGGAGGGGCTGCCACCGGCACAAACACCCCTCTGGGTTAGGGTGAGAGAACACTTCCATCGGCCTCTGCAGCCACGTTAATATCTCTGAGGTTTTCTTGTGCTATTGGTTAAGTTCATGTCACTGTGTTCAGCCCTCGTTCAGCACATATGCACCCCTCCTAAAATGTTCTGCCTTCCCTTGAGCCCCGTTAGCTCCGTCTTGCCGCAGTGCTCCACCCCTGTTACCCTGTTTGGTTCCCCCCGGTTCCTCATTTACCCGTCTCATTTACCCGGTTCACCACTTTCCCCTATCCCTCAGATCCGCCCCATTTATCTCGTTCATAACCCTGTGCCCTCGGCCCTCATCAGTCTCATCTCTGGATTTTATTCGA
>VWZU01002434.1:216925-301489 GCA_013397095.1 Sterrhoptilus dennistouni
TCCACAGAGGGAGGTGCTGAAGGCAGGGAGGGAGCTGAAGGACGCGGACATCTTCGCTTCTCCCCCCCCTTAATTTCCTCCCTGCCTTCTGCAGCCATTTTGCACCCGCGGAGTTGAGGGAGGGGGCGGGCTGCGGGGAACGGAGGGGACAGGGTAAAGAGTTGCGGGGAGCGAGAGCGGCCATGGGAGATCCCGGCTGGTGTGTCTGCTGAGACTGCGGCAGCTGTCGTCGGCATCATGGTGAAAAGGAAAAGCTCAGAGGGCCAGGAGCAGGAGAGTGGCCGTGGCATCCCTCTGCCCATCCAGACCTTCCTGTGGAGGCAAACCAGGTAAGAGCAGCGCACTTGGGATACAGCTGCAACAGGGCAGTGCAAGTGCGGAGGGGGGTGCGGGCCGGCTGCTGCCCAGTGGCGAGGAGGATGCGGTTATTGCTGCAGCTGCAACGTGAAGGCGTGAAAAACCCCCAGGACTTTGTACTCAGCATAGAGCAATTTGTGTGTATCAGATGTGGAAGGAGGTCTCAAGGCAGCTTAACCTAGTGGCAGTCCCGGGCAGCTCCTTGATTTGACTTTAAACCATTCATGTGTATGTTTCTTTATTCACCTTTCCTTTCCTCCCAGTCCCATGTTCCCCATCCCGTCCATTCCCCCCATTCCCCATCTTTTAAGAGAACTCATGGAGCTTCTTGTACCAGAAGCAGTATCCATCAGTGCTGCACCAGACCTGCAGCTTTGCTTCTCTCTGTATTTGCAGCCCTCCTGGAGGGGTAATCTGTGCTCTGAGAGGTCGGCATGCAAACAGACATGTCAAAGTCTCACCTTGTCTCACAGGACTGGAGAGTGAGGGGTTGGAGATGTGTGAGGGACTAGCTGAATGCATGGCTGGTGCTTTATGTTCCTGGTGAATCCTGTGAGTCTCCTGTTCTAGCAGGATTCTGAATCGAAAACATTGTGGAGGCGGTGGGGGAGGTTGGAAGATTTGAAGGTTGTGGCTCTAGTTTAAGGCCACAGTCACAAAATCTCCTTGTGCCACAGCCAGTGTCCTTCAAAATAAAATAAAAAAAACACCCTGCAATAAGGTGACCTGATTATTTTTTTTAATATTTAGTCTGATCTCATTCTGGAGGAGAATGATAGAAGGTTCTCTACATGCTGCATGCAGGCCTGCACTTCACCATAAGCCTTCCACATCAGCAGCTGTGCAGAAAAAAATATTTAATACAGAGCTGGCAAGCTGATCTCTGGCTTAAAATAGAGGCAAGGCAAAGTTCAGTAATATTTAACCATTTTTAAACATAATGTGTTGAAAATCTTTCACTGAGGTAAAATGGCTGAAAATTGTCTGATGGAAGATTTTATCCCTGGGAACTTGTGGGCTGAATTAAATGCCTCTTGACATATCAGAGTGGGCACTTTTTTTTCTGGAAAAGATAACAGCATTTATCAGACATCATCAACAGGTATCTGAACATAGTTTTGGCTTATGTCTTCCTTTACACTGAGTTTCTCAGCCTTTTGACAACCTTCTGACAGGAGAAGAATCCTAAAAATAACTAAGATAAATAGATGTTGTTATCCTGGGTCTCTAATGCTGCTTCTCCTTTCTTTCAGTGCATTTTTAAGACCTAAACTGGGGAAACAATATGAAGCTTCCTGTGTGGTATGTACATGTGTCTCTTTTCCAACACTTGTAAGTAACTAGCTTTTCATGCAAATCAATCTGACCATAGTGGCTGATCAGCAAGATTCTTAGATTACACCAGAAGTGGGTTTAGTCCATTCAGCCTCATTTTGTACTTTTATCACATGAAGGATTTGAAGTTGTTCCTATATAGAGAATTTGAGTATCATATCCATCTTTAGACACAACAAAAATAATTTATTTGGGTATCAGTAATAAGTAATTCATCAGTAACAGTGATAGTTACTATTTAATAGTTTACTGTTTAATAGTTGTCTATTAAATACATAGACAAACTGAGCTGTGACAGTCTGGGTCTAACCTTTCAGTTCATCCTATGTGAATGTGCTTGAATATGAGATTGATGTCATTTCTGTTTGTGATTGCTGAAGGTTTTTCAGGCTTATAATATGGAAAATCTAAACAATGCTAACAGGCTTTGAACAATACTTTTACCATTGTGCAACATGGGAAACACTTCTAGTGGAAATTAGAGGGAGCATATCTTATCAGAATGATTAAGGAGAGGCTATTATGCAGATACAAATAACTCTTATCTCTGATTGTGCTTCAAATAAAGCCTTAAGTTACTGCTGAAAAGAAGGGAAAAGGGGAGGCACGAAGCAAGTTCAAATAAGATGGGTATCTAGAGAATTTCAGAATTCCTTGAATGGTTGCTGGTCTTTAGATTACTTAAAGTACATTAGTCAATTGCAGCCAAACTTGACAGAGTGGAAAAATTCGGTCTGGACATATATCTTAATAGTTTTAAGTTCTTAGTTCACTCTGCAGCAATTTTCTGACTTCCTTCTCACAAGGCATTAGGCTGGAGAAGCTTTATCTCTTGCTGAGTCATTTTCTTCTAAGAAATCCATAAATTTTTCAGAGTTTTTGCTAGATACCAAACAGAGATAGAGGAGTGCTGGCTGAGTGTGTTGGCGAGTAAAATGTTCGATTCTAGCATATGCAGCAAGAAGCATCATCACTGGTTAATGCTCACTGGTTGCGTATCTGGAAAACTATCTGGTTGTTGAGAGGCTGGAAAATGGAGCTTGTGTCCTCTGCCAGGAGCCTTGGCAGTGTGCAGGAGCCATGCCTTGGAGCACCTCTAATCTGAGGCTGTGGCTTCATCTGTGGGCTCATACCTGTTGCCGTTGGGTAGAAGACAGAGCTTCCTTCTCTGTGATGTACCTGCCTGTAACTTCCTTTGCTTTCTGCTGTGCTGTTGGCATCAGGTCCACGAGGCTAATTCTAAAGCACTTTGCTTCTGTGATCACATACTGGAATTTACCAAGTGTAAAAAACAAACTGCACCCCAAAAACCACCTAAACATAAATCACATGCTTCAGCCAAGAGAAAGGGAGCTCTGAAAAAAGGTGTTTCATAAAGATCCAATAAATTTCCACCTCTTGGATGAAGAACTTGATTCTTCTCTAGTTCTTAACATAATCATTAAATTATGGAAGAAAATTTTCAAAGGTGGAACTTAGTTTTGAGTAATTTGTGGGTTACAGCCTGAACTGACATATTTTCTGCCTTCTGCTTGGTCCATTTCCTCTACCTACTGGTGCACAGGAGTGTCTGTGCACACCAACACATCCAGTGGAGCAGCAGAGTGCTGCATGCATGGATGAGACAGGGTTTCTGGAACTTGACAGGTACTTGACTTGTCTTCTGAAACCTCCTGCTGACTGTCTAACACCCCTGTATTGACTAGTGTGCCTAACAATGCTATACACCTGTTACATGACCTATATTTTTATTATTCTCTAGCCAGAAGTGTTGTTGGCATGTCCATAGGCTGTTAGCTGTCTGGCAATGCATATGACATGACATTGTGCAGTATTCTATGATTTTTCTTGGTTACAAACTTGCTGCAGTAGAATTTGCTGCATATTTTGCATTGAGGAAGCAGATGTTGGAGTCTGAGATTCAGCAAGTACAGCATCTGGTCTGCAAAAACATGCTGCATTGCTTCTTTGAGCTTTGCTTTTATACCATAATACTTGAGGGGAAAAATGGCCCTTTCATTGCGTTGTTCTCTTTACCTGAGCCATCACACTTACTTCAGTTGGTCTATGAATTATAGCTTTTAAGCTGAAGATGAATACCTTCCCCCATACATTGTCTTACAACATCTGTGTGTGTTTGTGCCACAGTATGGATTTAATGTTCTTCCTCCTTCCTATTCTGAAGTTGCTCTGCCCTAACATGAGGCCATTCCTAATGTGCAGAAGTCAAAGCTGTAAATGACCTCACAGGAAAGCTGTAAGTGCTGTACAAAGCTAATGCATTTTTTGGGTGATGGTAAGGAATTCAAAGATATGCTTAAATTCTTCTGCTCTGGTTTGCATTGGCCATGGAAGAACTCAAATGTTTTCTGGAGGATCCTGCAAATCCAAAGTTTCCCTCTTCTCTGTTTGTTTTGGATTTTTGTTTGGTTTTGTCTTGGTTTAGTGGGTTTGTTAGTTTTTCCGTGTTTTTGAAAATGTAATTACATGTTTTGTAATTATGGATAATATATATATATAAAGTATAACTATGGAACAAAGTTCAGAAAGAGGCCGCCTTTATTTTATCCAGCCAGTGGACATTGTTGCAGAAAGCTGGATTTCTGTATGTGAAGTGTTTGGCATCTGTGTTTCATTACTTGAAACAATGTATATACTATTGCTATGTTTAGTAAACAATGGAGTCTTACCATCCCTTGTGCTATGAATTCCTAGGATCCTAGATCTTTCTAGGAACTCCTCCTTGCTCAGTGGACCTGGCCCAGACTGATGGTACTTTCTGCCTGCACTTCAGGCTGTTTCCAGTCAGTCTGAAGTGACTCCAGCAGTGGTCTCAGCTTCCCTCCATGATGCAGACTGAGCTTTGGGAGGACAGGGCAGTAAGGTCCCCTCCAAGGACACAAGTTGAGTTCAAGAAGCTCTAACCATTTCTGTGTGTTTCTGCCATGGTACTTCTGTACCTGCACTGGGCAATCCTGTAGGGATACTCCCTGGTGCTCCAGGATGTAACAGGAGGTGCTCAGCTTCCCCAGGTGTAACCTCTGGGAACCCCTGGCAAACTCTGGGAACCTCTCAGCATCCTTTGTCAACCCCTGGCTGACCTCTTCCTGCCTTATGTAATTCACTGCAGGTACAACTTCCCTGGGCTTAGAGCAGGGGAAGTTCGTGCAGCTCAAGCAAAGCTGTTTGGGAAACCAAGACAAAGCCCAGCCAGAATGCTGCTGAAATGGGAACAGGTAGCCTGAAGATGCCTAGGCAAGAAGTATAGGACAGAGCAGACAGTGACACACAGGCTGATCCTGGTCACAAGGCATTTGGCAGCACCTTTGGTTGTTGGTGGAGATGAAGGTAAAAGGAGAACAGCTGCAGTGGGAAGGCAGCCAGACAAGGCTAGCCACCACTCCCTGTGAAAACAGCTGTCACTGCTAGGCTAAAAGGAAAAATGCTTGTGTAAGTGGTCCTGAGGGAGCTGAACACACACAGAGCACTGCTGAAAGGGACTGTTTCTTCAGCCAAGTCACTAACTCCCCTCACTATCCCCTTGGCAGATGTTCTTTATCTGCCTTTGGTGTGTGTGGGGTGTTGCAGGCATGAAGGAGCCTGCTGTAAGTAGGTAGTTGTTTTCTTAGCCAAGCTGCAGCCCCTGAGCCCTGAGGCTATGGCTCTAGACATATCCATAGCATGACAGTATCTGTCTTCTGACTCACTTACAGGGACCTTATTCAAACATTCTCATCCAACCTTCTTATTTAAGCATGGAGTTCCTCTCAGCTGTAGCAGCACTTGCTTAGTTCATACAGGGTGAAAAGTATGTTCTTCTGCCCCAGTGTCTGTAGTGCCCTATAGCTGGTCCTGAAAGAGTAAAGCCATAGCACACCAAAAAGGAGCCTCTCCAGGAGCAGCACAGGACCACCTTGCATCTCGAGTGTCTGGTATAGACAGAAGCTGCATCTTTATGGAGAACTCCGGACAAATTCCACTGGAAAGCTTGTCCAAAGAACTGCATGTTCCTGATGGTTTGCTTGTGACAGTTCTCAGTGTGGGGCTTAGTGCCAATTAGTTGGTGTACTGTCAGTACCTCCACAGTAGCAGTTTTGTGCCAGGCAGTGCCTGCAGCAGCCATGGACATTCATGGTTTCCATACAGCAGCTTTTGCATTTGCATTTTTCTGGCAACATATGATAGTTCTGTCTCTGTCTTCTGTCTGATCTTTGTGATCACATAAGCTATTCCAAAAGCTAATCTTTCACTGTAGCAACAGAAATATTTAGCTTTCTGCTCAGGCCTGGAAAGAACAGAAGAATCTGGTAGCTGACCACGTAGGGAAATCTTCATAAGGGCTCAGCAGCCTTAACTGTTGTGCTAAATACAAGCCTAATCTAAAGACATAATTGCAAACCCCTTAGCTGCCTCTTGAGTTTCTGAAGCTCGCAGACTGTGGGTCAGAGCTTGCAGAAGGCAGTTGCTGGGGAACTTTCTACCTGATGCCATTGAAGTACCCAGGAATGAGACCTTGAATAGAAAGCCAGGGAGCAACAGGGTGTCTTCTGTCACACTTCAGAATAGGGTTGGTGTTCCCAGAGATTTTTAATTTTTTTTTATCCCTTTGCCCTGCAAACTGAACAGCTTTGTCAACTCTACTAAAGTGTGAGCTTATGGTTCGACTTTTGTGCTGGAGGTGAGATCATTCAATTCAATAAGCCTCAGTCAGCACTGGTGCTTGGCAGGCCTTTCAGTGAGCTAATCCAGCTCACTAACATGGCTAGGAGCTGCTTACCTCTGTACTGATCTCCCTTTTGGCTTGTGTAGAGGCTTGGCTTGGCTGAATGAAGGACTCAGTGAGCCCCAGAGCTGATGGGTGAGTGGAAATAGGAGTGTGTGGCTGGAGCAATGACTAAGGAGTAGTCCCTGTCCTCTTTAGATAAAAATAAGTAAAACCTCTTGTTTTTCACTGGCTCTTTCAAACTTTGTGCTATTTTTAACAATGCACCTCTTGTTCTGCTTCTGGAGATGCTTTACTTCTTTGCTTCCCATTTTATTATGTAATGATTTCTTGACTGGGATACTTACTCTAAATCTCTGTTGTCTTTATATTAATGCACTCTCTGCCCTGCTGTGAATCCTGACTGGAACAGAATACTCAAGCCTTATAATGGGTACTTGCTTCCCTGTCCTGTCCAGGCTTTCAAAGCATCACTATCCCTTCATTTTGCCCCCATTCCTGAACTGATAGGACTGAATGGCAGGTGACTTTTCCTTTCAGATGCTGTGGCCTCCAGCAGATCCCTGTAAGGGTAACTTGAAGCATCCCTTCCCTGGTAAACAGGTTATCTATTCCTGGTGCTAAGAACCACATATTGCTGATGATATGAAGCATTATTTTTGACTAATCCTCAGGAAGCCGGTGTGGTTGGTTTTTTTTTCCATGTATTACAGCAAATGCCCTCCAGTTTCAGCCATTGGCCCATAAGGAAAGTGTATTATATTTTCTGACTGCAACCTGGTGTTTCTAGTAGGTGGGCAGGCAGTGTCACCTTCTGCACACTGCAGCTCTGTTGGCAGCTCTGGTGGTTATTGTCAGTATTTCAGGGCTGGCATAGTCTCAGTCCTGGCTAATGGATAGATGTGTGATTCTGTGCCTCTGTGCTGGCCACAGCAGAACTGGAGGCTGTAAAACTTCAACAATGCAGCGCTGTGCTTGCATCAGGACATCTCCAGCCTCTTGGTAGAGGAGCTGTGTCTGCCCACACCACAAACTGAGAGAACAAATGTGCCCAGCTGCTGGGACAGGCAGGAGAGTGCCTGTTACCACAGGCTAGCATGCCATGCTTGGGAGGGGCTGCTGGTTCAGAACATGTTTTGACATGCTCGTTTTGCTTTTCTTCTCTGTAACTGTTCTTATTACCACCCCCTCAAATTTACAGGAAAAAAAAATTGATGTGACTAGTGTTGCAGGATAAGCTTTATGAGTCTGGAGTGAGGGCCTTTGAAACACCTTTTGACCAACAGTTACTTGTTTGCCCAGAGCTCGATAAAAATGGTGACACAGCTTGTGAGCAAATAGTTAGCCATGAGGTTAAGCTGGTTTAGAGCAAGGACATGCATTGTCATTATCTTTGCTGTAAGTACTTCAGTGAAGGAATATAACTGCACTTGTGACCTGTAGTGAGATCTTTGTATGTGATCAGAGCAACAATTTATTGAAACATTTTAAATTTTTTTTTTTATTTATTATAGCAACTAACAGTAAAGAGCTTCCTTAGGGATTTCAGCAGCAGATAGCCTTATTTTGTGTTTCTTGAGGTGGAAATAATGAACTTGCTGCAGCCATCAGCTCCATAAGTGTTCACGAAACCATTACATCATAGCTCGACAAAAAAATTTTGTACACTGATAATTTTTTGTGACAGGGTGTGAAAACATTTCCTAAGGCCCATATACCTTTACTTGTTTGCCTTTTATGTTACACTAAACTGAAAGAGCATGTGTGTTTAAGGATATCCAGCACTCAGCTCCACAAATACAGGCTTTTCTAACTCCTGTGACTTCTAACAGGATCACTGGCATGCCCAGCACAACTGTAAGTCAGGATTACTGGCTTTACCCAGCACAGCTGCAAGTCTGGCTTGATGTCAGCACTTACCAATATACAGATGATACTTGCTTCAATTCTCTTATATTGCAGAAAATATATTTTATGGTCCATTAATTTCTTAGTCAAGTATGTCTATTTTTCTGGTCAGCTTTAGTAATTATAAATAACAAATATTATATTTTTTATTTTATTATATTATACCAATATTATAAAGTTTATAATACACAAATATTATAAATTTTGCTTAAGTTATATGATTAGAGGTTTCAAAAAGAGGATGTTCATGTACTGGAAGGAATGTGCAGAAATAATACACAGTGTCTTTTTTTTCTTCTTGCTTTTTAGTCTTTTGAACGAGTTTTAGTAGAAAACAAGCTGCATGGTCTTTCTCCAGCTCTGTCTGAAGCCATTCAGAGCATTTCTCGCTGGGAACTTGTCCAAGCTGCACTCCCTCATGTGCTGCACTGCACTGCAACGTTGCTCTCCAACAGGAACAAGCTAGGTTAGTGCTCCTCTGAGGTTGTTTTCCATTATTGAAGCTATCAGTTAAAATATGACAGATTGCTGCTCAGGGTGCCAACAAATTCTCAATACTTAGAATCCTAATTAGTTTCTTCTGGGGATTGCCTTTCTTGAATGATTGTCTTTCTCATTTATAGAAGGGAAACCTGTGAAAAATTCCCCAGTGGAGTTAGTGATCTGATGAGCTAAAGAGTCAGAGATATTCAATAACATTTTGCTAGTTATTTCCCAGCAATAATATAACTTCCTTTAGCACTCAGCAGGTGTGGATTCCTTCAAAGAATATGTATTCCTTTCAAGGCATGCTGTCATGGTCAGTTGCAGCAGGCACTTCAAATATCTTCAGTTTTGGGGGGTTTTTCTTCCTACTTTTCTTTCTATCTAGACGAATGCATGTGACTCTCAGCATATAGTCAATCAGACAACAGAGAGGCAGAGCCAAATCCAATTTACTTTACTTACTTTTGTACTGATTTCAGCAGTGGTTTCAGCAGGAATTTGCTTCCTGAGACATGCCAGCAGGGAGTATTAACAAGACACAGCTTGAGCACCTTGCAGTGCTCACTGGCATTTTTGTCTTTCTCAACAAAGTCAAGCAGACAAGACAAGACTGTTGAGTTAGTTTCTTTTGGGACCACTCTATGTCCGTGCTGCTGTCCATGCCCTGCAGCTGACATTGCAGAGACTGAACTCCAAATGCTGGGAAATAAAATGGAGCCTTTTGATTTAGGAAGTTTCAAATATAATGAGAGAGAATGCTGGTGCTCTTAATTGTAGAATTTTAATTTTCAGATGTTTATCCGGGAGTTGGGTGTCCAGCCTCCAGTGCAACTTTGGGACGATCTCAACAGTATCATGACTGGAAACCCTGAGAGATACTGTGATGTGTTTTTCCACACAGGACATCAGGATAAGCTTGGAGTAGCTGAAACCAAGCTGCTTCACACTCTTCACTGGATGCTGCTGGAGGCTCCTCAGGACTGCAGCAATGACCGGTTTGGAGGAGACAGGAGCTCTGGCTGGGGAGGGAGCAGTAGTGCCTTTATCCACCAGGCTGAAAACCAAGGATCACCAGGACATCCCCGGCCCAGTGCCACCACTGATGAGGAGGAGAATAACAGAAGGAAGTTCTTCCAGAATTCCATGGCCACAGTAGAGCTGTTTGTGTTCCTCTTTGCTCCCCTCGTCCACAGGATTAGAGTAAGTGGTACACTGGTGGGGTTCTTGTGTGGAGACAGCTCTGAGCAGGAAAGGAATGATTCTGCCTTTGGGATTGTTATTTAATTCAGCTTGCAGTGCACTCTGGGGTACTGCTGGAAATATTTTACCAAGCTGGCAGAATACTGCTGCCATTGGGAAGAAATCCTTCCAGTGATGTGAATAGTCACCGCAGCATCAGGCAGGCACAAAGACAAAAAAATACAAAGTGAGCCATTTTTAGCCTTTGGGAGCAGCAAAGGTCTGTGGCCCCTGTGAAGTCTCTGGGATCCTGAAAACTGCAGAAAGGATTATGAGCTTTAACTTGCTCCAGTGGTTCTCAACCATTGCTCAGAAAAGCTTTGCTAGATTTTCAGGGATTCCACCGTGGGGCTGCCACTGGGATTTGTTGTTGTCATTACTAATCATCTTGATGCTAATTACCAGGATGGTGTTTAAGCATGGCAGTGGCGAAGGCAATGGAGCATTCCTTTGTTCTGAAGTGTGAAGCAGGCTGCAGGCTTCCTGTCTGCTGGGGTTCCTCTGCTGATTTTATGCTGAGTGCATCAGCTTTGCTGTGTGATGAAAAGACATTTTCTTCATGCTCTAACTCCTGCCTCTGCAAGGCTGTCATTTAGCCTTTATGTTTCCAGCTAGGCCTTGGAAAAGAGTAGGTCCTTGAAAAAAGGGCTATGAAGTCATGAAATGATGGGGCAACCTGTTCTAATCCTGCCTTCTGTGCTGTGACACTTGAAGAAGGTAGGAAGGAACAGGAGATAAAGCACAATCTCTTGATTAAGGCAGGGAAAAGCAAGACTAGAGAACTAGATTCTTTCTTTACTTCTGCTACTGAGTTCCTGTACAGTAGTGCTTAATTTATTCAGTCCAAATTTGTCATACTTGTTTACTAGTTTTCTGTAGGCTACTGGGAGAGGATAAGAAGAAATACTGAATTCTTCCAGCATTACACAAACACATGCAGACTGCCATTTGAATAAATGGAATGGAACTGGGGGTAGACCGTGGCTATTAGAGACTGGAGTTCCAATCTTCTGTATTAATCTTTCTGGCATGTTATTTTCAAGATGGGCTTAATAACAATGTCTCAACTTTACCTTGAAAATCTCTGAGATCTCTGGAATACTGTGGTGATGAACACTGAAAAGCCAATTAAAACGTGCACATTTCTGTCATCAAAATGAAGTGCAGGAAAGGAGTTAAATGAGGCATGTAAATGGTTCACTAAGTGAGCTTTGTCCTCTCAGTGTCTCGTAAGTCTCAGGGGAAGAATACTACCTGATAGCCAAAGTAATGCTCAAGGAAGATGACACGTTTTTGAACAGACAGACCTAAACTATTGAATTCCTAACTTCTGTGAGGATTTGTGTCTTGAGCAAAATGTATTTAAATCAGGCTTTAGGGGATGCATATAATTATTTAACTGTAATTCTTTAACTGCATAGCCGCAGGTAGAAGTGTTGGCACATCACCACAAGCTAGCAGTGCAAAGTGAAAATGCAAAGTCACTGCTAGCAGATCTAAAAGCCTTGCAAATTGCTGTCAGTATAAACAGTAATTAAAACCAAGCTTAGTTTAAGCCAAGTTTGTGAGTTGATTATGATGAGAGAGCACTAACAGAGGGTAGGGAATAGGAGGCTTGGAGAGCTACAAGCAGTGAGTTCCTGCCATTCCTTTGGCTCTGTCTGCATCATCCATTCCAACTGCCAAGGCATCTAGGGTGTCTCCATAGGAGAGTGTTGTGCACCTATAAGTATACCACCAAAACTGCTGTCACCATGTTTGCCGTATGGGGATAGCTGGGGCTATACTGACATCTCTGTCTCATGATGTAGATCTGACATTAGGTCAGGTAAGTACATAGCTGACCCTTGATCCTGCTAAGATTTACTTGTTTACTAATTCATATGATTTCAGCTGCTTGCATGTGTAATGCAGCTATAGCACAAGTGTAAGCAGTACCAGTGTCTCTCTGTATTGACAGAGTTCAGGTACTAAAGTGCTAATGATAACTACAGTAATGTACACTACTACTTCATAGTAATCTGTTACACATTTCCTCATCACATTTCTAAGTGATGCTTTAATATTTAGTATTCTTACTCTTTTGGGAAAGAAGTTCAAGTCTTAGAGTGTAAATCCTAAAGTTGAGCTTGAATACTAAACCTAAAGTGGTTATGTATAATTAAAAGGGGTACTTTGTGACAGGAATGGCCTTTTCTATTACAGCTTAATGTCCTGGGAAAAGCGGGGTTCATTGGCTAGAATAGAAATTTCATTTGAATAAAACCTTTGTATATTTTTTGGACTGAAATTTTCCCTATGATTTTTTACTAGCCATAGTTGACATGTATAGAGCCTGCTGAGTATTGCCAGTAGTCCTTGAGTTAGCACATACTGATTGGACAACTGCACATGGTATCAGTTATTTCTTGTAAGATCCGTGCATCAGAGAGATGACAGTCTTTGCAGACTGGAAACAACATTTATGTTTCTCTTTTTAGGAGTCTGACCTGACATTCCGCTTGGCTAGTGGCCTTGTCATTTGGCAGCCGATGTGGGAGCACAGGCAGCCTGAAGTTTCTGCCTTCAATGCTCTTGTAAAACCCATCAGGAACATCGTTACAGGTCTGTGACTTTGCTATGGCAATGTAGCTCCTGAGACCTGGGAAATCTTTCCCTTTGTTTGCCTGGTGCTGCCCTTACATTCTGTAGCCATTGGATGTGGAGGAATATGTTTTTCCTGCAGGAACTGGTCAAATCTTCGTGTAGTTTAAGGCTGTTTCCCCTTAGAGTCAATTGACACTTGCATGATAATTAAACAGGAGATGGGAGAACCATCACAAACAGGAAATTAATAATTTGTCAGTAGGGTCATTATTTCTGTCAGCCTCATATAATTTCTGTTTGTTACTTAGTTACTAAGAAGGGCAAAGGCAGTATCACACATCAGCCTGACATGAGCAAGGAAATCTTTTCCAAACTGGTACTGGACAAAAATGAACAGGGAAGAGCACATAGGTGGTTATTCTGCTATCTAAAATTCGATTTCCAGCATGCTATGAAGTTAGAAAACGTAGTCTCAAGAGAGTCCAATGAAGACCTGGGTTGTAAATTCACTTTTGGATACTGGAAGGGTTTGTTTTTCCTTTCTGCTTCAGCCATAGTGAGACTGGAGTTTGGTGCTTAGGCTTCCAAGTCTTTTTGTCTGGCCTAGTCCTAAAAACCATTTCTTTACTGTTATGTTTTAGACAATAGTCTTTTGTAATTCCTGCAAGAAGGTGAATTCAAAGTGAGCAAGGTACACTGCTGTAGCATTACTTCCAGTTCCCAAAAGCATGGAACTGTGATTTTCACCATAGTGAAAATGTAATTCACTAAATTAGATTTTTCTGATAGCAGGTCATTTTGGATGTCGTATTTTGCTCTGAAAGCTTTGTAGACCTACTGGGATAGTCCAGAATTAAAAAGATCAGGTCTTCCAAATGATTTTAAACAGTCTTTTGCATCTTGCTTTTTGTCCCTCTGCTTCAACCTCTAGAATTAAAATACAGTATTTCAGCCCTGGAACTAACAAAGGGAATTAGTTCTAAGTTTTCTTTGACTATTGGATTTTTTTTCCATATGTCTATGTGTGGTCAGAAAATCCCTAAAAATAATTTCAGAAGTAAATTCTGGAAGGAAAATTCTCCATTATGTTTTGAAAGCTTTTTCAGCAGGACAGAAATACTAACTGGAATGAGGTCTTTTATGTCTAGGAAGATGCTGCTATCTTAGCATTGTCTCAAACTGGGAAAAAATAAGGTCAAATTTACTTGAATTCTTCTTCAAACAATGTATAAAAAAAAATCTAATGAAGAAGCTTTGCAATATGTGTTTTGCAGTCACTCTGATTCAAAGTGAAACCTGCACAGCTTTCAACAGGATTTCACAGTTTGTCATCTGAGTCTGTGTGATACCCTTAGTCTGCTACAGTACTATAAAACAGCCTTTCTATATGACATCTGTGTATTTCCTGTGGTGAAGGCACTTGGGAAATTTGAAATCAAAATACACTTTGAGTGATGTAACCTAGAAAAGGACCTGAATACATGTACAAATAGGATGAAGAACTCCAAAATAAAAGGCACTGCTCTGCACAGGAAAACACAATTGATGGTGAATGGATTTAGGATGAAATTTATATTAAAATTTAATTTTAAAGAAATAGAGATTTTCAGTAGACGGTGTTGTTGATAACACAGTGGAAAGAACTGAAAAAACTAACCCACTCCTATTTTCTTTTTATGGCTGTGACTACTGCCTAGGAAATTTGCAGCAGATAGATGGTGGTTTTCTTTTCTGGTTTATCCTTTTATAATAATACTTTATAATAGGTACATTATGGTGTAGGAGGAATTTCCTGAAATGTCCTGCTTTGACTTCTTTTCTCAGCCAAGAGAAGTTCTCCCACCAACAATCAGAGTGTGACTTGTGAATCCCCTAATCTGGACAGTGGACGTACTGAGGTAAATTCTGTGCTAAGATGTGACAAGCTTGAATAAGGTGCTGAGGGAGGGGGAATAAATATTGCAGAAGAGCTTGCAGTTACCACCCTAAAGTATTCCATCTCCAGAAATTAATGTTCTTCACAGCAAAGGCTCCTAAACTTGTTTGCAGTGGAACCAAAGAGTATGAGGTATATCTATCTGGATCTCTTTAGACTTATCCTAATAGGATGGAAGCCTGATCTTGTGTATGGCAAGAAGGTTGGAGCTTGATTTTCAGGTTCCTTCTATGCCAAAACATTCTCCTGGGCAAGAGATCTGTACAATGTATAATATATCCTTTGCCTGTACAGTGCTTTGTATTGAGAAGCCCCAGGATCAGTTTTTTCATGGTATTTTGGTGTAAGGAGCAGTCATGTCTAAGCTGAAATTGCAGTTATAAAGCTAACATGGGAGAGATAAATATGTTTATATATCTATTTTCTTTTTTACAACTACACAAAGGGACTGCAGGTGGTCTGTGAGACAACACAGCCAGATCCTGTACCTCCAAAGGCTTCTGTTTCAGCATGTCATCCTGGAAATTCCTTGGATGGAAGTGTATCCTCCCAAACCTCCCAGGAGAGAAGTACTGCACATCCCAGGTACAGAGACCTTCAGGAGAAACTTGGGCTCATGTGACTCGGTGGTGAAGGTCACACAGGTCCATCTTGAATCCACTTTTGTCTGGACATGCTGAGGGTGCTGGATGTTTGTATCAAATTCTTAATTCAGCAAATCTCAGTTCTGGGTGATAAAAAAGATGGCAGCACTTGTTACTCAATGTGCTTTCTTCAGGGAAATCTCTGGCTGGCCTGTTGGGACAGTTCCTTTGGTCTTTTCTAGAATGTTTGTTTCTTGTAAGTAAAGACTCAAAAAATAACCTTCAGCTTCCCCCCTTCTAGGCTAGATTCCGCTTCAGGCAACTGGTATAATATCTGGCTTTCTTCTGACCAGATTTTCTTTCCCCCAACAAAGAATTTCTGCAAGCCTCTCTCCATGGCCTTCGTTATGCCTCCTTTTCATCCTGCTGCATGGCTGGCTTTAGACTACTGACCCAAAGGAACAGACTAATAAAGAAGCACTGCTGTGCAAACATGCTTCCAGCTTGTCTGCAGTGCCTGGGCTGTGGTTTCCAGTCTGGCACTAACAAATTCATCTAGATTTGGGCACATAAATGTAGAACTGGATTTTCAGTAGTGTTGGACACTCAAGTAGTGCCATAAAGTAAATCAAGCTGATGAATGTTTTCAGAGATTTTGGAGAGGGAGGGCTATAATTTAAAATCTCTATGGATTTAGGAGTGTCACTTAAACACCTGAAAACTCTGGTCCTGTTGCTTATCTCTTTTGAGAAATGTCATGTCTGAAACACTGCAGTGTTAAGGAATGGCTTCATTACAGTGACAGAAGTATAGGATGGAGTGATTTTTCTGGATATCAGCTAGGAACAGCTCTGATCTCTCAGATGGGAGCTCAGGGCATCCTTTCACTGATGCAGAGGAAAAAGCTCTTCATTAAGGCTCTTGTACCATCAGGAAGCTTCCCTTGCGATTTTTTATCAAGCCTATTTTCAGTTTTGGATCTGTATTTAATTTGTATTAATGTGAGCCAGTAAAACTGAAGGTGGGGACAGAGCTGCCATTCTGTGTGTGAACACTACTGCTCAGAGAGTGCACAGCTGTAAAAAAAATAAGCAGCCTTTAAGAAAACAGAATCAGGTGATCAATTTGTCAAGCAGGGTCTGGTGGTTGCCATGGGGATGAAGCTTCAGACAGGCTTTGAAGAGAGCATCATTATGCCTCCTCATTTGCAGAACTCATTGATGAGTTAAAACTGTACAGGGAGCTTTGGTTGCCAAGCAACAGATAACTGTGGAACAAATGTTGTTTACTCTGCTTACCAACAGCCTAAGTACTCCTTTGTCCTTGGCCAAGGGTTGAAGGAAGGCTGCATTTCCACTTTTCCCTGCAGTCACAGACAACCACGAGCCAATTATACAAACACTAGATTTCCTCAAAATGAACTGCAGAGTTTAATTTCTGTTCCTTCAGAAACTGTTTAAACAACTGGCTTGTTCTGATCCTAGCTAAGTGTTGCTCCTCCACTCAATGTAATTCTCTGTATAGAGATGATAAAATTTAATCCTGAAGCAAATAAACCACAGCCCTTTATCCAGCTGCTACCTTGAACAGGCTGCCTGGGAAAACAGACTTTGCAGGAGGAATTTAGTAACAAATATTTCATCAGGAGAACATGCCTTGCTCCAGGCTGTGTCATGCCTCAGGTTTGCCTGTGCCACAGAAAGCATGAGCAGAGCATGAAAGACTGTTTAGCCTCATGCATTGCTCAGGGTCCTGCAGAGACCAGGGAGCAATGCATCACCTCTCACAACTCCTACTGGGATGACAGGTTTTATTTCCTTTGCTGGGATACTTTTGAGTATTTTTCTGGGTTTTTGCAGGCTAAATCTACGTGATACAACCTAAACTTTGACAAAACCACCCTTCACATCAGGCTCATGGGGAAAATATTACAGCATATTCCCCTTTCACATTTGTTTTCTTTCCTAATCCAGTTTTTCCGGTTTTTGTAACAGTTCATTTCAAAGTTGTCAAACTTGCAGCCTTTTTACCTGGAATACTGCACTAGGGGAGAAACTTTGAATCTGTGTATTTCATGTAGTGTGGCATATGCTGACACAGGCTGGTCTGCAGTCTCCAAGTGCCTCCAGCATTGGCTTGTGGGGCTGGCAGCAAACCAGCTCCTGCAAGTTGGAGTTCTAGATCCATGTGTTGATCCAAGCCCAGCCTTGACACCTGCTCCCCGTTTCCAGGCATGTAAGATGGAGCAGGGTTCGTGTGATTCCAGTTGGTGTCAGTGTTCAATGCACACTTTTTTGTCCTCTACCACTTCCATACCTGCCTTGGAGGCACAGGGCAGAGATCCAGCAAAGTGCTTAACACATGTACTTGAGCACTCAGAGGTCCCGCTGGTCACTGCTGCTGCTGTTCCCTAAGGCTTTTCTGGACTGAGGCCTTGGACCCATCTCTTGAGAATGTACTGGCACTTAGCTGGAGAGGGGGATGACCTGTCCACACTGTTTGTATGCTGTTTCGAAGAGTTGATAATAAAAAAATGGCTTTTAACAAAAAACGAAACACCAACTTGATGTTCTTGTGATGATTGTCAAATGCCTGAGCATATAGTGCATGAAAGTACTCTTACTCTTTATAGAATCCCAGAAATAAAGCAGGTCACAGAGATGTGTTTCTGATACAGAGTGGAAACATTAAAAATGTGTATTCAGCAGACTAAAACAACAAAAAAAGGTTTTCCAAGTTCCTGCATTACCCCTAGGATTTCACACCTTCTCTTACCATGTGATTCTCATTCCTGTGACTCCCTTTCACTTGCTTCTTTTCTGACAGATTGTCTCCTGACAGCTATTCTTGGTCTGTCCAGAGGGTAGACCAGGCCAAGTGTGCTGTGCTGGGAGAAAAGTGGTATGAAAGATTAGGAATAAAAAGTTTGGGGCATTTCATTGCTTTGAAATCTGAACTTTCTAGATTCTCATTTTTGAAGCTCATTGCAGATGTCTTGCTTTTGTTTGCACTAATTTCTACAACACTTAGAAAATTCCAGATTAAAATCCCTAAGGAAATTAGTAGTGAGGAAAAAAATTACAGTGAGGGCTTAAAAGGGTGCTTTTATCTAGAACACTTCAGGAAAGAATGCCCATAATAGTAACTTTTATTTATGTAGGAATCAATTTAATTAGATTAAAAGGTTAAAGCCTAAAAGGTTAACTGTCTTAGCTGCCTCACCTGTTTTTTCTTAAGCAAGGCCCTGGTATGTGCAAATGTAAACCACTCCTAAATATGTAGTATCAGTATGTTACTAGTATCAGAACAGAGATGCTCAAGGGTTGTTGAATAATTTGCTGAACAAATTGTTCAGTTAGAACAGGTGCTGGAGGTTTGCCTTCAGATCACAGTTGAAGAAATCAGCCCTATCCAAGAAAACACTTAACAGCATGTACTGGAGACCTCTGGGAATCTGAAAGCTAAATACCCAGTTACGTGTCTTCCATAATGCTTTCCTCAGTTAGGTCCCTTTAGTCCCAAAGAGTCACTTCTTTATGCAGAGTACCTAAGAAGGCCTAAGGGATCTATCTGCTGACTAACATTGCTACTCCTGCTTTTTGGAGCAGGGTGTCCCTGGTGATCCCGCCATGCCAGAAGTCTCGCTACGCCACCTACTTCGACGTGGCCGTGCTGCGCTGCCTGCTGCAGCCACACTGGTCTGAGGAGGGCACGCAGTGGTCACTGATGTACTACCTGCAGAGGCTGAGGCACATGCTGCAGGAAAAGCCTGAGAAGCCCCCTGAGCCTGAGATTACCCCTCTGCCAAGGCCTCGCAGCAGCTCCATGGTGGCTGCTGCACCCTCTCTGGTGAACACCCACAAAACACAGGTAAGCAGTTGCTGTCAGTGAGGAAATAACTGCTGTTGTGGTGATGCTGTGAGGTGGTTGCTGAACAAGTGGTGACAGGCACAGCTTTGCTATTGGCTCACTTGCACAGAGGTCAGATACTTGCATCAGAAAGAGACCCTGAGAAGGATGAGTGTTTTGAAGGCAGAATCTGATGCAGAGGGTCAGAGCTGGTGACTGCTGAAAGCTGGAGTGTTGATTTGGGAAAATTAATCTAGGGTGATCTGGGATAACAGTTTTTAATGTGAGAATGTACTAATGCAGTTGTCAGAAGAAATGGTTACCAATGCCTTTGCATTACAGTGAAATGGTCAGGACCCACTGAGCTTCTCTGGTGTACTTCCTCAAATGAAAGAAAAGGAGCTGTGTTTAGTACAGGACTGCACACTTCAGACGAACACTTGTCTGAAAAAATATTGAATTAGACTTGTCAAACAGTGGCAGTGAGCAAAATCTCTCCATGTTGTTACGTCTTCTGCCATTATATTTATGACATAACTTTTATATTTGCCAAAAAATAGTAGAGAAAGAGTTTATCTTCTTAGAGAAACTGTCTTAAGAGGTGTCTTCTTGCTCCCTGTTTGCTGGGCAATGAACCCTGTACTCCTGACATTGTTGCAGTAATCATCTTTGTGCTTAAATATTTTTTTTTATTTTGTGTTGCTCACCTGTCCCAGGGATAAAAAGGGAATGTTGTTGCAGTTTCAGTTAATCTCCTTGTGGATTTGTGCTACTTTTAGGTTGTGGTTTTTTCCTGTCATGTGGGCTTTTAGCAGCAAATGCTGATTTACTTAGCCAGTGGAACGTCTAACAAAATTTAGCAGAGATTCTATTTTTGCCATCCAATTTTATGACACACTCAAATAAAACACCTGTTCATTTTGCTATCAAGTGTCTTTTTTTGAGTTGTAAATCTCAGAATTTTTGGTGTTTTTCCTAAAATTGCTGCTTTCAGGGCTCTGACAGATTTTGACTGGAAGGAAGGTAAAATAACTTTTCTCCAGTAGACCCCAGATGCTCCAAATCTAGAAGACAAGCCTAAACGATGTAAATATTTCTACTGTTAATTTTAGATCTCAGGACTTTATAGACATGCTTGTCGTTATTATAAGAGCTGGTGGTAACTTGTGGTTCTAAAGGCTTAGCAGTAGCAGTATTGTTCAAATTGTATTATACTTTAGTGTCATTTCTATAACATGTTTAATCTCTGTAAAGCCTTGACAAGGCTCCATTAAGACCAGGTGATAAGAATTATTATTCAATCTTAATCTACCTGTGCATGGAGATTTATAGAATTGCTGTGTGTGTACAAAAACTCCTCAATAACATCTCCTGGAGAGAAAGATTGAAATATATTGCTGCTGTTGATATACTATCCCTTTGTTCTTACTCATAACAGCCTGGTTGTTTTGCATACTAGCAAGATTAGCTCCCAGTGCAACAGGGAGTGCAGTCAGTGGTTTGCAGAGGCAGTATGAATGAGATTGTCTTCCACAGGCACTGACTGCACCAGTGTTGCCCTGGTTCTTCTCTTTTAAACCACTGTAAGCCACTTTGTTCCTTTCACACACTTGGCTATGTCTTGCTTTTCTAGGCTATTTTGCTTGCTGAAGACTGCTTTGCAGAAGACTCCATCGCTCTTTTCTAATATTTTTTTGTTAAATCAATTTGGCAATTCCACTGGGTACATTGTAGCTGTTAATGTGAGGACTCTGTCCAGGGCATGCTTTTCTCTAAGGCTGAGTTTGATTGCATTTAGTAACCTCTGTGTCCAGTCCAGTGTATTTTTGCCACACTTCATCAAAATAAAATCCTGTTCCAGGGTTCCAGTTTGTTAAGCCAAAAAGCTGTGATGGAGGAAGTGAAATGGTCTTCCAGCCAGCAAAACTTTCAACTCATGCCCCCTTTCTTTACAACTTTGAGGACTGAAACCCGTGCAACACACAGAAGCAGCTGGGCTCATTCTAGCCGACTGTAGGAACTTTAGTGCTTTTCTTACATTAAATTTTATCATACAAGGCTGTCTGCTAGCTCAGAGCAGAGAATGCCACCTCTCAAAGGCTAGGATTTGTCCTTTCTGTTAACACAAGGGGTTATGTGCTGAGCCTTCACATGTTTGTCTGACACAGGGTTATGCTTAAAGCCTGGTTTTTTTGGTCTACATCAGAAATTCTACTCAAAGATTGATCACTAACTTCTCAAAAACATTGGCACTCTGTTTCAGCAGGATAGATATAAAGTGGCAGGCAAAAACTGAATAAAGAAAACCACATCTGCCTGCAAATCACATCAAGGAGCTGTAGATTTTTGTGGCAAATCAACATTGTTTCTATTGTTCTGCAGTTCTGCAGTTTATCAGGATAACCAGTAAACTGATGATCCTGCACCTCCCTGAGCAAAACTCACAATCTCTGTTGAGGACTGTGTGTGTAAAATCATGTCTCAGATATAAACCTGAGCTGAAGCAGTGGGAATTGAGAGGACATGAGGAATAACCTCCATGAATTGCCTAGTAAGCTGAATAGCAAAGTAAGAAAAGCTTCAGTGCAGCATTCTGGCACTCTTTGTTGTGTGGGAAAAGTGGGGATGGATGGAGTGTAAATAAAATGAATGCTGTCTACCTCTGAAAAATGATTTTGGTGTAAACATGTTTCAGACTTTGTAAAGTGTGATAAAGGAAACCTGTATGGCACTTGTATGCAGTGAATTCACTGTTAGGGCAGGTGTAGGACATGGAACCTTCAGACATTCACAAGCTGCTACAGTCTTGCACTTCCTTTGCAGGGGAAAGAGACAAAAATTAATCATAGCAACAATGCAGCTGTAGTGCTCACTGCAATGCTGATGGAAAGCCAGGAGTCTCAAATGTGATATCCTGAGAGCTGGGAGAAGCACTAATGAGCTGGTACACACACAGTCGTGCAGGAGGAAGACAGTAGAAACAACAAATCTAGAGGAGCAGCCCCCAGACCCAAACTGTTTTGCTGTCTTATCAATCTTATGCTTATCATAATATATTCTGCTGCACAGAATAGCCACATTTTTCATCACTCTTTGACAGGATTGATTCATTAAAATGTATCATTTACCACACTGTAGATTTAAAGTAATTCTGTAATTTGCTTCTCTGATGTTGTTTGCTTGATACCTACCCTGAGCAGATTTCAAAGCATGTGTGTTTGCATGGCGTGTGTCTCTGTAGGCCCTGCTCTGTCTTTTGGTGATCATAAACCACCTACTAAAACACTGATTTAGTAACCAATGGACAAAGATACTTAATCCAAAGTAGATTCATACAATGTTTTATAGCCAGAAGAGGCCAGGGAGCTATAAAAGCCAAGAAAAAAAGCTATATTAAATACTTACTGGGCTCACTGTTGAGAGCAGCTGGGGTTGAATCCTGATTTACTGTGTATTGGATTTTATGTGACTCCTCTGCAGTGATAGATGAGCATACCTGTACTACAAACAGTGGTGAAGAGGAGCCTTGCTGCTGTGTGTCTCCCACATTCTTGTGCTGATAAAGTTAAGAGAGAGGATTCAAGGGTAGTCTTTGATTAATATAAAGAGTCTCTGAAAAATGTGTGATCCCAAATATTTGGTACTGCAAACACTGTAACTGGTGTTAGACTTCAGCTGCAAAGACTGTCACTGGGTTCTGCTGGACCTTTTTGTGCATATAACTGCACACATGTACTGCAGAAGCTGGCTGCCTCTGAAATTTGCAGTTTGCCTGCACAGAATCTAAGCCTGTCATAGTGGTCACTACATCTATCCCTGACATATGGCTATCACTGCTTTGAAAGCAGAAAGGTGTATTAACATGACCCACTTTTTCAGCAGAATTTTTCTGGTGGGGACAGCAAAGAAAAAGAGCATTCCATTGGAAACAAGCTGATATTTAGGCAGAACAAAATCACTCTGAGGGGATTTGGTCAGGTCAGCTGCACAAACCAGTCTCATGGAAGATTGGCATTAGGTCTTTATGAGAGCAGATGGCTGGAAGCTGAGTTTGTGCCAGTTTCCTTCTTTGCAGCAGGCAGGTATAGCATGTGTTGCTTGATGCAGAGGTGAGTGAGCTCTACTGAAGCTGGGGTGAGTGAGCCTCATGGTTTTTGCTGTTGTGGGACATTCTGTGTTATAAGAAGGAGGGAAGTTTCATATTAAAAATGATGGACAGGGAACCCTGTTATTGCAAGCAAAGGGTGTTTGCTGGTTTAGAAGTCTTAGATTTCTTTGTTGAGTAAATAAATATTCTGAAAATTAAGTTTCCTAAAGGGACAGTGCTGCTTATTGCAGTTTAGTTCCAAAATAGGAATTTAAATGTGTATGTTATTAAGGGCATTGATCTTAAATGAAATGCTTTGCAAAGGGTAGCCATTATGATTGTTCATCAATGTAAACCAAGACCTCAAAGACATCATAAGTTACTTAGTCATACCTGGGATCAGAATCAAACATTCTTCTGTGCCACCAGACCAGGCTGACAGCAATGCCTGAGGCTTTCCATAGCATGCTGTACTTTTTGCCTTTGGTGACTGAAAGGTTAGACAAAGTAAATAATTCTGGAAGTTTCTAAATTTTGGTTGTTCATTTTTAAACGTGTTGGCTTTTTTTGTGTAATGAATTGAAGGTCTTTTTCCTCTACAGTGCTCCTATGACAGTTCTAGGAAGTAGCTCCTTTTCTAAAGCTGATTATCCTCTATTTCTCCTTGTGCTTGTCTTCTTTTGGGAGCTGCAGGATCTTACTATAAAATGTAATGAGGAAGAAAAATCACTAAGCACAGAGGCATTTTCCAAGGTTTCACTGACCAACTTGCGTAGACCAGCGGTTCCAGATCTCTCCACAGACCTGGGGATGAACATTTTCAAAAAGGTGGGTGAAAGAAAATTGCACTTTAATTTACTGTGATTCGGCACCTCAGTGTCTTCCTAAGTAGCTGCTGAAGGTCTGCTTGGAATATATGTGCATGCCATATGTGAGATTATCATCACTTTTCATTGGAATTGATTTTGCATGTTATTACATTGGTTTTTATATGCTCATGCCCAACATAATACTGAAGTCTTTATTCAAGTAATTGTCCTGATGAAACTGTATGAGAGGAGGCTGCTCAGACAGTGCTGAATTTTAAGTGCCAGTGCTCACTGTTCCAGCTAATTCAGTGAGTTCTTCTGATTGTTTTATTTCATCTTAGCTCTGGGTTTTCAACCATCCATACTGTGTTCAAGGTCAAAGGATGTCATAAAATTATCCGAGGGCATCCATCCCAGGATTGAAATCCTTCAAACACTCACAAGATTCCAGCATGCAATTAGATTCTGCCATGGGAAATGGCCAAGATAAAACGCTCAGAGTGGGAAGTTTCACTTGGGAAATGTATCTGCATTATCTTTTCCCCTTAAGTGGTTGTTTTCCATGCCTCAGAGCTTGTCTGTGCTCCTCTTGCTGCAGTTCAAGAGCCGCAAAGAGGACCGTGAGCGGGAGCGCAAAGGGTCGATCCCGTTCCACCACACCGGGAAGAAGCGGCAGCGGCGGATGGGGGTGCCCTTCCTCCTCCACGAGGATCACCTGGATGTCTCGCCCACCCGCAGCACTTTCTCCTTTGGCAGCTTCTCTGGCATTGGGGAGGACAGGCGTGGCATCGAGAGAGGAGGATGGCAAACCACCATATTGGGTGAGATATTGCTGTCTCTGGGTTCTGTGTCATTCCTGTTGTGAACATTCAGCGAATGACAGCTATTCCTTCATCCCACCCTTTGGTTACCCTGTGTCCTTGGTTCTGTTGGCAGTGTTACACATCTTTGGTAACTGCTCGCAGCAGACCTTGAATGACTAATGCTTCAGTTCACTTTTTCTCTGAAAACTAACTATCTTTACTGGAATAATAGCCACTGTGGGAACTTGTAGTGATCTCTCTTCCACTTGAATGCATTTCCCTGTGTGGTAGCAAGTGTTGCACTAGCGCAGCTTCAGATAGATCCAAAGAATGTTTGCATTCCCTTCTTTAAACGAGAAATATTTGGAGAGGCAGGAGTATCATTAGTATGGCAATTATTAGCAGCAGTGTCATTAGTATCATTAACAATGTCATTAGTATGCCAAAGAGCTCTATTCACAGACTTCCTGGAGTGCATATTGGATACAATATAAATAGGATATTTTCTCAGTGAGGCTTATACTGTCTTGATTTGCAGGGGTACAGTGTTTGAACCTAAGAATTCACTGCTTCAAGATTCCAAGCAGTATTTCTTTGTATTCTTGAAGAATTTCCTTTGCCTTAGCACTCCTCATCCTAATATACTTATCTTTGGGGGCAAGAGAAGAAACTAAATTTCTATAATATGCCCCAAAGGGTGGAGTCATACAGTGCTCACCAGTCTTATTTTCTTGAAGGTGCTGGTGGTTAAGAATGCGTGATGCCTTGGGAAGGCTGGCCTGGAACAGAGACTGGACAGAACTAAAGAATAAAGTAGATATTTATTAAAAAGCCTTAAAGGATACACGTTGGTCAGTACAAGAGCCTGGCCTGGGCTACACTCAAGGTGGATACAAAATGGTCACAAAATGGATGGCCGGTCACGAGGTCTCACACTTTTATAAGTTTTGGTCCATTTGCATATTGTGGTTTAATTGTCCAATTACACCTTCAGGGTCTGAAGTCCCATCCTTCTTGTTTTCTCTCTTCAGTTCACTGTTTGTGCTTTTGGGCCTGAAAACTCTTAACCATTGTCCTTGGTCTCCAGCAGGAAAAGGATTTGTTTTGTTTCCCTACTCTGTGAAGAGCTGAGTGACACTTAATATGAGGCTCAGAACTGCACCCCTAGGCAGCACAGAATCTGAAAAACATAAAATTTAAAACTGAATGCATCATTTCCCCCTGTTAGAGGCTTGACAAGGCCTTTTCCTTGTCGAGTCTCAATTCTAAATATCTACTAATAATAGGTATTCAATAACAGATAAGTATCTAACAATAGTAAACAACTAACAATAATAAACATCTAACAATAGATAAACATCTAATAACAGTAAACATCTAACAACAGTATAGACTTAAGGCATCGTGCTGGTGTCAGCTAAATCAGTATATGCTGAGGGCAAGAGCCTTGCAGAGAGTTTGGTCTCTAAGTCAATGAGACTCGCATGAGGGATCCCACCTTAATGTTTGGTTCTGCTTCACAGTGCCATGAAAAGCCTTGATTTTTACTGACTCCAATCCTTTAGTTTTTAACCTCAGCCTGCTATGGCCAGCCACCCCTCGGGGTAACTAAACAAAATATCCTGTTTTTGTCGTTGCCCTAGGAAAGCTTACCAGGAGAGGGAGCTCTGACACAGCGACGGAGATGGAGGGTCTGAGCGCCCGGCACTCGCACTCCCATCACACGTTGGTCTCCGAGCTGCCAGACCCCTCAAACAGCCACGGAGACAACACGGTCAAAGAAGGTAAATCTCACACACCAGGACAGACGTTCCACTGAAATATCAACCAAAAAAATGGAAGGAAGTGTTATTGTTTCTGTATGTGAGCATGTGACTAATTGATTTTTCCTTTTTTCTGTCTATATCTCTTGAGGTACCATGAAGAAAAATGTTTCAAACTGTCCATGTTTATCTGGCATGGTTATTCAAACAGTTGATGGCCATCAGTAGGGAGAAGGCATGGTTTGGGGTTTTCTTGCCTTACCACAACACAACACAAAAGTGTGAACAGAAACGTTGTATTGCTATCTTTATTGGTTTCACAGGGAATTTTGTGGTATTTAATGCCTCTATGCAGTAAACAGCTGCTGGATTTTGCTGAAATCACAAGGATTTTTATTTAATTCTCCTCATTCCATTTGGAGGTCTGGCTTGGAATTTACTCAAAGTCTCCCTGAGGCCCCTCTGGAGAAATAGCAATACAAGTGTGACTGCAAATGGCAGAGACAATAGACAGGGCTCATGATAGGGGAGGAATTCTTCTCTTATGTCTGCCTGGGCTCAACATAGGGACTTAAGGGATAGGGGCAATGGCACAAGTCCCTGCCTGGTGTAGTGGGGCACATCTGGTCTGTGACTGGGCACATCTGGTCTGTGACTGCCCTGCCTTCCCAGGTGCATGATAGGTGTGGGGCTCTGTGAGTGGAGATGAACGAGGACCTGGTTCTGATGCCTTGGGAAGGCTGACCTGGAACAGAGACTGGACAGAGCTAGAGAATAAAGTAGATAGTTATTAAAAGGCCTTAAAGGATACACCTTGGGCAGAGTATCACCTTGGAGGTGAGCCTGGCCAGGGCTACACCCAAGGTGGACCCCTGAATGGTCACAAAATGGATGACCAGTCATGTGGTCTCATACTTTTATCAGTTTTGGTCCATTTGCATATTGGAGTTTAACTGTCCAATTACATCTTCAAGTTGTGAAGTCCCATCCTTCTTGTTCTCTCTTCAGTCCACAGTTGTTCGTGCTTTTGGGCCTGAAACTTGTAACCATTGTTGAAACTGCTAACTTGAGCAATTAGAAGTTTCTGTCTCTGAGCACTGTGAGCCTAAGATTGCAGTACTTTTCTCATCAGACAGCTATGCATTTTGGAGATTTTAGACTCCAAGCATTTTAGACTGTCACAGGTACTGTTTTTTCCAACTGGTGTGATGAAATTTTCCAAATGGGTGCAATTTGGAAAGCTGTTTCAAATTTGAGGTGTTGTTCCACTACCTTCACCCCTGCCTTTCTGCTGCAGAGTCCTTTCTCTTTGCCTTGCAAGGGCACTGCTGCTTTTAAGATGAGGCACTGGATTAATGCAGGGAGAAAAATCCTTTTGGATTAGATTTAGAATATCTGAGTTGCCTGAACTACTTGACTGCCCATTTAACTGAGATCAGCTTAAGCTGCTAAGAAAACTGAACTGCTAGAACAGGCTTGGGGGGTTGTTCTAATTTACACTGTCTTGTAGGAAGAAATGAGTTTACCTTTGATCCCTGTACACATGATAGGAATTAGGAACTTGTGTTTTCTTTTGGCATTACAAACCACTTTAAGAGCTGCTCCCTTTAGACAAGCTCAGCCTCAATCTTCCATTCCATAGTTACAGAGGTAGAAATTTACAGGTAGCTGTTTTCCTGTAGAGGTGTCTTGTCTCTCTGCCTCGGCCAGCCCTGACACCTCCACAGTAAAGGGGACGGCTTGGTAGCAGGACGAACCTCACCCATCCCTTGGGTTCTGGTTTGCCCGAAGGAGTGAAGCAACGACAGCAGGAAAGAAAGAGGGAGTCTGTTCAGGGTTAACTGCTGGCTTTATTCATCCCCCAGTGGGGATAACCTCAGTTCAGGGTATCTGCCTCAGCAGACACCCCTCAGCAGAAGTGACCCTTTGGCAGAAGCAGCAGGAAAAAGGCAGGAAACCCCCCAAAGTAACATCTTTTATTGGGGGGAGGAACTCAGGGATGGTTTTAACTGAGGACAAATCAGGAATCATGTGGATATGTCTCTGCAGGTAAATTACACATATTATAACAAATCAATAACTCGGATGGGGAGACAGCCAAAGTCTTGTCCAATCACTTGAGGCCCTCACTGGAACTTTCCAGACTTTTGGGAGAGACCCCAAAGTGACAGACAAGACCCAGGGGCTGTATAACTTATGATTGACATATAACTGGGGTTGGGGTAAAACCAAGAACAGTTGAACACGGGTGACATGGGGCAAACCATTACAACTAACATAAAACAACATAAAACAAGGAACAAATACATACATAAAACCAAAACCACACCATTGCATTTTCCTCCTCCCTGCAGTGCGGTCCCAGATCTCCACCATCACTGTGGCCACCTTCAACACCACCCTGGCCT
This sequence comes from Sterrhoptilus dennistouni, assembly GCA_013397095.1. Classification (NCBI taxonomy): domain Eukaryota; kingdom Metazoa; phylum Chordata; class Aves; order Passeriformes; family Zosteropidae; genus Sterrhoptilus; species Sterrhoptilus dennistouni. The sequence goes on from VWZU01002434.1 coordinate 245,799, forward strand.
CGTTCAATGTGGGCTATGCCGATTTCTTCAGCGAGCACATGAGGAAGCTTTGCAACCAGGTGCCCATCCCTGAGATGCCCCATGAGCCACTTGCATGTGCCAACCTCCCTCGGAGCCTGACAGACTCCTGCATCAATTACAGTTGCTTGGAGGACACGGATCACATTGATGGAACCAACAGCTTTGTCCACAAGAATGGCATGCTGGATCTCTCGGTAAATGGCAAGGAACGAGGAAAGCCAGGTCCCTCTTCTGTCAATATAGCTGTACCATTGAGATCAGGGGTTTGATGGGCTTTTCCTCCACCTCTTTATATGACTTCTCTCAGCAGTGTGTAAAGGTCAGTCAGATACGTTTGTGCATATCCTAAAAGTCTCCTCTGAGAAACTGCAACTCCTGTTACTCCTTGCAAGGAGCGCATGTGCATGTGGAATGCACACATCAAATCTTAAGTGGTATTTCCTAATGGCTGTGTTCCTGGGGCATGCACAAAATTCCCTATAAAAATAGTGTAAGACTGAGTAGCACCTTTCTTCCAGCACCTTAAACCTCACCTTTTCTGCTTTCCCCTTAATGATTTGCCAGCTCTTGGTGCACTGAAGCAGTGTTCTCAGGCTCACAGATGTGATCTCATGGTTTCCTTTTCAGCCTGACTGTGCCCAGCCTGTGGTTTCTTGTCTGACATCTAGATTGTAGGCGTTTGGTACTTAGGGTTGTGTACTATTTGTTCAGAGTTTGTACTGTGCCCACTGTAATGAGTCTCTGGAATCTAGAATTTCCAGGCACTGAATATTACCAGGAGAGAAAGTAATTCTGACTTTAAATACGATGTTTGAATCTCTCAGGTGGTCCTGAAGGCTGTTTACTTGGTTCTGAACCACGACATCAGTTCCCGGATTTGTGATGTGGCTCTGAACATTGTGGAATGTTTACTGCAGCTTGGTGTGGTGCCCTGTGTGGAGAAAGTTCGGAGGAAGAGTGAGAACAAAGAAAATGAGGCCCCTGAAAAGAGACCAAGTGAAGGATCCTTCCAGCTTAAAGGGGCTGCTTCTGGTTCAGCTTGTGGGTTTGGGCCACCTCCAATTAGTGGAGCTGGAGATGGAGAAGAAGAAGGAGGTGGTGGTGGAGGTGGAGGAGGTGGAGGTGATGGAGGTGGTGGAGGAGGAGGGCCATATGAGAAGAATGACAAAAAACAGGAAAAGGTTTGTCTTGCTTCTCTCTTTATACAATCCCAAATGTACTGTAATGTCTGTTAGGATTGAGTAAGAATGTGTATGCAACTGCCCTTCTGTTTTGCTCTGGTCCTCTTGGGGTTCCGCTGAGGAAACGTGATTAGCAATTCAACCACTGTAACTATTCCAGAGAAGCAGCTGTCAAAAATAGAGTTTGTGAGCCTGGCATGGACATTTCCAATATCTTGTCAAAGTGTTTGAAACTCTCAATCACAATATTTTTTTTTCAGGTTTATTATTCATAACTTGTAAAGGAAAAATGGAACCCAGTGTGTGAGCACAGTTTTTTATTTGATTACTAGAAGTCATAAATTTTTCAGTATTGCTATGAGAATTGGACAGGAGATGCTATATTGCTGACATCTAAAATTACAACTTATAGTAGTATAATGTCTAAGACATTTTAAAAAGATGCTTGGTTTTCTACTCACCCAAGCCAACTCTGTTTTTCAGAGTTAATTTTTTGAAGTTCTGAATGATATTCATAGCAGCATGTAGGGACTTCACATTTTTAGCATAACTCTTTGATGGGAGCTGTAAGGGAGGGGGCTGGTCTCTAAACTTGAAAAATAATTGGAGTGAACACCTCAAGAATAACAACTCAGTAATGGAGTGTCTGAGATTAGAAATGGAAAGCAGTTTGTCAAAAGTAGAATGCTAACAAAATGCCAATGGTTGTGCCAGAGTTACACACCATCTTTCCCTCTGTGACCCTCAGGATGAAGGCCCGTCTATCAGCACCCATAGGCTGGCCCTCACAATGCTGATCAAAATTGTGAAGTCCTTGGGTTGTGCCTATGGTTGTGGAGAAGGACACCGAGGGCTCTCTGGAGACCGCCTGAGACTCCAGGTATTCCGGGAGAATGTAAGAGAATTAAAGCTCATTAAAGTGTACCCCCTTGTACTCTTGACATCAGCTGCTGAGATCGCTGCCTGTCCCCTCTGTAGCTTTCCCTGTATTGACAGTAAATGTGTTGCTTTTTTGCCCCAGCTCACAGACTGTGTTGCAGCCCAGCCGGAGCAGATTTTCAGCTTTAGTGTTGCCTGCCAGTCCCTGGGGCTTTCTAGGAGCACACCTGGGGCCCAGGATGCTTCTGACCACCCCAGTGGATGGGTTGGGACAATACATGGGAGCAATTTCCATGTGTGAGCTGGTGTTAGTAATTTTTCACAGGACAGTACCCCAAAAGAGTAAGCTATTTACAAGGAGTGCAGCTACCTTGGGCTGCCTGTGTAAATTCAGAAGTCTAAGGTGTAAGTATGTCCACCTTTCCTAGTGGTGATTATGACTGATTGCTGCTGGGCTGCTCCATCAGCTCCTGATAGTTGGAAGGCACTGTATTTGCACTATACTTGTTCTGTTGTTCTGTAAGGAAGTAAAAGACCCACTCCTGCTCTTTTGAAGGATATGGTGGGTCATCACTGTTGATTCCTGACATTTTTGGTTCTGCCCCAGTTAAGACATTGGAAAGTGCCCAGAATGTAGCCCAGACATCAGATTTAATCCAGAAGAGTTTGTCTCCTTAATCCAACTCCCTGTTAAATGGGAGCCTTTCAAAGGCCTTCTCAGTGCTTTCCTCCTCCTCACCTTGTGTGCCTGCAGAAGGGAGCATTTTTCATGACTATAATTAGAGTTTACTAATCACATGGGGTGCATATGAACCAGACTGTTCTCCATGGCTTTGGTTAGCTTGAGCCATGCCTACAGAACTATAATTAGGTCGTGGGACTCTGAGGTTGATTTCTCAGAGATGGATTGGCTGCTCTGTATCCTTGCAGTGTCCTTGTGTTAGCTAGGTTTCCAGGTACTGAAGGAGTGGACACAATTGGACAAGATGGCATGAGAGAATCCCAGTGGTAACAGTAGAAAGGTTGTGCACAGAGCACTGGTTGAACAAGGACCATATTCATCGCAATGTCAGTTAGGCTTTTCTGTTGGAGCTGAGCCAGTAAAACATTTAGACCCATGCATAACATTAAGTATAAATGAATAAGTCTCCTGGAACCAAGGTTCTTATCAGGCCCATTGAATTGAGAAAAGTATTTTTCTACATGTGTGAGTCTGCTGCATTTTCTATGTGTTTGTCTGGCCAAACTTCTTTGCATGCAGTATTTGTGTTGACTGCGTGGACAATCATGTCTGAGTGTACTGAAAAGTTAAGCACCCTATTGTAGCCAACAGGAGAGTTCATATTTCCCATAGAGAAGATATTTTAGAGTCTTTTAACTCCAGGCTGCATGGGGTCCCAGTAGGATGAGTAGTTTTGTGATAAGAAGTTGACAATTAATAGCTTTTAAGTAAAAAGTTAGTATTTCATATGATGTAAATTGGTCATTGGGTATAGGTGCTTTCAATAGGTTGGGTCTGAGCTGGAGGGTGAAAATCAGGTGCCAAAGGCTAAGAACGTGTTCCACCAAAGCACTGAGCATTGACAGAGGTGGTACATTCCTAGTTCATGTACATCCTGTGAGATTTTACTTTGGGGTTGGACAGAGAAAGAGAGCACTTGAGATACAGCTTGTAGTGGCTGTATCACCACCTCAAACAGTGGCCCATACTGGCGCACTCTCTTTTGTGCTGAATTTCATTGACTGCAGAGGTGAACCTGCCTTGTTATGGGACTATTGAGAGACAGCAGAGCACTGGCTAAGTGCAAAATTACCTTGCTCTTGCTAGCAAAACTTGAGCATGTACTTTGATGTGATATGATTTGATGGATGCTCTTGCAGGCCCAGAACTGCCTCACAAAACTGTACAAACTGGATAAGATGCAATTCCGTCAGACTGTGAGAGATTATGTGAACAAGGATTCTCTCAATAATGTGGTGGATTTCCTGCATGCTTTACTGGGCTTCTGCATGGAGCCAATCACTGATAGTAAGTATACCTGGCATCAGAAAATGTCACTTCTCTGTTCTTAAACTGTGCCATCAGAAAGAAGCTGCATTCTTGTCCTTTAGAAACTAAAAAATGTGATTTGCTGTTCTCAGATTACATAAACTGTATCCATAGCTAGTGGGGGTCAGGGAATTGGACCACTTGGATCTGACCACCCAATGATCTTTCCTGGAGATCTTGTAGAACACAGTGCACCCGAAATTGAAGGGCTCCCTTTGATTCATCCTACCTCTTGTGAATGGCTCTTCATGGAAGAGATTTTCTTTCAGTGATGCCTCAGGCAGGAAGTTTTCTGCTTCATGACACGTCAAGGCACCAGGTGGAATGTTTAATACACAGTTTACTCTGAATGGAGATGTATAATTGAGCTTTAAAACCCTCTATGGTGCTTCAGATGAGGCAGTAAGCAGCAAGAGCAGCTTTGAATGAACAAGTATATGGACACACAGATGCATATGCCTGCAGTTACAAATGTGTGTGCATGTGTGTGTATACGGGGATTTGAGGATTTTTTTTTTAGGTTAGGAAATCATCTTCTAATATGTGCTATTTTAGAACAATCAAACATTTATGCTTGGTCACTGCATGAAACAACAGTTAAGAGTGACTGTTTACGGAGTAGGAGTAGCTACTCTGAAACACATGGGGAGCCTGACTAATTAGTTAGCCTGTCTTTGATGCCAAGAATTTCAGAGAAAGCATCAAAAACACAGCTTTTATATAGCCAGCTTTCATGAAGAAGATTCCCATGCAACATTTCCCTAAGAATTCATCCTTTATTGTCTGGCTTATTCTTTGAAGCATGGCAGCTCATGCAACTCTTAAAAGTCTTTTCTATGATCTGAGGAAACTTGGATGTTTTTTGAAATTCATGTAAATGCATAATTCTTTCTGAGTCTTTCTGAGAGCTTGGTGTCCTTGTGTACCTTCCAAGAAAAGCATTGCCATCGTTCAGAAGATTTTCATTTCATGGATGTTGTCACTTTTCTGCTTAATCAAACATCTCTTATCCCTTAGAATACTAACTAGAAAAGCTGGAGTTATTGTTCAAATTTTAAGCCTTATTCTGCACTTCTCTAAATGAGAGATGTGGATTAAACAAAGCTAGAATTGTCCTGATATTTTCAATCCTTTTTTGTAATACAGCTATTTCTGGGAAGCTTTCATACTTATCATTTATTTTACCCTTTGCTTCTGCTATATTTTTGTGGGGTGGGATTGTGAGAACTGAGCATAGGCTATTAGGTGGGGGACATGTCCTTGTCTCATGTATCATAGTCCCTTTACATGAGTCTTTAAGCCCTCTCTTTGCTCCCAACAAGGTGGTTTGCTTATACTTGAATTTTACAGATAAGGCTGGATTTGGAAATAACTTCACCACAGTGGACAACAAGTCTACCGCCCAAAGTGTAGAGGGTATTATTGTGAGTGCCATGTTCAAGTCACTGATCACTCGCTGTGCATCCACCACTCATGAGCTCCACAGCCCAGAAAACCTGGTAAGCACTTGATACCACCTTAACAAAGTTACTTTTTCAATTTGGTGTCAGGAGTGAGACTTTACAGTGAATAATTCATTGAGTTCAACCAAATCCGTGTAGCAAGTGATGCAGTCACAGCTGAAAAATTATATAAATGTGATGTCCTTTTTGCATGTCTGGCTTGGCACCTGGGAACTTAAACAGGAAAAATGTTGTGCAGTCTGAATGAAAATGTCTTCTCTGTTCAAGCAGCTTCTGTGTTGTTCCAAATGGATAAGTAGCATAGTCTGGAGGAATTGATGAACAAGAAGAGCAATGACATTCTGGTTTGTACCAGCAATAGTGTCGCCAGCAGGTCCAGGGCAGTGATTGTCTCCCTATACTGGGCACTAGTGAAGCTGCATCCCAGGATTTGGGATCTGTTCTGGGCCATTCACTAAAGGACAGTGAGGTGCTGCAGCATGTCCAGAGAAGGGAAATGGGGCTGGGAAAGGGTCTGGAGCACATGTCTTATGAGGAGCAGCTGAGGGAAACAGAGTTGCTTAGCCTGGGGAAAAGGAGGCTCAGGGGAGACCTCCTTGCTCTCTACACCTTCCTGACAGGAGGTTGTAGCAAGGGGTGGGTGAGTCTCTTGTCCCAGGTAAAAGTGACAGGACAGAAGGAAATGGTCTCAAGATGCATCAGAGGATGTTCACATTAGATATTAGGAAAAATTTCTCCACTGAAATGGGAGGTCAGGTGTTGGAACAGGCTGCTCAGGGAACTGGTGAAATCACTTTCCCTGAAGGGATTTAAAAGATACGTGAATGTGGAACCAGGGACATGATTTTTTTGGTGGACTTGACAGTGCTGTTAATGGTTGGATTGAAGGGTCTTAGCAGTCATTTCCAACCTCAGTTATTCTATGATTCTAAGACCACAGCTGCCATGAATCAACTTTCACCAAAGTCAGAGGCAGTTCACTTGGTTGACCGCATGGCCCACTGGTGCCAGACTATGTGAATTACTGAACAGCAGCTTGGTAGTTCTTCCCAAGGTTTAGACAGACATTCAATTTACTGAGCACTGATGGAGGGAAAGAAGGTGTTGCTTTTTGCTGTGTTTGTGCTGTCTTCCAGAGCAGTCAGTAGACTGGATGACATGAGCTCTCTTCTTCCAAACTGGTGTACTCTAGCAGCTAGCCTCAGGCCACCTGCTTCATTATCAGAAATTAGGATTTTTCGTGGAAGCAAACAAGAAACATTCTTGTATTCCATCCTTACAGCAGAGCTGTAGAGACACTGAAGTCCAGCTAAAGGGGCTCTGTGAGGTGAAGGGAGTAGGAGAAGGAAAACTACATTAATGCCTTAAACCAACAGAGTTGTCTACCAAATCCTCTAGTTCTTACTGATATTCCTCCTTTGGAATGTTTGTCATGAGAGATTATTTGGTGGCATACAGAAAAACATGCCCCATTATTGGACCTAGATTAGGAGCACCAAATCTAAATTTTTCTTGTAAATTATGTATCTTTCTAGACCCTTTTTTAGTGTGTAAGGTGAAAGTTATCTCTAATGGTAACAGTGTTAATTGTGCCTGTATGGAGAATACAATTAAGAGGATGTGTGCAGATTTGCTGCTGTTTTATCATTCTTTAAAGTCAATCTTGTGGTCAATATCTTACTTTTTAAAAAGCCTTAATCAGGATACAGGTGCAATTATGAGCTTGTTGGGTATTTTTTTGTTGTTGTTTTCCTTTGTCCTTGCTGAGAATTTTCAGAATAGTCCAAGGTCTTTCAGGGAAGCTCACAGATTGTAAAACTGTTTCCTCCATCCCCTTGCCCTCAGATTTAGAGGTGGCTTGTACATCACAGATGTGTATGAATGTTCAGAACTAAAAAGGGCCTTAAGTGTAGGAGGTAGGTTGGGGAATGAGTGAGTCATTCCTCTCTCTTCATATGATGTGAAGCTCTAAAATAATGAAAAAAAAAATCCAAAGACATGCACTGGTTCTGAAAAAACATGTAGTTGTTTGTACTCTATGTCCTCTCACATACATCTGAGCTATTTCATGCCTTTTAAGTTTGTGGTCTAGGTGAATGGTATAAACCAAACTTGAAGTCATCTTTGTAGCTCCCTCATTTCGCAGCTCTTTTAGCCTCTGATACCTCTCCATCTGCTGTATCCCATTGCAGATCATGTTCCATAATAATGCTCCTCCTTGTCTGCTTCTTCTGAGTGCACTATGAGTTTCCAGCCAAAACCCACAAACCATATACCTGAAGAGTAGATCACACAACAGCCAGAGGAGAAGTAATGGCCTGGTGAAGTAGTACCTCAGAAAGTATTGACTCTCACTGCTTCTTTAGAAGCTGCAGACTGAATTTGTTCTTTTTCATGGTGTCTTGCTGCTCAGGGCTTGTACTGTGACATCCGACAGCTGGTCCAGTTTATCAAGGAGGCTCATGGGAATGTGTTTCGGAGGGTGGCACTCAGTGCCCTCTTGGACAGCGCTGAGAAGTTAATACCAGGAAAGAAGACAGAGGAAGCAGACCAAGAGCCAAAACCTTCTGGGAGCAAAAGGTGGGTATCAGGAGGGAGAAGGTAAATGGCTGACTTGCACATGACTCTATGACTATCTGTGCTGAACGCAAATATAGGAAGGCCAAGGGATTGTTTTGTCTTTGTAGCATGTCAGTTCTTGATGTACAGACTTGTGCTGTGGCAGCAGCCTCCTTTAAAATTTAATGATCTGAGAATGCAACAAATTTGCAGAGTAAAGCATTGGCAGTCTCATATAACAAGCATAAGAGAATGCTGCCATGGAAACACTGGGATAGGGAAAGGTTAGCAGAACTAAGAAGCATAGTATCACTCCCAAAACACTCTGTGGATGTACTTTTTAATATGCCTCACATCCTTTGGGATGTGTACCTATTTTTCTGACAGGTAAACCCTGGTATGTAAAACAAGTCCCAGCAGAAATCTAATGCTGACATGCTTCTTTATCAAAAAGAAATTTCCTCTGGTGCTTTGAGGAATTTGTCATATTAAAATGTTGGGAAGAAGGATTAAGAAAGTTGATAAAGTCCTGAAAATGTTGGCTTTGCTGCTAAGAGCTGATGCCTCTTTTGGGAATAATGTGTATTTAGAGACAGTAAGTTGCTAAGGAGAGGGTACATCTCTAAAGCTACTTTTCAGGTTTCCATATCCGCTTCTATGTGATGACCATGAGATGGGCCATCCATTTCCTTTGGCTGATGATTTATCTTGTGTGTGCAGATCTGAGGCAGGAAGTGTCATCATTGACAAGGGCCAGGCCTCAGCTGCCCCTGATGAATGCCGCAGTTACGTCTCAAGCCGCCCCATGCAAACTCCAGAACAGTAAGTTAATATTGAATTGTTCCATGTGTCAGTGCCAGCAGCTTCCTCCTGGGGTTAGTACTAATGGATGGGATAGCAGGATTAGATGTTTGGATGGTGCAACAAACTGTTGAGTGTCTACACAGGAGCTAGTGCAAACAACCAGGTAATGCCTGTTTTCAATGGCAATGGTTTTCAATTTCAGTGGTAATGGTACTGCCTGTTTTCATTGGCAATGGTAATCTCAATGGCAGTGCTTTTCAATTTCAGTGGTAATGCCTGCTTTCAACTGGACCCATCCTGGTTTTGATAGGGAAACAGCGGAGATTTTCAAATGACAGTAGATTTGTCAATATTGTGCACCATACTGCCATAGCATGTTAATTCCTCAGAGATTTAACCACAACTGTTCTCCAAGTTTTGTTTGTACTCCTGGGTGCAATAATTTTATTAATTTTCAACTCCATTAATGCTTCAGTGAGAGCCATCCTCTTCCTGACCTGCCTTGGGCACGTAGTCTCCAAAGATTGCTGTAGTTCCCTCTTGAGCACAGGGAATCAACCTGCTGTTGGCATTGTACAACTGAAATCTATGTCCAAAGAATTCTGCCATTTACTATTGAATTAAACTTAAGCAATACTCTTAAGAATTTTAGGAAATTGTACAAACGGCCACCAGTCCCTAAGTAATTTTGGTCAAGTCATGTAACTCCTCTGAAAACGTGTCTGTCCTGTTAAAGAGCTTTGAGATGCACTGCATGAAGACATGGCTTGCACAAGGGCCCAGAGCTCTACTTCACATATTCTCCTGCCTTAATTGAGCCTGCAAAGTCTCACTGTATCTGAGACAGCAAGAATAACACAAAGCCTTTTACTGCTCTGCAGGATTGCAGCAAGTTGTTCCTCTCTGAGCCCTGCCATAGCCTTTGGACATCTCAAGAATATAGTAAAAAAATGTTGTCCCAATTCCAGTACTTACAGGTTCACAAATGGTTGTCATGATGTTCTAAAGCTTCCTGGTACAAATGCTTGTAGAAATTCCTTATTTGGTCATTCATTTTGATTTAAAGAGGGTGGTTTACTTTCATATGTAGAAACTAAAAATTGGATGACCTGTTCAATGGATGTTATGAATGGAGAGGAGATCTTGAGTCCTGCCTTTGACTCACATTCCTGGCAGTAATTCTTTTCAGGGGTGACCTGCACCCCGGAGCACTCTCACTTCTTAGGTTCTTAATAATGGCCAATTGGGTCTATTACACTAATTATTTATTTAATAGACACAAATTTAACTGTCATAAGACTTTAACAGATTTAACAGATTACTACACAGGATAAACAAAAGAAACACTACTAGTAGATGAGCAATTCAGTGGACTGTAATAATAAGGTTATTACAGTCCACTGAACAGCTCTATTACAGCTGAAGAAGAAATAGTATAGGTTAGGACTCAATGTATCTTACCATGCAGTTTCTGATGGGGCATACATAAGAGATCTTTTGCTCTCAGTTTCTGGAGAAGTAACCACAAAGATGCTTCCAAGCTTGGGGAGCCCTGCACATTGCCAGGGATGGAATGTGGATGAGACTTCTGCCTCCATGAAAATTTGTGTAGCTTTTATAGTTGCAAAATAAAGTGTCTCTTGGTTAATGATTCCTTGCTTATCTCTTTACATCTCGCTCTCAAGGAATGTTTGTTGTCATCTGGAGGGGTCTCACTGCTTTGGCACCAGAGATAACCCACACTGGGCAGATGCTCAAAAGGGAGTTATCTCACCCATGTGCACCAGCTGATGGACAGTGCAGATAAGCTTTCTGTGGTGGTGGGAGGAACAACGTTCTGGCACAGTGGAAAAGCACCTAAGGGTTGCAAAGATGGCTATTTTGTGTCTTGAACAATATTGAGTGTGTTTCCAAGCTTCTGTCCAACTAAGAACAGCAGTATATTTGAAATTTGAAATGAAACAACCTCAAGTAATAGAAAGGTTAGGAGGGGGCTGCAGAAAGGAGGTCTCATTTCTCTGAGCATTCAAACTTCACTGAAACACAGTTCATGCTTTGCATACCTTCTGTTCCAGTGATGAGCAAAACCAAGGGGCCAATCTGGGACGCAAGGACTTCTGGAGAAAAATGTTCAAGTCCCAGAGTGCAGCCAGTGACACCAGCAGCCAATCTGAGCAGGACACATCCGAGTGCACCACTGCTCACTCCGGAACCACCACGGACAGGCGCTCCCGCTCTCGCTCCCGACGCATCTCCCTTCGAAAGAAACTCAAACTTCCCATAGGTAAATGTATGTCTCTTTCTATTCTATATACATATTGCATGTGCAGAGAAATTCAGCTAGATAGAGCTGTCTTGAGAAATACTGCAAAACAGCTCCTTATTGTCTGTATATTCTCCCAGAGGAAGCTGTGATTTGCTGCTCTCTCCATTTTACAGATGGGGAACTGAGGCCAAGGGAAATGTAAGCAATTTGCCAAAGATACCAGGGATATATTTGTCAAAAAATATTATTGAAACTTTCCCCCAAAGTAGTAGGCTAGTACTGTAATCTTACAGGCACTGTTCCTGTCTGTAGAAGATAAATGTTCCAGATTAACATTTATTAGACAGAGAATATATCTGTTACAATTCCCAGGGCCTGGCTTTGCATGGTAGTTAACACAGGCTTACATGAAAATGTTACCTTATGCTTTTCTCCCATTTTCCCATGCCTTAGAGTGGCCACTGTGGAGAAATATACTGGAATTGCTAAGAAATAGATTCTTCTAGGAAGAATTTTTTAGATTTGTACTGAGTGGCTTATTCTGCAACAGGGAATTGGCTGAAGCGCTCCTCCCTCTCTGGCCTGGCTGATGGAGTGGAAGATCTGCTAGATATCAGCTCTGTTGACCGTCTCTCCTTCATCAGGCAGAGCTCCAAGGTAAATGTGTCAGGCTGGATTAAAGAGAGCTTGAAAATGCAAGATCTGACTGGTTTTAGCTGCACAGGGTAGCATTTTTATTCAATATGGACTCTGCAGCTAACGAGACTTGTCACAGAAGTCTCCAGAGTAGAGCCATGGGAATTTGACGCTGGACTTTTGTAACTCATGGTGAAGACTAGGTTAAACTTACACTGTGCTGGTGAGTCTGCTCTGGTGCACTGAGAGGGAAGTGCAGGCTCTGTCAACACACTTAAGCTTTAATTTTTGGTCACACTTCTCCTTCCTTCTTTGTCCTTTCACAGCCTCTCAAGAAAGATCAGTCCTTTAAGCAGAAAGCTTAAAAGATGAAGTGCTTCAGCGTATGTAACTGTGCAGACCCAGTTGTGTTGCTCTGGTGACCCTTGCAGCCCTTCTGTAGGTGTTTGTGTCTAAGCAGGGAGCCCGTGCTGTGGCACAGGCTGACCAGCCCCTCTGTCTCTGCACAGGTGAAGTTCACCAGCGCAGTGAAGCTGTCTGAAGGAGGGGGGCCAGGAGGAGGCCTGGACAATGGGCGAGACGAAGAGGAGAATTTCTTCAAGCGTCTTGGTAAATGGCGCACCTGCCGAAGACACCCATCCAAGCTTCATCACACAGAAGAAAAAGATGGTTAGAAATCAGGGTTCTCGTCTCCTTTTTTTCTTTCTTTTTTTATTCATTTTTAAAAATATGTTTCTTTCTGTATTTTTACCCCTTTCCCTTTTTTCCTGCTTTCACCATGGTTTTTGTCTCCATTGTAGCCTCCTCCAATTTTTTAGTCTTTGTAACTGTTTTCTTTCCCTTCCTTCTTTCTTTTATTTTGATTTAGAAAAAAGCTCTGGTAATTTTTTTTTCTAAAAAAATTGGACTATCCAAATAAATTATATGATGCAACATTTGGGCTTTTAAAATCAAATTAAATTTGGTCAATACACTTGAAAAATTAATGCTTGCTTCAAAGCACTTATTCAGTTCAAAATTAGGTGTGTAAATCTTCTGTTGTCCAATACAACAATTCCATCAGTTTTTTTGTTTAGTTTTGTTTTTTCAATTTGTAACTATTTGACAGCTTTAGCGAATATCAGCACAGAAATGGAAAACCCTACACAAACCTTGTTGTAATTATCTCTTTTCTTCTGTGTTTGCATGTCTAGTCTCTGCATACCATTTGTTAGGGATGCTGTCCCTTTTTCTTAGCACACAACATAATAATAAAAACACTCCTTTTCTTTTCCAGAGAAATGTATTTAATTGTTATGTATTTTCAAAGTCAGCAGTGTCTTAAAAGTGCCTTTATGAATAATACAAGGTCGTGGTATAATCTGTTTTAAAATATCATGCAGTCATTGACATGCTCATGTCAGCTCAAAGCACGTCCTTCTTGTCAGGGGGATAACCTTGGATCTTGAAGTTCCGTTACTTTTTTTTAAAGACAACAAAACCTGATTCCCAAAAACACACAAAATTTAGTCAGTTTTATTTTTAGCATGATTTCTGTAGTTTTACAATATGCTACATTTTCTGGCATTATGTTTGGTTTTCTTCACTTTGACATTGCATTGTGTGTATTTTGCCATCACCTGTCCCAGGCCTGCAGTGTAATGTGTGTAAGGAATTTTTAAGGCAAGTGATACTTGCAAAATATAAGATAATATACATATTGTCACTATAAACTGGTCATTATCTGCCACTTGTGAGTGGTGGTGCTTTTCAGGTAGCTCCTAGATGAAAAGTGATGTTTCTTTGTGAGAATGCATCAGTTTAGCAGCTTGTTGTAGTCTGGTAGCATTCCCCAGCAATGGGAGGAATTAGTTTCTTCATCCATGCTTTGTGCTGAAGTAGGTATGAAATATTTCCACCATATTTCCTCCCAGCTCTCACTGGGAGAGAAAATGAGCTGAGAAGGCTAATTTATTAGCAGTGCTAATAAAAATGGCTGAGGGGCAGCGAGAACTTTACAGAAGCACACCTGTGAGATGACCTTCATATTTTGTTGTAGAAAATAACTTTTTTTAAATCTTGCTAATACAAGAGTGATATAAGCTTTTTAAGCAAAGTGTGACAGTTAAGGACGCTGTAGCACTGTATTTACAAGGATCTTGATATGCAATGAAGGCCACATAGCTTTGGCAAAAATAATTGTATCTGCCCTGTGTATCTGCCCTGTCTGTGCTGTGCACAGAGATATCAATGTGAGGCCTGTATAACCCAGTAGAACAGCAACGGTGTACTGAGCCTTCAAATTTCCTGTGCTTCTCTGTCTTTCATACAGATGATCAGTTTTTCTGTGCTTAAAAGGAGAGAATAAAAGCCTTCTAGTGGTGGATGGGTGTACTGTTAATTCCCTTAAGATCTGATCCTGAAGCATTATATTGGAACCTCTCTCTGGCTTCTCATTTTTGTCATTCATGCTGTTATGCTATTACTTTGCTCGTGATTTTTCCATGTGGTGTTTCCTCTTGTGTTTTTGGGTTTTTTAACAATAGACCAAATTTAAGAGGAAATGGATAAAGGAGAAGTAAATTACATTAAAAATTATAAAATGTAGAATAATTTGTGACATCATGTATGAACTGTAGTCTTCATTGTGATTTATCATGTAGACCACTGGAAATTCTGTGTTATATATGTATGTAAGCATACATATGTTGGTGTATCTGTATGTGTGCATATGTATACATATATACACACATATATATTTACACATTCATGTGTAAAAATATTTATTTTAATGATATTTTTTACCTATACTAAGAGCAAAGCACATAGACGTGTACAGTTACAGAGCACTTACATGAGACCCATTATGTTCCTTTGGGCACTGACTGAGGACGCTGTAAGTCACCACAGAAGTTGTCAGGGTGATCAAGGCACAGCAGCTCAGGCTTGCTCTGAAGGATGAGCTCACGGTCACAGAGGGAGCAGCTGTGGGGCAGGAGCCTGTGTCTCCTGCTGCATTAGGAAATGGTCCCTGCTCTTTGGGCGAGGTCTTCTGCAGGCCTGAGTCACATGAATTAGGTCAGTGAGGGCTGCCCTGATCTCACCAAGGCTACTCCAGGGTGTGCATTACAAGGGACAGTCACCAGCTGCCTCTAAAGAATTGTCCCGTAAAGCTTCAACAGAGTGCAAGGTATGCCACTGAGCTCAGATGGACAAAAGCTCTGCTAGCTCTATAGTGTGGGTTAGGGACATCCTCAGGCAGGTTTGTGTTTCTCATACAGGCACAGACTTAACAGGGCCCTGAATAGGAAACATTTGTTTGTACCTCAAATATGAGTTAGTGTTATGACAGTCATAGCAGGAAGGCTCAGATAAGATATATAAAAGCTATTAGAAAACAGAAGGAGTGGAAGGATGTTTGTGACTGCTTGGATGTGTAAGTGTTCTACTTGTTCTTTCTACTTGGTTTGATCGGTGGAATATTTTCCTGACATAGGAACATTTTGTTGCTGGTAACTAGGTACAACTTCACTGGAGAGAAAAAAAAAGACAAGGAATTTGTGAAGAAGTCTCTTGAAATTTGATATACCTCTGTCTTCAAGGGGAAAGAGGAGATCTACATTGTCATTTTCTGTTGTGACTTTTTTTGTGGTGCATAAATGCTTTCCAAGTAATTCTAGGGAGTGCATGCCCAAAACACTGCGTGAAAGAACTTTGACTTTCAGCTGTTCTTCTTTCCTGAAGTAGTCAAAAAGTCTTGTAGAGCTGATGTTTTTACTCTTGTCTTTCAAATAATCTACTTTTAAAATCCAATTTTGAATTCTCCACTCCATGTGCTCTTCTTCAGTACTTTATCCTTCAGTGTTCTGTAAACTTTTGTACTTTCAGGTGTAAACAGGGAGATTCTGGCAGAAAGCCCAGAAACTGACTATCTTTTTTTTTAATCAAACACTTTGGCCTTGAAACAGCTTTCCTTATTTCTCATTTCTGTCTTTCTACCATTCTCTCAACTCTGGGTACCAACTGCAATAATGATCTTCTGCACTAGAAGCGCTAATTTGGATTAGTTGATTTATGATGTGAACTCTATACAGTTTAAACTTGTCCTTGAAGTGGGATGCCATCTTCATTTTTGAATGGAACTCTTTTCCATCCTGAAGTGTACAAGACTCTTCAAGGGAGAGAGGCTGAAATGATGATATTCTAGGAGCTGAGACCAGTCTCAGTTTCCTCTTTACTCTTGTGGTAGTTGCAGATGTATGCCTGAAAAAAGGACAGAACTTGATTTCCACGTAGACTACACATTCACACTGATTTTTCTGTCCTAGTAGATGACATATTACTAAATTGATCCATGAGAAATAAGGGTTATGCATTCTGCACTTTAAAGTGGACTCAAAGGCAATTGAGAAGTAAGGTAGGAGCTTGTTAAGGAAAAAAAGGCTGTAAACAAGATGATCTGTGTTAAAGAGGTGGGGGAGGAAAGATAACATCTTAGTTCACCTGTGCTGGAGTAGGTCCTGGGCTTCCACACTGAGTGTGGTGGAACTAGTCTGGGCAGATATCAGTATGACCAATAACAGAATCTGACTAGTTGTATATCTATTTCATGGAAGTCATGAATGTTGTAAAAATGAACCTGTTGTCTTCAAGATAACAGAAGGAGAGTAAGGGATTTACACTAAGACTGTACTCATCAAGATTTTTGTTCCCCATTTTTTACTGGTGAGAGACTGTGTTCCCTTCTCTCTACCCCTCCCTGCATCCCCTCTGTACTCTCTACCTCTTTAGGTTGCCATAGCTTTGATGATCACTTGACCTCCAAACAAGAAGGAGGAAAATCCAAGAATGTTGTGAACCTGGGAGCGATCCGCCAAGGCATGAAGCGCTTTCAGTTTCTGCTGAACTGCTGTGAACCAGGCACTATCCCTGATGCCTCCATTCTGGCAGCAGCTCTAGATCTTGTAAGTCACTCTTGGTCTGTTGTTACCTGCTGGGAGCATGTGCATATGTAGTGGTCCACCATCAGTCACTAACTAATGCTCTTCGTGCCCCACAGAAAGAATGTAAAGCATCACAGCAATGCCAGCTGCTGGTGGTGGTGGTGGTGTTAGGTGGAGCTTTAGCATCTGTGAGTGGACAAGTTTGCAGACAAAATGGATCCTTTTTTGTTACATGGCTCCCCATAACTATGTTATTGCCAGTGCAAAGCTTGTATTGCTGTCTTCATGCTTCGCTCACAGACACTCTGTTTCTGCTCCTAGTGTCAATCTACAGAATAAGGATTGAAGATTGGATAAACTACTTGGAGAGGTGCAGGAATTCCACTCTCGAGTTCTGACAGAGTTATAAGTACATTAGGCAACACTGAACTATTAGTCACCAGAGCCAGTCAGTGTAAAAAAAAATATCAGCGTGTGCGTGCTTTTAAATGTGGATATTGCTGATACGCCAGTGCAAATCAAAGTGACACAATTCAGTCCCTTCCTGATATTCTGTATCTCCTTCCTTCCTTCTTATCCTTGCAGTTGTGTTTTTAAACAATCCTTCCCATTACTAAAACTGTGGCATTCAGCCTGTGATTCATGAGCCAGTGGGGCTCTGTGAGGTGTTTATGTGACAAGCAAGGAGTGACAAATACAACTATGAAAAACCAAGCAAACATTAGCAATTTCTCTGCATGCTGCTTTTCTACTTCCTTCTATAAGTGTTTGGCTGTGTGCAAGCTGAAAAAAGATTAAAAACCATTGCTCTGAGGGCATTCACATGCTCTCTATCCCTTTTCTTCCCACGCCCCACCTCTCACCTGTGTGACTGCTGTGCCATTTGTGCTCAAATTCAGTTTCTTTGCTCACTGCTGGAGGTGTCAGGCTCATGGACTCTGCCTTCCTGCTAGCCCTGTGCCCTGACCTTTGCTGCACTGCCTGTTCCATGGCTGTAGGGATGTAATGCTCTGTGCACCACTCCTTTGCACCTTCATCTTAACCTTGCATACTTGGTCTGCAAATTCAAGCACACTTGCATTAGTGTTGGTCTGGAGTTCCTGTTGTTTCCAGTTCCCATTTAGCTCTGCTGTTTGGAGTGCTCCTCATCTATCTTCCAACAGACACAGGTTCCACTCACTGTTTCCCACACTTCCTGCCAGAGATTGTTGTTCCTCTGGATGGAAGCTGTAGATGCAGTGGCTGATAGAGTGGCTCTTATCAGTCAGGGTTGCAGTGAGCTCAGAAAAGGTGGCTTGTAACCTGCTGACTGTGCAACACCCAACCTCAGTCTTCAAGGCTTCCAGACTGCCACCCCATTGCAAATTCTACACTAACGGAGTCAGTAAGGTACGTGGGCAGGAAGAGCTCATTCCTAGCAAGTTTGTCACCAGGATCCTTCTGAAGAGGCACTACTCTGTGATTTAATAAATCAGATGATAAAATGGAGTTTGGCAATTATGACTTTATTGCCTGTTAATATCCTCCTTAATTTTTAAATTTTCCAAATGCCTAAGTACAGACCAGTTTATTCTATGCCCATGCAGGAAATCAGCTGGAAACTACCAGTCAGAGTGAGCTGTTTGAAGATATTTAAATTCCAGAGCTGACTTTTACAAACGAAAGTGTAACCGTCTCTCCATTCCACTGAAGGATGCAGACAATTTTGGTATTTTAATTTCTAAAAGGTCTTCAGCTAAAGATGAAGGAAGGCTTCTCTAATTATAGCCTTGGGAGACTCCAAGTCCCTTTTCAGTTGGCATTTTGTCTACCAAATATTGGAGATGTATAGAAGTTAGGCAGTCACATGCAGTGTATATTTTAAAAGATGACAGCCTGTTATCTCACTGTATTGGTTAATGGCAATGGAAAATTCCCACATTATATGTCAGTAGAGTACACCCAAAAGGAAGCATTCTGGGTGTTTTAACTTCTGTTTTTAGGCTTTTGAAGTCATAGTTTGAATCAGGTCTGATGCAAATGAAAAGCTTCTTAAGTCATTTTATCTAGCCTAGTTGCTAAGCAACCTTTAAAAATGAAAGGCAAACAGTTCCAGTTTCAGTTCTTCCATAATTTTTCTGAGTATGATTTTTCATGCAGGTTTGCACAATTCTATTCTTAAAACAACTCTGAAATCTTTTGATCAGCCTGGATGTTTGTATGAGTTTGCCACACTGATTTAAAGAATTAGAACAGTGAAGCAAATGATAGATCTTTATGCAGCTAATAATTTTTGTATATTAAAATGAGTGTTGCCTTAGGTTTAGCAGCTATGCAGTTAACTTATTTTCCTGGAAGCAGCATCCATACTTGAATAATTTTTTAAAACTACAATCAATATATGAATGTGCAAACATTCAGTGATAATTGATACATTGCAGACAGCTTCATCTTTATGTCCCCAGCTTAAATCCAGACTTTGCAATAGAAAAATTGATTTACTTTGGGATATTTCAATCTATGCTTAAGTTAGTGTTGAGGGTTCCAATGAACTGCTGTCTAGGATTGTGTTACTATATTACCTTAAGTATCCTAATTAGGCTGCTGTAAATGACCAGCTTTTGTTTGACCATGACCCTGTCATCATTACCTTTCTCCAATAAGATGTCTGAGCTCATTTGTTGTAACATGTAAATCTTTTATCCTTGTTGAAATGCAACAGTTGTACTATTTTCTGGGAGGATTGTGTTTAAGATGACCTGCTAAGTATTGAGACAGTAGAAGCAAAGTCTAAACGGCAAGAATATTTGTCAATATCTTGACTCCATGTCACCCTGGGTCTTAGGCAGACTCTATTGCTGCCATGTCCCTGTTTCCATGGCAGAAATATTTCTCTGTGGAAGTGCTTCTGATTGGGAAGGAAGTCAGAGATTGCTACAAACAGGTCCCAGAATAAAAGACTGGGAACAAAAACAAAGAGCTGTATCATGGACTGTACTTGATCATTTTGTAGATATAATCAGAGAGGTCTGAACTAATTGAAACAGGCAATTCTCCAAGACACTAGTTAATAATTTACTTGCAATCTGTCTTCATGTACTTGCTAAGACAAATTTCATGTCAGACTTTTGCTTAGACAAAGCAGAGCTATCCAGTCAGCACCTTTGGAGAGTACTCAAATTTACTTTGGCATCTGTTAGAAGTATGTTGTTGGTATTATGTGCCTTTCTTTTCTGTCTTGAAAAGACTAGAGCCAAAAATGAATTTTTGCTCAAAGTGCCATGTGAGCTGTAAGAAGGGACTCAAGGAAAATTACCATTGATTGATTAGTGTTGTAAAAGTCATTGTTCTTGAAAAAACTGCACATAGGGTCTCTGTAGTCATAAATCTGCAGAATCAGGTTTACATGAACAGTAAGGTGATGCTGTGAAATTCCGAATCCATTGTGTATTTGGTTCCTTCCACCCAGGCTGTTTGCTCTTTAGAACAAATCAGGTTGTCTGTTGAAAAAATTCAGTGGGATGACTTGAATTGTTAACAAACTGGCGAATTCATGTCAATTTATGCAGTAAAAGAACAATTTTCAAGGTGCAAAACAATATAGTAAGTCTAATGTTAAAACTGGACTTGTGAACAGTTGCATGGGCATGGACAGACTTGTAAGAGTATTGCCGCTGTGTCAGGTTTTGACAGTGACCACGGTAACTTGTGTTCTTTTCAGCTTCCCATCACCTGCCTGATTAATTTCTCTCCATTTGTGATGTGTTTCTCTGTTGTGTGAATCCATCTCTGTTCATTCTGTCACATCTTCATCTTTCTCTTGCTGCTGCTGCTTCAGGTTTCTCAGAGCCTCAGGTAAGCAATCACAGGGAGCTTGTGCCTTATGATGTTCAGAAAGTCCTTTGTGCAGGAGGTCTTTTCAGTGATTTTTAAATAATATAGTGATTTTTAATCTTGCTCCTCTCCTTTGCCTCCCATCCTACATATCCTCCTTTAATCATGGTAGTTGTGTACTTTCATAATATTCACAACACGTTTCTTCACAGGATTCCAGTATGCTAAGAAATTTTGACTTTTTTGCCAGTGAACTAAACCAATAGCAGGCTAAAGCTGGGGCTTTAATTCTTCATGTATGTCTCCATGGTTAAGGTTTTACTTAGTGAGAATAAAATAATAAAATCCTCAACTATTATGTGTTCTGTATTGCATGTAATCAGCCAGTAGTTTGTAATATTTTTCCAGGTGCTAGATGTTAGTTTTTTTCTGGTTAGTAAGTGTCTGCATTCAGATTTCTGCCTTCTTCATCAGAACATCATAGCATCTTAAATCTTCCTTTTCAAGAGGATCGCTTTTTTCCCTCCAACGTTTGTAAAAATGTGAGCAAAAGCTGCAAATGGATGTTGTGTCAATAATTTCTTAAATTGAACTTCAGGAGCATTGGTCCAAAATTTCTTGTTTTCAGTTTTTGATTGGGACACTCTTGGAGGCTCTATTTAATAATGTTCAACAGACTATCTTACGGGGTCTCAGGGCCTGTCTAGTACTTACAGACCACATTTGACAAGCCCTTCTTTATAAGTAGATGCTGATCTGCTTAAATTATTTCATTAAAGCTGTCAACATCTAAAAGTGTGTAACACACATTTGTGCTCTGTGAAATCCCCGTTAGTGAACCTTTTAAAGCCAGCTGGTAAACTATAGATATTGTTGTATTAGCTTTAGAAACTCCTGAATGCAGGAGTTTTGGTTGTGAAAATTGCAGGAAGAAAGGGGAAAATTAAATGGAAATGAGGAGAACCATTTGCTTTTTAGTCACTTTCCATGTCTCTAAGGATGTTATTTTGGCAGTTTAGACTGCTGGGAAAAAGAGCTATTCTGGAGTCTAAGCTACCCTTTAGGAAACAAAATTACTCTGTCCATTTTTTTAACATTTCAGAAAGTTTCAGAAGCATTCTTTATTGGTCTAACATGTGTCCTGCTGGGTTATTTAATACAAACGAAGATACACTCAATATAATTTCTCCCATTAAGGTGATTCTTCCAAGCCAGAGACAGGAGGATTTTGCTCTGGAAGCTAGTCAGTCCCTTCAAAACTCAGCTGCCTGTTGTTATTTCAGTACTGAATTGCCTGACACCTGCTAAGGTGGTTGAAATTTGGCCAGTGAAATTTTGTTGACTTATGCCAGTGTTCTGTCTCCACAGGTATTAATTATAACTGCAAAATAGTGCTTTTACTAGTTTTAACAAGGCTCTATTTATGCTTTCATCCCCAAGATTCAGAAGCAGAACCTAAAGTGACAAATGCTAGGATTTGTGTGGCCATGATGTCATTTGCTCCTGCAGTATTTGCAGCCTTAGTAGCAAAGGTGAAACTAAAACTTGACTTGTTTGTGCAGTGACAGTGCTAGATGCACACTTCTGCTTTTGCAGTTAGATGGTAGGTGAAGGAGAACCATTACAGAGGGGTATAATGCTCTTTTTAAGTTTATATTGTGTTTCTTTCTACCACTCTAATGTTTGGACTGAGAGACTGTTCAGTATTTATGAGCTTGCTTTTAGTACCTCAAGAGGTGAGATTTATGCAGAGCAACTCTGGTGTCAGCTTTGTGTGGGGAGCTCACACCATGTGACTCCTTGGCAAGCTCGCAAAGCAATTTTTAAGGTGCAGAATACTCTAATGCTCGGGGAGTTTTGCATTTTTTGCTTTTAAGGTGTTTTTTTGCTAACCTTTCAGGAAGCTCCGGTGGTGGCGCGAGCAGCCCTGTTCCTGGAGTGCGCCCGCTTTGTCCACCGCTGCAATCGCGGCAGCTGGCCCGAGTGGATGAAGGGCCACCATGTCAACATCACCAAGAAGGGCCTGTCCCGAGGCCGTTCTCCCATTGTGGGCAACAAAAGGAACCAGAAGCTGCAGTGGAATGCAGCCAAGCTCTTCTATCAGTGGGGAGATGTAAGTGTTTGTTTCTCTTCCAGCTACGTTAAAAATTACAGTAAAATATAAAGGTAATTGGATCCTTGGGGAGGCTGACCTGAAACAGAGGCTGGACAGAGCTAGTGAATAAAATAGATATTTATTGAAAGGCCACTAGAATACACCTTGGGCAGGACAAGAGCCTGGCCAGGGTTATACCCAAGGTAGACCCAAACTGGTCACAAAATGGATGACTGTTCATGAGGTCTCACACTTTTATAAGTTTTGGTCCATTTGCATATTGAGGTTTAATTGTCCAATTACAGTTCAGGTTATTAAGTCAAGTCCCATTCTTCTTGTTCCTCCCTTCAGTCCACCCTTGTTTGTGCTTTTGGGCCTGAAAGTTGTCCATGGTCTCCAGCAGGAAAAGGATTTGTTTTGTCTCCCTACTCTGTGAAGAGCTGACTGACACTTAATATGAGGCTCAGAACTGCACCCCTAGGCAGCACAGAATCTGAAATACATGAAAGCTAAAACTTACGGCATCAGATCCTATACAGAATTTCAGTCCTTGTAAGAAGAGGACTCAGTAAGATGGACTTCCTTCCAGCTTGCACTTCATAGCCTGCCAAGATCACTCCTTCCCCTAAGAGAAATGACTTTGCTAGGACATGTTCTCTCCAAGGATCTGTGTGGTTCATTCTCCTTTTTCCAGCACTTGGCATATGTAAATAGCTAAGGAAAAGGGAAAATATGGGGTATGATACTACTTTCTATTTTTCTTGCTTCCAAATATATTTAGCTTAGGGCTCCTTGAACTAAGTGTGGTGCTGTATATTTAGTAATGAGTTTCTCTTTACCATACTTAATTCAGTTCCTCTTTGCACCCATACAGACTGTTAGCACTTACTCTTTGGCAAGGAATTCTACAGAGCTACTATGAGTCATGTAAAGAATTATCTCTTCTTGTTTGGCACTTGAATCCTTCAAGTTTTATTTGATTATGATCTCTTACCATACAGGAACAAGGCAATTGCCTTATCTGGCCCTGTGAATGCCACTTGCAATTTCCTTGTAAAGCCCCCAGGATATAATTTCTGAGTGTCTGACATGTATACAGGTCATTTCTCAAAACTCTAATTCGTGGGAGAAGTTCCTTTGACCAGTTACAGATGTCATTCTGGAAGTAGGCTTTGTGGTTCTCACCTCTTCTGAAAACTAGTGATTTTTACAGAGCATTATGATTCCTGTCCTCTTTTTCATCCCCCCCCCCCCCCCAAAAAAAGAAGACATAAAATCCAGTGCTTATGGAATTTTAAAATAATTTTCTGCCTTGCTGACCTGAATTCTTGTAGGTTAAACCAACACTACTTCTCAGTGGAGCACATTGTAGGGAACCTCAAAATAGCTGACCATATCAGTACCTTCCCACCACAGAACAGCCCAGGGGGAAAATCCAACTTGGGTGTTAGAACCTGAGCTTAGTATCTTCACAGGTCTCCTCCTTCCATTGCTAAAGCTAACTCAGAAAATGCTACCTGAGGATCCTACTCTCTGGTAAAGTCTCAAACACAAGAGATTATCTTAATAATAGCACAAATACCAAAGTTCCTTGAAAAAGTAAATAGGGTGAGGGTATTTGCTTCTATGTTCCATGAAGTCACTGCCTTAGCCTGACTCCTTTGAGCGCTCCTTTTAAGGGGAGAGCATAGGATTACAGAGGCTCAGAGATAGCTGAGATTGACAACTATTTGTAGCAGCGTGCAAACCACAACAGGATCACCTTATTCTCTTTATGTAGCAGAGTCTACCCTTTCCTCTGTTGCTAGATTTCAGAGGAAGTGTTTAATAGCAAGAACAGTTATTGTAAGTGACCATTTATGTATTTCTGTGTCACTTCAGCCACGGTGGGAAAATTATATAGTGCTGGCATGACCATCAGTTCTGACTTGTAAAATATTTAGAAAACCTCCTTAGTATCTTTGTCTAAAACTATCCTATACTGAAAAGGGTCAAATGGTCAGTGCTGATGAAAACTCTGTAATTTAAAACATCCCTTCCCTCACAAAGTGATGATACCACAGGATAAAATTTCACATTCTTACCTGTGTTCTTCTCATGTACCTGCAGCTAAGAAAATCAAGACAATTCTTAAGAGCTCTCAAGTGGCTTAGCAGGAAAGCAACATTCTTGCTAACACACTCTTACCTGTAGCTTGCTGACAGCAGCATGAGGGCTGTTCATATGCTGGTGGTGATGCTGGCCAACAGCCAGGATAAACAGTTCTCCTTTCTGGAGAATGTGAAGTGGAAATCTGACTGACTCTGCTCTTTCCACGGATCCTCCCTACCCTTGCACCTTCCCAGCTCCTGTAAGCATACTCTCAGCTCATTTTTGGAAATTGCATCAGGGAGTTTCTCCTTTAAGGATGGAAGCAGGCTTTCCCATGGGAATTACACTGTCTTGTGGAGGAAATAAAGACTGTTACTGGATTCCTAATTCACAGCGTAGTTTCTTAAGCAGAAGACCTACATTCTCAGTGGAAAGACTTAGCAAAAATCTGGAATAAATATATCAAAGGAACAAAGAAAAGTGGAAGAAATTAATACTTCATAATGACCTAATCTCCTTCTGCCTGTTATGTACCAGTTTGGAGGGGTTTATTGTTTAACTAAATTTACTAAAATTTTCATCCTGAAATTTGACACTTGGCAAATTTTTGTCGACAAAAAGGGAGAAATAAATTAGTTTCAATAGCAATTAGTCTTCTGTCATCCCTTTCTCCTCTTCAGACGGTAAAAACAAATCCAGGGCGTTCTGTTTGGGCTGAAATTCTCACCTGCTGTGCTTCTCTCTTGCTCCATCTGCAGGCAATTGGTGTCCGCCTCAACGAGCTGTGCCACGCTGAGAGCGAGAGCCCTGCCAACCTGCTTGGCCTCATTTATGATGAGGAGACCAAGAGGCGCCTCAGAAAGGAGGATGAGGAAGAAGACTTTTTAGATGACAGTAAGGAGACTCCCTTTACTACAAGAAACCCCGCTTGTAAGAACCTCTGCTTTAGGAGCACTTAATATTTTTTTCTCTTTTCATTTTCTTGCCACCCAGCTGTATTTCCCAGTCCCTCACTTTCACCCCAGCTTCCTCCCCTGTTCTTTTTGTGCCTGGATGTAAAACATGACAGATATGTGGCAGTACTGAAAGACTTGGATGGAAAAGGGAAACTAGGCAGTGAGCTGCAATTCCTGGACACAGAAACTGCAGTTGTAAGCAGGGTTATAATTTATTTTTTGAGCCTTGCTGTCACCTGAGTGTCAAAAGTGGTTCAGGTTCCATTCCTCACAGTTAATTCTGCCAAAATATTTGTGTAAGATCAGCTGCTTTTCCATTTCTGAACATTAAAGGCCAGCTCACCTGATGTGAATTGGCACAGCTCTGCTAAAGGCTTTTAAATCT
Organism: Sterrhoptilus dennistouni; assembly: GCA_013397095.1. Taxonomy (NCBI): domain Eukaryota; kingdom Metazoa; phylum Chordata; class Aves; order Passeriformes; family Zosteropidae; genus Sterrhoptilus; species Sterrhoptilus dennistouni. The sequence continues at coordinate 271,920 of VWZU01002434.1, forward strand.
TGACTTTAGTATACTGCCTGATTTCCAGGCAGAAATAATAATAATAAAAAAGCATAATTAAAAATATGTATTACAATAAGATGATGAAACCACACACATTTGTGCCTGTGTGTACACAAGAGTGGAAGAGCTGTGACAGATCACTGATTCTGAAGGTCTGTGTAGGCATGCAAGTTATAGCAAAGCCTGTGAACCAAAATAAATTGTCAAAGCACATCTTGCTCTAGGTGAAGGTGGTAACAAACATGATGTGCTCTTTAGACACCATTTGTGTGTACATGTGTGCTGCAGTTTACTGTGTACTGTTGTTCCCCATTGGATGTAGTGTGCTGGCACTGTTTTATCTTCTGCTTTCCCTCCCCATGGCTCTGGGTTTGTTCTTATCACTGCATAAAGGCCCCTTAGGAGTAGAGAGAAGCTGGTGGGATGAGTGACATGGCATTTATAAGGAATGAGCTCAAGAGAAGGTCTTGGCCCTAAGCTAGACCTTCCCATGTGCCCCTGTGTGATGTGCCAGGGCTAGCAGCTACAGGAACATGGGTGCCTGTTCTGGATCATCCCTTTAGGGGATGTAGCCAAAGCAGGAGGAGGTTGCAGACCAAAGATTCCTTCTGCACCACAAAATGAGCAGCTGCATTGCAATGACTGAATGGCAGGATGGGCTTTCTCTTCCCTGCTCAGCCACTCATACAAGGCACTCACGGGGCTGTGGAGCTGCTTTAAAAGGGTACCCTGCGACAAACAAAGATCAGGTTCTGGTCTAGAAAGCCATTTAAAAGCTCAAGTGCTCTCCTGCAAAGTGGTGTCAGAAAATAGTTGATCAGTAGTCTTGCTGTAGGCAGGGAGTTTCCAAAAGATGCTTTATATGCTGTAGGAATGGCTATTCCATTACATGGTATGTCTCATTTCCTTTTGATAGTTCAGATTATTTTAATCTTTACAAAGTCCACAATTCATTACTGGTGATGTGTGCAGGGGATCTGGTTTTATCTGATCCCTGCAGTGTCTTCTCTTGTTTGGTTCAGTCTTTTTCTTTGTAAAAGCAGTTAGATCACACATGAGAAAAGCAAGTAAAACCACTAATCTCTCTGAAGTGTATGTGAATGGTAATATCAGGAATAACTTTAAAAATGAGTGTGATTAGTTGTTGGTCACAATTAACTTTTCTATTTACTTTTTTTGTCCTGTCTGTTATCCTAAAAAGTACTTTTCAAATTGATCAAGCACTGAAGAACCCCTCATACTTTTAAGCTTTGAATTGTATCAGATAGGTTATAGAGGGTATGGTTTTAAATCTGATTGTTTCAATACAAAACTTGAAGTATCAGCTGATACAAAACTAGAAGTATTTTGATAATCCCTCTTCCCTTTCCCTCTTAGATTTAAGTTAAAAATTTGAATGTAAAATTTTTAAGTAGTTTGATTTTTCCCTTGATTATCTGTATATAACACATGGATTGCTTGCGCAATTATAGAAGCCTGACTTCAAAGGAGGCTATCTTTTCCAGTTATCAGGGGAGTAATTAATAATAATAGGAAAAGTATCTCTTTAACAGCTAGTCATAACTCCATTATTTTGAGATAATTTTCTATATTTGGAAGTGGTTCTTTTCCACAACTGCTAAAGATTTGACTAAATGCAAAACTGAAAAGGGAAAGAAGGGCATCTACCTCTTAACATGTATTAGCTTTAGATGACATCTATACAAAATGCTGTAAATTTGTGGTTAGTTTAGTAGGTACTTCAACATAATATACTATAATATATTCTACAGTCAATCATTGTGTTAGTTCAATGTAATGCACTCTAATATAATAAATATATAAGTATACAATATAATACAGTAGAATTAATGTAATATCAAAAATTATGTAATGTAATATGATACAATCAATATAATATCAATGTTAGTATTATTTCATGCGCTGGTAAATACGTGGTTTGTTATTTAGTTGATTCTGTTTGTTTTAGTGTAGGAAAAGTAACACAGAAGTGTGGGGTCTCCTGTTTTTCAGTGCAGCTTGCATCGTGCACCATATGTGGCAATGTCCATCACCTCTTGGTTCCAGACCTTGCATTAACTCCTTGTTCATGACAGAAATATTCTTTCCTAGGCACTGTGAACCCTACCAAATGTTGTTGTCCTTTTGCACTAAAAATGGCAGCCTGCCAGCTTCTCCTGGAGATAACCACATTCCTGAGAGAGACCTTTCCGTACATGCCCAGACCACGGCCCGAGCCTCTTTTGGTAAGTGGACCACGCACACTGGAGAGAGCTTTGCCCATCACAGATTCCAGGCTCTGCTGAGAGGTAGGGTGGGGTAAAAACTCCAGTGGATATGTGGCAGGGAGAAAGGAGCCATTGTGTTGGGAATAGAAGATAGTCAGGGTACATGAAATGGGTTGATTAGGAAGGTGAGACCATGGAAGCACAACATGGGCTGCTGGGAGTTAAAGAAAGTTTCCAAAGAGAGAAGAGGGATTGAGAAACCAAGGGTGAGGGACCTGGGAAGTGTGGGAGATAGACTACAGGAAGTGACAGGCTCAAATGCTCACTAACTGATTAGCAGGGCCAGTGGTCAGGGGTTGGAACAAGGCACTTGGGGGAAGGGAACAGAATGGTTTGCAGAGAATTTTCCAGAGCTTTAAAGCTGCAGATTGGGTTAGACCCAGAGAATTGCAGGGAGAATGGGAAGAAATGAAAGAGATGGGGACAGAGAAGCAAAAAAGAAAAAAAAAAAACACCTCCATGAGACTCAGAGAGGCACAGGCAAATTCTGGCATAAACAGTTAAGCTAAACAACTGTGGTTAGGTGACAATTAATGCTGTGAAAAGCAGAACACATGAAAACTGATTTTCAGTGATTCATTCTTATGTGGATTTTCTTATGTCTAATACTGTGGTTTAACATTAGCTTTAACCTGTTGTTTCAAAAAATACACATGCACACAGTCATCTGTTGATGAGTTGACAGTGACCCTCAGCTTCAGAGGTGGAATGAGATGAGAATTGAATGGCTGAATTGAATGTTTCAGCTTGAAATTCAATTGAATTTCATTCATTCAATTGAATGATTGAATGTTTCAGCTTTCAAGCCAAATTTTTTTAAGAAATCAGGACAAAAATGATATATATATATAAAAAAGACAAGTTAAATAGCCATGAAGGAATTAGCCCTGGTTTTTGTTAATGATAGATGAAATTTTAGTTGTGGCAGTTAGGCTTGACAGGATGATTTATCTAGATAGTATTGCATTTAGGTTGTGAAAATGATTCCAAAGGCTGTAGATGACCTCTGATGAAGTGGCTCAGCCCCAAAGTATGCAAGAAGGACAATTTAAAAAAAGCAAGAAATTCAGCAAAATCCTCCTTAAACACACTGATGATAATAAATTACTGTCTTCACAAGCAGGATAATACCATGGTTCATTAAGTAGTTAGGCTTGGAACTAAGAATATGTTGGATAATGAAGATCAACAGAAATGAGTGCTTTTATGTGAGCTAGAAGTGCAACTGGTTAATCACTTTCTAGAATTGTGTGGGAGACAAGGTGGAGGAATTATTCTGTGAGCTATAGGTGAAAGAAACCTTAAAGGTTCATTATGCAGGATTCTGTAAGATAAAATGGCCATAGAGTGCTGATTCTAACTTTGTACAGAGGAAAAAAAAATCAACAATAATCTAGATGAAAATATTAAGTCTGTATTTTTGGAGTGGTGCTCCCTTTCCAAGCAGATCAGGTACATAATGTTATGATCCATGTAGCTGGAATTTCAGCAGAGCAAATCTCACTTCCACTGGTGTTTGTAGGCATACCTGTTCCATAGATAGGAGCACAGCCCTGAGGAACTGAAACACAGCTGAACTAGTTTTGGTGAATTAGTTTAACTACCAAGAGAGCATTCAGACCTGCCAAGGCTGTGGGCTGAGTGAGGTGGACATTCTGAAGTTTCACCCAAAGCCTTACTGATCATGGAGCAGATACAAGCTCATTTTGCGCTCAGCTGGAGACATTCCAAACCCACCTGGTTGTATTCTTGTGCTACCTGTTCTGAGTGACCCTGACTTGGCAGGGGGGTTGGACTAGATGATCTCTAGAGGTCCCTGCCAATCCTAATCATTCTGTGATTCCCTGATCCATGTTTCCCCTCCTGCAAAAGTTAATACACTGGGGAATGTTAATCACCAATGTGTGTTAGCACCTGGTGACTCTTCCATCCTGATGGGTGGGTCAGCCTGCTGCAAGGCCATAGAGCAGTTGGCTTAGGTGTGATTAAAATAAACCCCATCTGAAGCAGTTCTTCCTGAAAGCTTTTTCAGTGGGATCTCACAGTGCTGGCACATTTGTGTGGTCTGCATTCTGCTACAGGACCTGGAGACCTGCAGGCTGCGTCTGGACCCTGAGATGGACCGACACAGGTATGAGAGAAAGATCAGCTTTGCTGGGGTGCTGGATGAAAACGAAGATTCAAAGGATTCCCTGCACAGCAGCAGCCACACCCTCAAATCTGAGGCTGGCTTCGAGGAGAAAAAAGGTTTGTCAGGACAATAAGGCTTTTGTATTCTCAGGGCTTGTGAAGTGGTGGTTGAATTTTGTGTTTTCATTTGCATAGACTGTGTTAAAAAGCAGCCAAAACGCTTCTGGCCTTCAGGGTTCAACATAATTAATGTGAGAAGCAAAGATGTTAAATTTTATAAAGCAGTGCTATGACTGAAATCAATCAAAAGCTTTGCACAATTGCTAGAAAGGAGCAAGCCTTGTTTGAAGCTGTCTCTTAGTGGGATGCTGAGAGAAGCATCACTATTTGATTCACTGTAAAAATAAAGATCAAAAGTGGTGTTTGTTTTTTTCTGATCACAGTTTTTCCTTTTGGGGAAATCACAGATAGAAGGGAAGATTGGTATTTTTTTGAGGAAAATCTGTACCTGTTTGGAAGTCATGGCATCACAACAAATTAGTGTGATTGGTCTCCTGAATTCTTTGCTACCACATGAAAAATACTCTGTGTGGCTTTTGATGGCTAAGCAGATTGATGTTACCAGCATACTCTATACTGTACAAGCAAACTTCAAGCTCACTGTGTTTGCTGAGAGCAGCAGATCGTTTCCATTTTTGAGCCATCTCATGCAAGACTCACATTCTATCTGATGGTACAAGTGTTGCAATACAATATAGTCATTGTGTGTATTTGCAATTAGAGACTAAACTGCCAGATACGTCTAGATGACCCTCTAACAAGTTTCCTAGAACTATTTAGATTCTGTCTCACAGTAGTAATTTACAGGTGCAGGAATTTGAATGATAATTTTGATGATTGCTTGAAAAGGATAAATGTTTAGTGATTGTTTCACAACAGTGAGGTCTGTGGCTGGTTTTCCGCTCAGAACTGTAGTGTCTATTAATGATTTGGAGGAACTTTGGAGGGCTTTGGATAAAGTTTGTGTTGTCTTCAGCTGTGACCTTGCTACAATTACTGGAGAAAATATTAGAAATGCTTCCCAGACTTGTGTGGTATGAAACTTAATCCAAAACTGTGTGTCTGGTGGGCCAGTTACTTCTGCGCAGACAGCTGGGTCCTAAGAAAGGTGAGCTGGATAAATTGATGCTCAACCTCATTTTGTCTGCTCTTGGTATACTGGCAGTCCAGAAAAACACACAGCCTTATGGTCTGTCTAATAGTCTAGGATGTGTGGAATAAGATGTCTCTACCTATTTAGATGAGAAAAAGTTTGGGTTGGGGTTTTTTTTGAGGATAGTTATAATTGCTTGAGACCATTTTTACGCTTTTCAGGGAACAGTCCTGCCCACTGGGACTTTACCTGAGTGGGAGAATACCTTCAAGCAGGCAGTCCTGCTGAGAAATTCTGATAGAAATTCTCAAAGTAGCCTCTTTTTCTTAGAGACAGTGCTGACTTAGCGGTTCCTTTGCATGTTACTGTGCTACAGGTGTAATGTATTTTTGCAAAGATAGTATTGACTTTCTGCTTCTTTTCTCCATTGAACTACATTTTCCTGCAGTTTTATTTGAGTTTTCTTCCATTATCCCTTTTCCCTAAGCTGTCATGTAGTTTTCCTTTACTAAAGCTGCCTCTTTACTGCATTTTAGACATGAGGAAAGTGACTGTGGTAGGAAGATTGAATCCTAATATACCGTAGCAAAAAGGTAATTCTAGTATTTTAGAAGCTTAATAAATGCAAGGTAATGTTATATTTTAAATTAATAATATACAATACTATTAACAATATACAGTAATTATATCTTCTTTTCTTTGGCCACAGCATATTCTTCTGGGAATCCACCTGGGCCAAACACTACAGATGCAGAGGCATCTTTCATAATCTACACTTTTCTATATAAGATAACGTTGTTGTGTGAATTTAACTAAACTTTGCTTGCCTGCAGTGAGAGGTTTCTTTACCTCAAACTCTTTCATGAGTACTAATCTGTTTCCCTTCATTTTTCTGGAGTGTTAAAAGCTTTGCTCTCATTGCTCCCCCCAGGCATGGCTTAGCAGCTATCCAAAAGCCACGGGTTTACTCTATAGAATCTGCTCCAGGTAGGTCTGAAATATAGACACTACAGCTAGGCAGATGCAGGCTCTCAGATCATCATATGTACTCTTTGGGATTCTGCAGACCACATGAAATGCAGTTAGAAGTGCTTCATCAGTTTGGGATTGGTGGAGCTGACCCTAAGAGTAGCAATTGCTGAGGAACTTAGCATGGTCACTTGGAGGGAGATTCTTTGGTAACTCAGCAGTGGTTTGCCATCTGATTTGTGGGGACTGAGGGGCAGCTCTCAAAACATATCCAGCTGTCTTTGACCAGGATGTTAGCCACTGGAAATGGGAGTGGGAATTCTGTTCTGTAGGAGCTGGGGGCAATCTCAGGAGTAAAGGTGTGTTTGCTTTACCCTGAAGCCAAAATACAATTCTATTTAAATATTTTGCTTCCCCATGGTATTACCCAAAAGACTCTGTGCTATTCGTTCCCAACCACACACCAAAAGGTAATTGATCACACGTGGCCTTGCCTGGTTAGATCTGCAGTAAAATGACTGAGTGTTGCAACATTTGGACAGACATACTGCCATGTACTGCCTTTGACCTAAGAGGAGAATGAAAATGCAAACAGTTGGTGCTTTAAACATCGAACCATTCCATGTCTGTGCTCATCAAAAATGCAGAGTGTCAATGGATGTTATTAATGCCTGAAAGCTGCTGATTTGTCTGAAGGAGAAGATCTACATGCTTCTGTTTCCTCTAAAGCATTCTAAAGATGAAGAGTAATGTGCAGAGACACGGATTTATGCAAACCCTTCTTCAAAGAAGCCCTGTGCATTAGCCTCATGTAGCAGACTCCCCTCCTGCAGTCACACACACTGTATAAATAAATCATTGATCCTACTGCAGAGCTCAGTGAGGTTAACAGAACCCAGGCCCATGGGAAAAGAGGTTTGTCCAAGGTGCTTTCAGCCAGCTATCCATACCAAGAGGTGATGCTGCACTAATGTAAACTCTGAGCACTGGCAAAGGAAACTGCAGTTTACATCCATTGGGTAGATCCTGCTTCCTGGCAGGAATTGATTCAGATGGGTGTGAATTGTAGGATTTTCTTGTCTGTGTTTTGGGTTTCTCTTAGTGCAGATGACTCTACTTGCTGATGGTTGAACAAGGGCTAATTCCAAATACAGACAACCCTGAGGTGATGTACCAGATCTCCAGGATATGAAGTGTTGAACACATTTTTGTGAAGCATCCTTACTCCCTGACTGATTGAGCTGCATTGGCATTGGCTTTGGAGGGAGCCTCTGATCCCACATTCCTTGGCAGAAGACGCTGCAATACAGGCTTGGCAGCAAAGGGTCGGGAGGGTGGGGAGGGCCAGGATCTCTTTCTTTATTAAACGGGGAAAAATTAAGGGGAAAAAAGTCCTCTTTTATTCTTTCAATACAGTTCCCAGCAGGAAGATCAGGATAGGAGGCTCCCGCTTGCTCCAGATTAAAGGAACCCGCAGTTTCCGGGTGAAGAAGGGGGGTTCCCTTTCCAGCATTCGCCGGGCCGGCAGCCTAAAGAGCACCAAGTTATCACGGCAGGACTCAGAGTCTGAGAATGAGGAGCTGCAGCTGTCCCACAGCAGGGACACTGTCACTGATATAGGTAACTTAGATGAGTGGGCGGAAAGGGAGGGGACAGTAGAAAGGACCCTAAACTCTTGATGTGATTGCAGCAGAGCTAGAAATGACCAGAGATTCCCACCTCTGCAGGCCAGGAAAAATCTAGAGCTCTCTTCAGGGACTGCCTTGGACTAGGGCCTGGGAGGAACACGATATAAATCCTGAGTGCAGTGTCAGCTCTGTGCACAGATTGTCCATTCAGCACCGTGTTGGACCATGAGCTCTTAGAATGCTGGCTTGCCAGCTAAATGTTGCTGTCTTTAGGGTAGGACATGCTCCTGTGTATATGCACATACACACACCCCTAAATCACAGGATATAGTGATTGCATGAGGTCATGTGTATATCTGATACTTTATTCTCCATAGCAGCAGATTGGCTATATGTGTGTTTTTATATATATGTATATATATAAACACATATATATTTAGGCATGTACTTCATATTCTGTGTTGGATATGATGTCATAAGCATGTCAGGCGACATGTAAAAGATGTATTCCTATATGCAGAACATAACATTCACATGCTGCATACTATATTTTTACATACTGGCACATACATCTATTTTTGTGGTTTACAGCTGCTTTCCTTAGTATTTAAAAGACGGATATCCATGCATTTATTATGGAAACAAGACATGCATCCTACTCTGTGAAATCTCCATCACAGTTGAATTAAAGGGCTTCCCTTTGCTATTGGTGTTAACCAAAAACTGTGGATACATTTGGGACTGAAATAACCTCCCAAGTTTAGTGGTCATTTTTATGTTGCCCAAAAGATGCTTCAGCAGGAGAACATGGAGAGTGGGATTGTCAATTCTGTAAATTTAGACGAGTTTACTTAAAGAGGAGAAAAAGGGTAAACCAAAAGTCATCTCCAGCCAACTCAATATCATTAGTATTAGTTTTATAGGAGGCCCATAGGGTATGAAGTAGCTAGGGGAAACACAGGGGTCAGTGAAAGTGTCAGGGAAATTTGTCTCTTGGCTGAGTTCTAAAGTGTTCTAGTGTGCTAGAATCAGGATTTTTTTCCCCTTTCATCCCCATGACATTAGCAGGTTTTATGGGCAATTAGCAGGGACTTTGCCTGTTGGCATTTCCAGTTGGATGCCACTTCTGGTTGGATTTTTGTTGACCTTTTTAACCACAGAGCCCAGTCAATGCAGATCACTAAACCAACCATTTGCAGCATCTGGATGGTGCAAAGAACTTGTTTGTGATGGTTTTAGATTATCCATTTCCCTTCCATTAAAGGGAAAAAAAATGGAGGGACAAATGTTTTCTACTGACAAGCAAATAGTTCCAAATAGTTCTTGTAAGTGTCAAGCCAGCACAGGACTGGGGAGGGATGTCCAAATGCACTCTTTCCAGTGTGACACATTCTGTGTACTCTCATCTGTTCCCACAAGGCTGGCCTGGCTTACAAGTGCTGTCCCTAGTCTTAAAGCACATAGGGAGCAATAAAAACAACAACCTTTTGGGTATTTTTCTTTTGAAGAAGGGAGCCCTTGGAGTGCCAGCGAGCCCAGCATTGAACACGAAGTACTGAGCAACACAGGCCTGGAGGAGAACTATCATCGGAACATGTCCTGGCTGCACGTAAGTACAGGCTGCCAGCAGTGCTCTCAAGTGCTGATGGTATTTTCAAAGTGCTCTCAAGGATGGTATTTTCAATAGAAAAGCCTTTGTCTGGCAATAACCAGATCACAGTTTGTGCTTTTCCCATACAGCTTAAGGGATGTCAAGTGTGAGTAAGCTGCGACCTTGGGAAATTGTGTGTTTGCCATTTCTGAAGTGGACTTAAATTTCCTTTTCTCTAGTTCATATATGTATATATTTTTTCTCCCTAAGTGTGCAGGGACAGCTGAAAAATACATTAGCTCAAGTAGAAAAGTACCTTATTTCCAGTATGGCCAGTAGTGTGTATTTCAGGGAGAGCAACAGAGTGGGCTGCAGTGTGAGCTGGGCCATTCCTGGCTTCTGAGAAGTGGCATTTTAGAAGCTGCTCGTGTAAGCCAGCAGAGCCTTGTATAGTTTTGACTCTGTCCAACAGACAGGGAGTGCAACAGTGCAGATGTGGTTTGGCCATGCAGGGTCTAAGACATCCCTCTGGGCAATTTCTGTGCCCATGATTAATACTTGCCAGAAATCATTTGGGGCAAGTCTGCACTGCTCCATCCACTGGTGTCCAAGGACTGCACACCCTGACATGCATTGCCTTGTGATGGTGCAGTGTAGCCAACGTGTCCTGCACACACCTTGTACCATGATGGATGGTGTGTGTGTGTGAGCACAGACACCCTTTGGCTTTTGAGCTGTCTTTGGGCAAGACAGCTGTCTATACTGACTAGATAACTTCATTTTTTTCCCCAGATACTTCACACTGACTGGTCTCAGCTGCCCCATTCCTATGGGATGCGGGCAAGAACAGGCTTAATCTAATACTTTGATGTCAGAAACAGTTCTCGATAGTTGTGTTTTTTAGATGACGCTGGCAGGGCAGGGAACTTGAATGCCATGTCTTCCAATCTAGTACCTCCATCCCTGGACTGCTCTGCTTTCTGCCAGTACTCTAATGCTCTTGGTAATGATTACACCTCATTTGGAAATTCCAGTGTACCAAACTGAGTATGTTAGACATATATGTATTAGATGTTGCATCCCTAGAGGGTAAGGGAATTTTCCTAGTTAGCAGTTTAAGATAAATCATGGTGCCCTTGCTCAGTGTGGGAGGATGCATGAACTCATGACTTCTGAAGGAAACTTGAGATGTTTGTCTCACTATACATGTGATTAGCTTGTATAGGAGAAAGGAAAATTGGAAAAATCACCTGGTACAGTTATGACACACAAGTACCACTATTACACTAGAAAATGCTATTTTTTCATTGGTTAGAGAGATGGTATGGATAGTTGGACACTAAAACTGCAGGCAAAACAAAAGCTTCTCTACTTAGTTCTCACAAGCAGACAACTCAAAAGGATCACTGGTTCCAATTGCTGCTATGAAAGCACCAACATTTCCTTTACATGTCCTTTAGGGAGCCTGGAGCATGGTGTCCTCACTGTGTGTCAGAGTACCATCACAGCAGTTTATAAGAGTGGACCAGAGGCTGGTAGAAGCTTGCCAGTGCTGCTGTACAGTTTGCACATCGATACAAATACTGAGTTATTCTTTATCGACCCTGCAATGATAGGAGGCCAGAACAAGGTGGCAAACACAGGAAACATTGCACAGACTTGTTTTTGATGAAGCTCCTGTCATTTTTAGAAGCTTAAGTATTTTAAGGTTGAGAATGATGTGGCAGCCTAGAGAGACAGCCAGCAGACTGCAGCTGCACAGACATAGACACAGTGGGTGGAAAATTGGGATAGCTTCCTTCTGGTAGCTCTGGGTACTTCTGCACTGGATTATGGGGGGAAGAGGAAGATTAATAAAGGCCTCTTAAGACCTACAGTGTGAATGGCTTGGAGCTGCCTGTGTGTTTTCCTCAGAGTGCTAGTAAGAGCCTGGGTTTGTGTGTAATGTGAAGATCAATGTACAAAGAGCTGCTGGGCTAAGCTTTGCTGCTCTGGCGAGAAACCATCTGAGTTACACTAGAGAGCAGTCACTCAAGTGTAGACTTGCCAAGGCTAACTTTAATTTAGTAACTTAGGAACCAATACCAGTGTTGCTGCAGCAAAGCATGGCTCAGAATAGCTGAATTCCAAAATACTTACCTGATTTTTAGGTAAGTTTTACTACTCCTTGCTGGAGTATGGCAACACTAGTAGAAATAGCAACTGAGCCAGCTACAACAGAGCTGGGCTGGATGGGTCTACCCAATGACAGTGAGGGAAGCATATGCAGAGCGTATTTCTATTTAAAAGCTGAGATATTTCCCTTGGCACCCCTTGAAGGAAACTAGCCCTCAAACATGGTGGGGTTGCAGCTTTAATAACAATTGGCTAGTTGATGGTTTTCAGTCCAAGCTCTCATCTTAGAGTGGTGATAGCTTTTCTGCAAACTGAGAGGATGTTGTTTTCCTCAGCCTTAACCTTGCCACCAGCTGAATATATGCATCTACAGCACCTCTGTTTCTTTGCTTTGTTATCACTAATGTTTCTTTAGCCATGCCCAGCTAGTTGGCTAACCTTTTGTAAGTACGAAAATGTACACAGACACACATACCTTTTTAAAGCTGTATTGAGCGTCACACCTCCCTAGCTAGGCTGAGGAAAATCCCAATCCCTGCCTGTGTAACTTCATTTTCCATTGGCAATTAATTTTTTTTTAATTTCCAGGTTATGATCCTATTATGCAACCAGCAGAGTTTCATATGTACACACATTGACTACTGTCACCCACACTGCTACCTCCATCACAGCCGCTCCTGTGCTCGCCTTGTCCGGGCCATCAAACTGCTCTATGGAGACACAGTGGACTCCCTGAGAGAAAACAGCACGCTGAACAATGTGGCCAGAGGCAAAAAACAAAAGGAAGTGAGTAAATGGAAAAAGCAGAATGTTTTAGGATTTGTCCAGGCACGTCATAACTGCCTTTGAAAACTGCCTGATGTAGTCATATGGTTCTCTCATGACAAAAGGAATACAGCTTTTCCTAGGCTCAGCTTTGCTGTACAAAAACCCAGAAACAGTCATTCAGTATTATGTAAGGAATGTAATCTGTATTGATTGGGATGAAACGTAGTTGCTTATAAGATCATTTAAACAGCTTACAACCCAATTTCAAATTAAGTGTTCTCTTGTGGCCTCTACTTATTACCCTGTGGATTCTGTCTCTGTTCATGTTTTTTTCTTGTCTGTTGGTAAGAATCACTCTTGAAATTCTCATAAAATCTTTGCAATTTCTTTCTTTTAGGTCTGAGCTCTCAGCTATTCCAAGAATTGTATACATTAGTCTTCAATATTTGTCTCTTTTTAATGACCATTTCAGCAGGATATTCAGACAAATATGTGCTTTTTTGTATGTAAAAGTGTTTTTTTAACTTTACTGGAAATACATTTCTGCTTTCAGGAAAGTGCCCAGCCAGGCAGCAAGTGAATCATGTCAACAATTAAACCACAGCAGGCAGACTACAATTATCCTGAATAATTGTAATGGCCAGAACCATTCAACTGCTTTGCAGTAATATTGAAAACAAAAATGTTCATGGAACTGTCATGAAGCTTTCAGTTGGGTAAAGAGGCTATCACTCCTGGCAGTGGCATATGAAGGAGAAAAATTCATTATGTTTCTTCATCAGCCAGGAGATTGTTTGTTTCCTGTCAAGGTAGAAAGTTGAAGGATATTTTCATGAAAGAAAAGCACATAGCAGGTGAAACAGAAGCTAATATTTCTGCTTTCCTGAAAACTGTAAAACCCGTATTTTCCCTCTAGCACAGAGAAGCATGAGTTATTTAGAAAGAGAGGCAGTAATTTCCTGTGCAGAAGGCAGGCAAGAGTAACTGGTATGTCTCATGAAAGGTATCAAAAGAACTGTGCATTTCTGTCTTGTTTCATCTTCAACTTTTAATTGCAAGACAGAGATACACATTTCATCATACATCAAACCATCAAAGCATTTAAGAAACAGCAGGAAAAAAGAATTTTGAGAGGCAGTGAGGTCTCCTACAAACACGTGCAGAGTGTTTGCACAGACCTCACTTCTGGAGAGCAATTGACAGTCTTTGGATTTTTCATAGTCCACGAAAGACATGGAAGTGTGTCCAGAGAAGGGAACGGAGATGAGGAAGGGGCTGGAGCACCAGGAGTAGCTGAGGGAGCTGGGAGAGCTCAGCCTGGAGAAAAGGAGGCTCAAGGGGGACATTTTCAGTCACCACAACTCTCTGACAGGAGTGCAGCCAGGTGGATGTTGAACTTTGCTCCCAGGAAACAAGGGACATGATTGAGAGGAAATGCCCTCAAGTTGCACCAGGGGAGGTTTAGATTGAATATTAGGAAAAACTTCTTCTCTGAAAGGTTTGTCCAGCCCTGGCACAGGCTGCCCAGTGAGGCAGTGGAATCACTATCCCTGGAGGGCTTTAAAAAATGTAAGGATGTGGCTCTTGGGGACATGATTTAGTGGTGGACTTGGCAGCATTAGACTACTGGTTTGACTCAATGATCTTAGAGGTCTTTTCCCACATTACTAATTCTATGATTCTGAGAGTAATCACTGTGTACACTCAACACTTCCATTGGTAATTTTTTAGAGGGAAGCTGTAGGCTTTTTGCCTCCAACCTGCTGAACTAAATATGTGAGTGTGCCACCAGTGAAGATTACACAGAGAACATTCACATTCTTCATTTGGTTTACCGTCTTCTGCCTTAATATTTTATTGGGAAAAGCATTGTAAAAAATAGAAGAAAATTGGATATGTGTTGTCTCACTGATAACTAGGCCTGTTGCCAGCAAAGAAGAAGGCTTTGTGCTACAGCTCTGGTACCAGATGGAAATAGTATATGGAAATTCCTCTTGTCTGTAATCTCCTTTTCCACATTTTGAGAAATATTTCTCAATGTGAATGCCACTTTCTTTTTATTTCCTTCCAGTGCTCAGACAAGTCATGCTTGAGAACTCCTTCTCTTAAAAAGAGGGTGATTGATATCAACTTGGAAGGGAAGAAGGACTCTGGAATGCTAAAATACATCAGGAATCAGGTACTGATTAGGCCATATGCTAGTTAGGGAGGCAGATATATGGGTGCCAGGTTAAAATGCAGCAAGAGGGTAAATATATATGGATCTCCAAGCCCACGTGAAGAACTGTTCCTGAATATCAATCAGTTCAGCTCTACATCTTTTCCCATTCTGAGGAATACTAAATTTAAACTTCTTAAGGAAACAAAGAATCCTTTAAACATTTAGCTCCACTAAATCACAGTCTTCATCTCTGGCTTTCCATAGTGACATTTGCACTAAGGCTGAGGATACAAAAAGCCAAAGAATTCACAGATATGTATGTTTAACTGCAGCCTGTTGGTTTACATTATTAGTTTTCTTTGTTCTTACTTGTTCAAGGTTCCTGAAGAAACAAGACTCTTCATAAGCCTGTTCTTAGTGAGAGCTTACTGGACCAGTATTGCTGGCTTTGCACTACTTTGCAGGAGTTTGGCTTTCCTTCTGTCCTCTCTTTTAAGTGTTTTGGTGATGTGAGGGACAAGCAAAAGACTCCAGGAACTAGCTTGGAAACACTGCTGTTTTAGTATAGGCTGAAAGCCACATCCCCTCTATGGAGCATTTTCACAAATAGATAAATTTGGAGGTTATTGGTGTGTAATTTGCAGACCAAAACCAGGGTGATGGTGTTCCCTGTGGATAGTTTGCACAGCTCAGCCCTAAGGCATGGCTTGGTTTGTTGCAGGTGATGAGCCTCTCCCCTGCCCCTTTGTCACTGCTCATCAAGGCAGCTCCTATCCTCACAGAGGAGATGTATGGCGACATCCAGCCTGCAGCCTGGGAGCTCCTGCTCAGTGTGGATGAGCACATGGCTGGAGCAGCAGGTGAGAGAACCAAACCACTCAGAATGGCTGCTGTGGCTGCACAGCTCACTGTCAATCATGGGCTTTGCAGTTTTGCAGTGGAGGAATCTGAATGCCACCAAGGGTTTCTTGGGGGCTGTTTGGTTTTCATAGACATTTGTGTGCTCTGTGGAAAGGATGTGGTCAGAAGGATCAGGAGGGCACTCTCTCTGATGTGGTGGATGTTTGGAGAACATCAGAATGAGTATTTGTATTCAGTTGGGTTTGTAGGCAGAGGAAACATAGTGATTCAGTCTGTCCGGAGTCTACTAAAGCATTCTGTATGTTGCCTCATGGAAATGTTAGCACCAGTTGAGGGCTCATACACAAACTGACACAGGGAAGGAGAGTGAAACTGTCATAGCTCCTGTTGTGCTGTAAGGAAAATTCTCATGTTGCATGGAGACAGCAGCATTGCTCATTAAGTGCTGTTACTTTATGGGACTATCTATATTTTCCATTTCCACTTGGTTTAAAGTGTACAGATGATTGCTGGTGACACATAGCTGAGAGGCATCTTTAAGACAGATGATTAAGACATCATATACCTGTGAAAGTAGTACTTTGAAGTTCTGAAACATGTGGGATGAAATTTATTAGAATAAAATATAAAATCATATATTTTGTTGCAAAGTTTCTGCTATGAGCTTGGCTATTCTCCCATGGAAATCATCTAGGTTCAGAGTTTATCCCTTGGCCAAAAGATGGCTGACCTAATGACCAGCTGTGAAAAAATCAACACAGGATGTGTCAGAAGAGGTATTTCATTAGCAATTCAAAGTATTAATGCTACTGTAAAGCATGATGTACAATTACCTAGAACAAAGCACTTTAAAAGCACAATTTTGGTCACTGAAATAAGATATTTATGAAGATGTTCAATTTCTCAGATGAAGACTGAGAGGGGATATCTTTACTATTCATAATGACAGAAGACCAGAAAAAGAGAAAGTATTATTTAATTATTACTTAAATAAATATTATTCATCAAATATTTAAGAATAATTTGTTAGAGTAGGATGAAGATGAGTGATAACTTTTTCTGACTACTTCCATGTGGAAAACAGATTTCTAATCATCAGAGAAGAAAGCAAAAGCCCTTTGGTTTAAGAGCTTGTGAAAGAAATTTGATGATGTGGCTCAAGAGGTCCTCTCTAGTCTTACTGTCCTGTCCAAAGACTCCTAGGCAATGTATGCTAATGTGAGCTGAACAGAAATCATTGCTACTCTTTCTGAGGAGTGCTAGCTGGCTGCTCCTCCAAAGCAGCCTCTGAAATACATCTTCCTTCTTCTCCCTTTCCTGAAGGGAGGATTAAAATCCATTTGAGGGTCGGTAGTAGCTTTTTTTTAGTAGTAGGTGATTGCAGCCAAAGCATAAATTGCATTTGTTGAGGTCAAACACTGAAAACCCCCAGTGTTGCTACACAGAAGCTGAATAAAAAGAATGCCTTGTTAATGTACTACAGCACCATCTGGTGACCTCTCCCAGGGCTCTGCTCCTTCTTGGTTGCTTCAGAATGAACTCACGCTTTTACATCTGTCCTACTAAGACTTGTTACAGTTTGAGAAGATTAGAGAGCAGAAGATTCTCTGAGCTGGTGAAACATGAAGGTCCCCACAGATTTGGAGCAGCACCAGGAGCCCAGGCAGTCAGAGAAGGAACTTTATTTTCCTGCAGAGGTCACACTGCCTCCTGTGAGCACTGCTCTGGGGCCTGGCACCTGCTGAATAAGCATTGAAGAAAACATGATGGAAAATGTCTTCTTGTTACTGTGGAGGAATAGCCACCAAATCTAGAGAAATTATCTTCAGTGCTCTGCTGTGAGCTACTGGTCAAAGAAGCCATGGATTCTCTAACACCACTAAACTCCCACAGCAGCACTAATCCCTCTGCTTCTGTCTCCTCAGACACCATCTGCATTGATTGGCCTCCATCAGTCTGTATTTTAATTAATATCTGCTTATATTCAAATATGGTCCATTGAAACAACTATGGGTCAGCTCAGCTGGTGTTAGAAATGGAGGTGGGAGCTTAGATAAGTCCCTGCCTTTTGCCCAGGCCTCTGGCAGCAGGCAGGAGCTTTGCTGGGGTGGCCAGCACCTCAAAACCCAATCTTGTTCACAAGTTCTTTAATAATGGCTGATTTGGTCTGTTATAGAATAAATTATTTATTTAATAGACACAAAGTTCACAGATGTAAGATTTTAAACTATTTACTACACAGGAATAAAACAAAAAGAACTGCTAGTGGATAACATACAGAGCATGATAGAGGTACCTGTATTACAGCCAGCAAAGAAACAGTACAGCTTAAGATCCAATGTACTCACCACTCAATTGATGATGGAGTACATACAGGACTTTTCAATTCCCAGGGAAAGTATCTGGGGAGTCAAGTCTGACCTCACAGGAGAAGATCCCCTGAGTGTTTTAGGGAGCATGCAGGAGACTTCTGTCCCTGTAGAAATTTGGTGGAGCTTTTGTAGATTTTTGAACTGTCTCTCAGTCAGGAATTTCTAGCTTTTTTCCTCACATCTGGTTTTCCACTCAGTTGTTTATTTGGAGTTGCACTCCTGGCACCACAGGTAACTCACTGCTTGACCTTTGTCTAGCCTGAGACATCTCCTTACTTCATGGAGGGAGTGAAGAATGTCCAGAGCTATACACCAGATGGTGGACAGGGCAGAGAAGCTTCTCTTTGGTAGAGGGGAGTGTCCTGCCTCAGTGACCATTATGCTGTTTTGCATGGTCCTTTGCCTTGCTCTGTTTTCTCTTGGAAACAGATTGGGATCGTTGCATGGAGCCCACTTAACTAAGAACTGGTTTTAGCCATGAAAATAGCCAGGTGACTTCTGCTGGGGCACTGTCTCCTGTTCCAGAGCTTCTGCTAAAGGCAGAGTTTCTGTTAAATCAGCCTTGATTAGTCAACACAGAAATCACTTGAAAGTGGAACCTTTGAAAGACAGACTCAATTAGTCCCTTTACTTCAAGAGATGTTCTTACTTTAAACAAGTCATGGCTGAGAAGCGGGTTTTCCAGAAGAATTTACAAGCTTCAGCTGGAATGCTGTGTGGCTCCAAAAGGTAGAATCACATGAGCTTGGTTTCATGAAGCAATAGAGTTTTCTCTAGGCCTGGTAGATTGGTGATCCTATTTATGGAGCCAAAATGGGATTTCTTTTGGTGTGGGTTTGTACATCTGATGTTCTTCTTTGCCAAATTAACACATTATTGAGAAATACAGGTGATCAGATGTTCTCTCCCTGCAGCTGCCATGTTCCTGCTGTGTGCTGTGAAAGTGCCAGAGGCCGTTTCTGACATGCTGATGTCCGAATTTCATCACCCAGAAACAGTGCAAAGACTGAATGCCATTCTGAAATTTCACACACTCTGGAGGTTCAGATATCAGGTGTGGCCAAGGATGGAAGAGGGAGCACAGCAGATCTTCAAGGTAGATAAGACCAATGAAGCTTAATGATAACATTTACCACTTGCCTTTTGGGATAGATGTTTAATGACAGACTGCCATGAAATTTCTTGAAACTCTGTTTAGGGAAAAAAACTATTGTATAAGTCTCACTAGTGGGAGAGGTGATTTGAAGAAGTTCTGTATGAAATAGGGAAAATAAAATGGGGACTCAAGTCAGGAGATACGTCAGAGAAGATATGTGTCATGTATCTTACAGTCTAGTAAGATATAGAGGTGGGAAAATTTGGCAGAGTTAATTTATGTCTTGGGTACTTGTGCTCATGTTTAATTAACAATCCTGACAATAATAGTTTGCTGAAACAAAATGTTTTCCATGGTTTTGTTTAGATTCCTCCTCCAAGTATAAACTTCACTCTGCCTTCTCCTGTGCTGGGGATGCCATCTGTGCCAATGTTTGACCCTCCCTGGGTCCCTCAGTGCAGTGGAAGTGTGCAGGATCCTATAAATGAAGATCAGTCGGTAAGCAGACATCCTGAGAGGAATAAGCACTGTTTTTTCTCTGTAGAGGTTTGTGGTAAGTTAAGCCAAAAGATGTGGATTAACCTCCGAAATTGTCTTTCCCAGCTGGGAAAAAATCTAGTATAGTCTGTGTAGGACACAGAATTTTCTACATGGGCATCAAGCTTTACTGTTTGTTCACTGAGGTACTGTACTGCACTTCATGTCCCTGTGAGAGCCTAGATCTTAGGAGCACACAGCTGTTCTCTCTCCAAGAGAAGATTTTTTTCAATAGAACTGCCTGAGAGATGATTTAGTCTGCACCACTTCACATGGTGTCTCTTGGGAGAAGTTTGCACCAAAGCTTGTTGTAGGCTTATTGCCAATAATTCTCCTGGTGAGTGTCTGTTCAGCTGGCACTAGTCTGGTTTATATTTAGAAACCGAGTTGCTGAACATGAGGTGAAGCCTTTGTCAGAAAATCTGTGTGCATCTTAACTAACAGCTTCAGACTGTGTTTCTTCTCTCTTCCTCCCAACAGAAATCATTCTCTGCCCGAGCTGTGTCACGTTCCCATCAGAGAGCTGAGCATATCCTGAAGAACCTGCAGCAGGAGGAGGAGAAGAAACGCCTGGGCCGGGAAGCCAGTCTGATCACTGCCATCCCCATCACTCAGGAGGCCTGCTATGAGCCATCCTGCACACCAAGCTCCGAGCAGGAAGAGGAAGGTGTGCTCTGGGACCAGGAACTGCATTGCAGCAGCCTGAGAGCATTTCCCACAAACATAGAGCACTGCTTAGGGCAACAATGTCCTGGAAAATTGATTTTTAGTGTGGGGAAAGTCCCAAACACATTCATTTGTTGAAGGGTCCAAGTCATGGAGAAAAAGTGTATTTCAAAATTAGTTCAGAAAAAGAGACAAAACGTCAGATATATTGAGTTCTTACTGGGTGATAAAGACACTGGCCCCATGTACTCCAACTTCAGTGGAACTTGCCAGCATTTAATATCTCAAAGCTCCCAGTTTCTTGCAGGATTTAACACAAGAGAATATGCAACACTAGGAATGAAATCTGTCTTTCCTAACTTTAACTCTTAAATAATTAAAGGATGGGAGTCATTGCTCTTTAGCAGTATCTGTCTTTAAGAAACGGAACTTAGAATATACTGAATTTCCTCTGGGGTTTTCTACCTTTATGGTGAACAGTGGGGGAGCCCAAGTGACCAGATCAAGCTCAGTACCAAACTTTCCAAAGTTACGTGACACGAGTCACAATAAGCTTGGTCTGTGGGAGAGGAGTTTTACTGGCCCAGGCTAACAGAGCACAAAGGCCTCATTAAAGGCATTCCAAGGTATGTGCCATTAGGTGAGTATAAGGTTGATGAGATCCAAGCATACAGTGGAAAAGCTGTGAGCAGAAATCCTAGTTCTTAGGAAAAACTAATCACCAGCAACAATGATGGTGATCAGCTAGTGGATGAAAAGGAGTATAGGGCCAGCTCTGTTACAATGTGATGCACCAGAGCACTGAACACTCTTAAGGACCAATGTTCTGCTGTTTCCTAAAGCATGAGCCCTGTCTGACTGATCTTTATAGCTTTTAAATTGTGTCTTTTGAGTGTTACCTGACTTGACTTTTCAGTGTTCTGATTTGCTTGTAACTGCTGTCCTTCAGAAAATCCCCTGCAGTCTGTGGGCTGGATCTGGATTGACATTTTGTATTCTCTTTGTCAGTAGAAGAAGTTGCCAACCTGGCCTCCCGCCGTCTCTCTGTGAGTCCCTCCTGCACCTCCAGTACTTCCCACAGGAATTACTCTTTCCGCCGTGGCTCTGTGTGGTCAGTGCGCTCAGCAGTCAGTGCAGAAGGTGGGTGACTTCACTTTGGAGTGTTCCGTCCTAGGATTTCTTTCACTGGAAGCCTTTCCTGTTGACCCATAAAGCTCTGACATTTCTTTTTGCCAAATATATTCCCGAGCTTGAGCCACTTTATAATAAGTTACTGCCCTTCATTATTTTATTCATCCCTGCTGTCACAATACTTTCTCTTGCCTCTCACGTTCTACTTGGAGAGTAATGCACTGGGAGCACTCTAGCTGAAAAAAGGGATTTTATTGAAAGGAACTAGGTTGCCTACAAGAAAAGAAATGTAAATTGACAGATTACATATTTATAGTAAAAATTCTTGATCAAGAAGTTGGCTGAAGGCTCCATTTCTACTTGGAGGTAGCAGTAAACCTGTCATGCTTGTGCAGTGAACAGTGTTCTGATCTTTGTTCTGTGTGTAGGGCATAAATGTTAATCTAATCTGCCTGGATAGCAGCGCAGTGTATTATTCCCTAACTCCTCCTCTTCTCACTGCTCTAGATGAAGAACACACCACGGAGCACACTCCAAACCATCACGTGCCCCAGCCACCTCAGGCTGTGTTTCCAGCATGTATTTGTGCAGCAGTGCTCCCCATTGTCCACCTGATGGAAGATGGAGAAGTCCGGGAGGATGGAGTAGCTGGTATTGGCCTTGATTAAACTTCAAGGGATTGTTGCTTAAGGATGGCAGAACAAGTTTTAAACTATTATCTTTGTAGGGTTTTTCCTTTTTATTTTCTGCATTATTTGTGTTTGGCTTTGAGGGGCTTTCATCCTTTCAGGACCCTAAAAAAGCCCCTAATTCAAAAGAAATATTGAGAAGCTGAAAAAAGTTTAGTGGGGGTATACAAGGACGGTAACAGGCCTGACACAAGTGTTCTCTGAGGAGTAATTGTAGAAGCTGGGATTGTTTGGTGTGATTGAAAGGAAACAAAGAGAAGAACTCTGACTTAGAGGTTACAACTTGGGAAGTTCAGTTTAGAAACTGTGAATGAAGTTAATCACAAGGAGTATAATTTCTGTTGATTCTCCATGCACAGGGGTTTTCAAACCCTGGCTGTTCACAGCTATGGTTAACATACCTAGTGTAGATGACAGTCCTGCTCCAAGCAGGGCTTGGACTGAAGACCTCTGAAGATCTATTCCCACTTGTATTTTTTGGTTCCTATGACAAGCAGAAAGCCACCTATACACAGCCTGAACATTTTGGTTATGGTCTATATTTGCAAATTAGTACTTCATTTCCTTGTATTTGTTTTCTTGAAATTATTAATACATGGTGGACTGTTCTGCTTCCTTCATTTCTAACTCATCATGTCAGCTAGTTGCACATTTAACTTCCTATTACATTTTTTATTCAGTTTTGGCTGTATATAGCCAGCCCTCTAAACAATGTATGTGTGATTTTGTGATCAGCAGCTGAGTACTGAAAACAAAATCATGAATAATTCTGTGTTGTTGTTAACCTTCAGAGGACTGCAATTAATTGCATCTCAGAGAGTTGATCATGGACACAATTCCCTGCTGACTAATACTGTTCACCAATACCAGATAAAATCACTCAGTGAATCTCCATGAAATTGAACTTACGTGCTTGAACAAAAACAAGTTCTATCTCTCGGTTGCTGGATTTTGTCCATCTGAAGTTAGGAATACAAATAGTTACTTCTTTATCATTCTGTTACAGTCATGAAGTGCTTCCTGTGACCTGTGATTATTACTACTGGGTTCACTGCCCTGGTTACTAGGAATTCTGGTGCATCAAATGGGGTCTGGGGTGTTTCAGTATAAAATCTGACAGAGGAAGGAAGAAGATTAGGAATGGTTTTTTAAGTATACCAGTTCATGGCTTTTCCTAGAGGCAGTTCTGACCTGGTTTCCTTTCTCTCTTACAGTAAGTGCTGTTGCTCAGCAGGTCCTGTGGAACTGCCTGATTGAAGACCCCTCTACAGTTCTGCGCCACTTCCTGGAGAAGCTGACGATCAGCAATCGCCAGGTACCCTCTGCCTCTCCCCAACAGCTCTCAGAGCTCCTCAGGGCAGGGCAGCACAGCTGCCAGCAGATTCCCTTCGTGGACAGCACTGGAGAAAAACATTTGCTATTTCAATGCAGCATTTGGCTTCAATCTCTGATGTCAACAGGACACAGCTGATTTATCACCGCTAAAGATCTGACCTGCTCCAAGCCAAGCTTTGAGCAGCTGTTTCCTGAACGTGGCATAGGCAGTATTGCCTTCACTCATGCCACTCTGTTCAGGTTCTCTGAAAGATGGGGTGGCATTATGTCTCTGTGGCTTATTAGATTGCTTCCATGGGCATGGCTGAGATTTATGGAAGAGAAGCATCCTAGTTCTGACTGTGCAGAAGGCAGGGAGACTCTCCATGTCACTTTCTCAACTGCATCTTTGGTGTATGATATTGGTATCGCTAGCTTCAGCTTTCAAGCTACTACCTAAGAACTGACTCTAAAATGAATATTAAACCTGAAAAATGTCAGGAAAGGGTGTCCTTTTGTTCCTTTAGCAAGCAAGTATTGGTGGACTTAGTATTCCTGAGACTTCTCAGCAATCAATCACAAAGCTTTTATTTATGTTCAGAAAGTCATGTCTGTTTCATGGAATTGTTTGTGTTGGAAGCAACCTTAAATATTACATACTTCCAGCCCCCCACCCCTAGCAGGAATGCCTTTTACTACACCAGACTGCTCAACTCCCCTTTGACTCTACCCTTAAACACTTACAGGGATGGGGCATCCACAACATCTCTGGTCAGAGAAGTTGTTTGTTCAGTACCTTTGAGAAGAAAGCTGTGATCTGTCCAGCCTCAGAGATTTCTGAGCCATTGCAATCTGTTGTTTCACCATCTCTTCATAGGCCTACTACAACCACAAGTACAGGACACAGAGAACAGGTGCATTTCCCTGGAAGCTATTGCCAGGTGTATCACTGGCATGGATTGTCCTGTGCATATCCCTGCCTCCAACACTGGCTCAGTTCTGCTGTGGGGTCAGAGGAAAAGGGCCAGAGAAGACATTTGTGATACCATCTGTCTCTCTTCAGCTGGCAATGAGATTCTGTCCCTTCTGCAATCCCTTCACACCATGAGAAACATCTTAGTCTACATTTAAGGCAGGCAGTCTCCAAAAGCAGAGAAGTTAGAGTCTGCCCACACCTCTCGCCCCACAGCCACAGCTGTTGAGGTGAGATGAGCTAGATTTCACAGATCATCTGGGTAGTCAGCAGGGATAATCACAGGCACAGGAGTGCACAGTCACTAGTGTTACAGTCAGTACAAATTGCAGCAGGAGGTACTGGCATCTCTGAGATAAAATGGGAAAGACACTGGCCTGGGTGCTGTGCCCTGGGCCTTGTTTTGCAGGTGCTGTGCCCTGGGCCTTGTTTTGCAATATGTGGGAGCAGTAACAGGTGTATAGTTTTATTTCATGCACTGAGGGATAAAGCTGAAAAAGGGACAATGGAGAAGTTGGAAAAAACAAAGCAAGAAAGGACAAAAAGGAGAAATCTGTTCTTCACTTTTTGGTGGGAAGAAAAAGCTTTTGCTTTTCTTCCAGGATGAGCTGATGTATATGCTGAGGAAGCTTTTGTTGAACATTGGAGACTTTCCTGCCCAGACATCTCATATCCTGTTTAACTACTTGGTGAGTAGCTTGTGGGCCAACTGTGCAGCCCAGAATCTCTCCTCTGTCTTTATGTGTGCAATAATTGCGCTTAATTTTTCTTTAAATAGCTCATACTTGCTCCTGTTTGTGGGTGCAAGTCACCAGGTTTACACTAGCCTTTCTGGAGAGGAAAAGGAACCTTTCTTTTTATTAAACCCCTAAGCAACCTGTCATGGGTTTCTGAACTGAACCTTAGCCAGTGAGTTAAAGACAATTAGAAGGATCCTAGCACCAGAAACTTTTAATTATTTTACTTAATTTGGATTCAGAAAGTGCTTTGCTGATAGATAGTCATCTTGGAGCAAATCTAACAGCTTCTTTCAAGATTTGGACAAATGTTGTAGATAGGAGGTGGAGCAGACAAGGTGAATACTTCTCCAGGGAGCCTTCTGTAGTTTGTGAATTGTCTACATGGCAGCACTTCAGAGCAGAAAGTATAGGAAGTCTCTAACTGCAGATATTCTTAATTTTCCCCATCTGCAGTGGTGCTTAAGACTGTACTGCAAGTGTATGTTTTGTCCCCAATCCTCATGATTCCTAGAAAAAGGAAGAATATTACAGGCAGATTGTTCTTTAATATGTATAACATTTCAGGATGGAAGTTTAATGAGTTTATTCCTCTGAATGGAGAAAGGTAGAACAGTACAGTTTCTGTGTTTATACAATGCTCTGCACAGTTAAAAGAGTGTGTTCAACCTGATATTCCTCTTACTTATTACCTGCAGGTGGGACTGATCATGTATTTTGTACGGACTCCATGTGAGTGGGGCATGGATGCAATCTCTGCCACTCTTACCTTCCTTTGGGAAGTGGTGGGTTATGTTGAAGGACTCTTCTTCAAGGATCTCAAACAGACCATGAAGAAGGAACAATGTGAAGTGAAGCTGCTGGTGACTGCCTCAATGCCAGGTATAAAAAAATAAGTCTTTAAATCTCCTTCACTTAAAAGTTTCTGGCCCACTTTACCAAAAAGAAGATATATCAGAACTGGATGAGAAAAAGACCTGTTACAAATGGATGCATATTTTAAGGCAGTTTTTCTTCAGTTGAGTATTCAGTCAGTAAATTCTACTGCTGATTCCTTGAGATTCAAAAAAAACACTTTAAGAGCTCTAAAAGAAGCAAACAGAAACAGAACAGTTTCAACCTAGAGCTTTGTGCCAGATGGGCTGTGAAAGGCTGACAGGAGCATCATTGTCAAACTCCACCATTCAGACTCTGAGCATCCTGAGTCCAACAAGAGATATCTTGCTGACAAACAGGTTTCACCTTTTGCCTGTATTTCTTCCTCAGAGTTGACAGTTGCTGCTAAAGTCAGCTCATCCTTTAAGAACAGATCAATTTCTCATTAAACTGTGGAAGTGTTAAGTAGTTAACACTACTTAATGGTTCCAGACAGGACTTGCATAGACTGTCTGCCTGTCCAGAAATGTATTTCAGGTGCCACTCCATGGGCAGTCTCTTGAAATTGAGTTAATTAAAGACGCCAGAGAGAATACAACTTTTCTTCCTCTAGGCACAAAAACCCTTGTTGTGCATGGACAGAATGAGTGTGACATCCCAACGCAGTTACCAGTCCACGAAGACACACAGTTTGAGGCTCTTCTGAAGGTAGGAGTGAATTTTTGATCTGGACAAACTGCTTACATTTACCTGCCATACCTGTATGCCAGCAATCCATTCTGCATGATCATCCTGTTCCAGTGTCAGGGGAGGGAAATCCTGCTCACAGGCAAGTCTGTCTGTCTGTGAGGGGAGCTTGGTTGCAATAAACAGGATCCCATGTTTAAGGATAATAGAAATGCCCTGAAGTCACAGAAAGCCCAAAACTCACAAATGTAACTACATTTGGAGACACTGCAGCTTGTTGGGTATTGGCTGTATACTTTCGATAAATACACAAATAATTTAAATGTTTGGTTTTATCAACACTAGAGATGAGAGATTGATCAAGATCAGAGTAAAAATGATGGTTCAGTAGCCACAACAGTGTTTTGATAACCAGGAGCTATGTGGTCACTTTCTGCCAAAAAAATTCCTGGATGGTTTTAATTGAGCTACATAGGAAACAGATTTGTAAAAGCCTTCAGCTTGTCTGACTATGTTAAATTTTACTGGGAATCACATCTCAGTGTTTTGAAGGGTCGGAACTTCAGTGTCTCTGCACATCCCCATCACTAAATCTCCATAAATACCCAGGACCATATGGCTCTTACAGTCAGACAAATGTGTGATGTGAAGACATTAAAATAAGTAACACCAGTCTTCAGGATTGTGATGTCAGCATGCCTTGATTATCACAAACATACTCAGGTACTTCATGATTAAAAAAAGAAATAATTAAAGCCAGAAAAGTGTGCCAATCTGATTGAGACATGCATGCTCGTGCCTTTATAGATCATTAGATAGATATTCTTCTTTTGGATGTTGTGAAATTTGTACAAAAAGTAACAGGATATTTTGATTTCTTTCTTTTCAGGAGTGTTTGGAGTTTTTTAACATACCTGAAACTCAGTCTTCTCATTACTTTTTAATGGATAAGCGTTGGAATCTCATTCATTACAACAAGGTAAGGCAAAGATCAAGTCCATGTGACTTTGTTTTTGTGACTTTTCATCTTGCTCCTTTTTAAACATCAGGCTTATCTATTTATAGAATTCTGTCTTGTGGGCACCACATCTTTAGTTGTGTGTGTTGAAAGATTGGAATTTGAGAGAAGAGGGAAGAAGACAACAATGTCTAGTTTTCTTAGAAAAGATCGAATTTCTCTTCTGTTTGTGCTCTTTCATGACACCTGACAATGTCTGAAAGCCCCTGCCCTTCAGAAAAGGCAAAAGGGCCCTTTTTTCCATTCTGTTGAGTGATGCCATAGTGATTACATTTGTTTAAAATACACTTTTTTCCTCTTTCCTGGCAGACCTACGTCCGTGATATTTATCCTTTCCGGAGGTCAGTTTCTCCCCAGCTCAACCTGGTGCAGATGCATCCAGAAAAGGGTCAAGAGCTCATTCAGAAACAGGTACCTTACTGTCACCAAATATCTCTTCCCAGAAACAAACCCTGAAAAAAAATCCTTTTTTTCTTTTTAAAGGCTTTCCCTCATGCTGCATGCAGATCAAGAGCTTTGCTGGAGAGGTAGTAATCAGTGTGAAATCTGTCTTGGGGCCATTTATACTGTACTTATTGCAGGAAGATTAGAGTGGCATGTGAATTTCCCCCTCCCCTACCCAGCCAGTTTTCTTTAGGTGGATCATTTTGCAGAAAATTTAAAAAAATGTGTGTGAATGTGCTTAAACATTATGCATTTGATATTAACAGTTGTATTTTTGTAGCCAAAAATCAGCTATTGTAATTGTGTTCTTACTGAGAGTAGGAAAATATCATCAGGAATGGTTATAAAAGGCTGCTTAAGAGCTACTAGCAGCTAAAATAATGGA
Organism: Sterrhoptilus dennistouni; assembly: GCA_013397095.1. Taxonomy (NCBI): domain Eukaryota; kingdom Metazoa; phylum Chordata; class Aves; order Passeriformes; family Zosteropidae; genus Sterrhoptilus; species Sterrhoptilus dennistouni. Next base: position 300,512 of record VWZU01002434.1, read on the forward strand.
AAATAAAGTCAACGCCATCTCATATGTGTATGGCACAGAATAAGACAATATTTCATGTGCTGCACCTGTCAGTAGGAAGGCAAAATAAAAATCTGAAATTACTTGGAATCCTCTTGGTTGCTTATACATACAATTATACATATAATTTCTACTGTTAGATGTCAGTCAGCCTTATCCCAGAAGGTAGACAGTAATTCCAACTTCTTGTGGACTATAGTCTAAGACATTGAAGAGAGGAAATACAAACACGTGCTTTCAGCTTGGAGTTGGTTTCTTTGACCACCTTGGGGCTTACATTAATCTACAGAAAACCCCATGGCAAAATTGAAAATTGTTCCACAACCACTTAGGGTCCTCCAGAAGACTGAAATAGAAAATGCTGTTAGAACCATTTTTACAAGCAAAACCCATCTTTGCAGACCTGGTCTGGAGAACTGCGGTCACACAAATTCTAGTGAGAGGGTGCAGCAGCAGCCTTGTGAATGTCATCATGACCCTCTGAGCCATGAGTGCAGCATCCCTGTGATCAGAGAAAGCCATAGAAATGAACCTGGTGAAGTGCACAGATATTTGAAGGAGCTTTTGGATTAGGCTGATATAGATCAGTGGTTTTGCTTTTATCTTCTTTATTGCCAGGGTTGGGATTAAATGCTCAAGACGGTATTTCTCATTCAGACTCAGATGTTTATTAATTCTTATCTATGTTACAATCTCACAAGCCATGAGTTCTACAGCACTTCTAGCTAACAAACTAAAAATGGAGCTGTCTCTATCTGTTTACAAGGTCTTTTAAGGATAAACTGTCCAACTGAGAAATGACACCTCAATTATTTTTACTTTTAACCCAATAACCAACCACCCATGGCCTGCAATTTGGACTTTTCTATCCAATTACAAAATACCACCTAGACCCATGAAGAAGGTGAAAAAGAAGGATTCACCTCTGCCCTAAAATCTCCATCTTGCTTTATATATATA